>CM035228.1:25376546-25800025 GCA_020226215.1 Sindora glabra
AAACAAAGGAATGAAATAATCACAAACTTAACGCAGGAGAACACACAGCTCCAAATGCAACTATACGATACAAAAAAACATACAAAAAATCCCCAAATGAGCATCGAGACATTAGAGACTGCAAATGCCAGTCTTAAAGACCAAAATAAATAGCTGAATGCACAGGTCACTGAGATGACAGAAACCGCCAAAGCTGAAGCAAAAAAGACTGAGCATATTGAAGGATTGATGATCAGAAAATAAAGAAAATCAAAACGTGAGATGGACTACACGTACTCGGGCTAATGGAAAAAGCCCATAAAACAACGATAAACACAACAAAAAATAATTTCTACTGAGGAAGAGACTGAAAATGATAAAGAGGCTACTGAGTTAATCTTGGTGGAGGATACAACATTAGAAATGGCTAAAAAGAAGCAAACTAAGAAAACATCAAAAAGTATAAGATGGTCGGTTGAAAAGTACCTCCCCCAAAAGGTTATCAACAACATAGACAAGACAGAAAAAATAGGAGAAGTAATGTAAGTCATATCCAGTTTTTTTGCTTGGTGTTACACTTTTTACTTGAACAAAAACACGTGTTTGGATGTTACTATATCCTATTCAAAACAGTAACATCTTCCTTTGTTGGACTTTCATTGTTAATCACACTACATTTTGTTTATTTATTATATTCTTTGGTTGATGTTGTTGTTTCACCTTAAACATATACACGAAAATTACATGTTACAGTTTGGACTCAAATAATAACATGTTAATATTTAATGATTTTATGGACAATATCATTACAGAGTCCTTTGTTTAACCACATTATTATTTGCAGATCTATTATTTGGATGTCTCCTCAGCAGGACACATTCGTAATAATGGATGAGTTACTCAAGTGCTTGCAGAAAAGTCAATAATAAACAATGTACGTATGCATATCTCAAACACATCAGCATTAATATTTTCTCTGGTTCCTTTTAGTGGTGTTACTGTTTCGAGTCATAACAGTAACATGTAGTAACATGGCAGAATTGATCATTTTCAGGCTCAAATAAGATGATGTTACTGTTTAGAGATGAAACAGTAACATGTCATTGCTAAAACTATTTATAAAACAAAATCCATTCCTTTAATTTCATATCATAGATAGTCATGTGATCATTTGCAACATATCCAAGAAATACAATATATTTGTATTTGATAACTTGTGTCGGGTATGATGTTGAATACATTCCATAAATGTGACATAGAGAAAATAATTTGATACTGACTCATGTTCATACTACATTAATAGTCTTATGTAGTTAGCCCCCTCAAAATATACAAAGATATGGGGGGCACAAATTCGATCAAAAGGTGGAGGAAACAATGAATGCAGATATTGTTATATTCCTAATGAACTCAATAGGCATCAATGACTACAACAACCCCAATCATTACACACTTCTCGTGTTGAATAATACTGAATGCAAGTGGACTCATTACAACTCATTGAGGCCAAGAAAAGCGGGGCTTGTGGATCCATACTTTCGCGATGCCTAAATAATGGTGAGTGTTACTTACTATGATCAAATGCTACCCATTGCTAAACCAAACACATTGTTTTCTTATTAACAATGCTTGATCTTTCTATCAAATAATAACCATTACTTAACCATGCTTAATTTTTTTACCTATACCATTTGTTCTGAATAAGATTACTATTTTCATCTTAAAAACTAACACATCAAACTAACAAAAGGAACTTGTTACTTTTAGTGTGACGTTACTCTATGATATGTTGTTAATGTTTGATGTTACTATTTCATGTGAAAATAGTAACACGTTATTTTCTCAAAATTTTATTGTTAATACCCTTTCATTTTATCTATTTATGGTATTTTTGGCTGGTGATTCTGATTCCATACCAAAAGGAAAACATGTTACTATTTTGAATCAAAACAGCAACATATTTTCTTTACCAATTTCCTTCTTATTCATGCTTAATTTTATCAATTTATGTCCAATTATCGTTTAATGTTACTATTCCCAATCCACATAGTAACATATTCCTCTTTTTCACTTGATGTCATTTGTAACTTGTTTATCTTATAATAAAAGGACTACTATGAGCAAAAGAAAAATGAAGTTCTTCATAGAAATGAGATGGATATGGGAGTAAATCAAGCTACTACAGAGCCACCTTTTAACATCATATCATATGAAAAGTCGCCACAGTAAGAATCTGGATCATGAGCAACAACTTTTTTAATAGTTCATAAGATTTGATAATTAGAAGGTTCCAAAATAACTCATTGCACAAAATTACAATTTTAAGGAAGATTGCAAAATTATTGTCTGTAAACAAATAAAAGATATATACAAATAATAAAGAAATTGAAGAAGAATTTCCAATGAAATTCATGAGGAAATACAAGGCAAAATTAGTGATAAATTTTCTCAAGGATTTCAAACCTCCCAGCTTAATATAATTATTAAATTTATACATGCATGTATATAACATTTACATTGTAAATACAATTCAATTGTATGTAACGTTTAATTACGTGTAACATCTTACATTCAATTTTATGTAATATTCACTCGTAAATTTTAATAAAACTTTAGAGTATTCTTCTTATAAGTTTCCTTAAACTTCTAATGTAATGTTACTATTTTGAACCAAGATAGTAACATGCAAGCAATTAGCATATTTATAAGTTTTTATCCAAGAGGACACATGTCCAAACATGAAACCAACCATCAATTGCTTATACCACTGTCTTAACGTGATGTTACTATTTTAAACCAAGATAGTGACATGCAAGCAATTGGTGTATTTATGATTTTTTATCCAAGAGGACACATGTCCAAACATGAAACTAACCATCAATTTACTATTTTAAACCACTGTCCTAATGTGATGTTACTATTTTAAACCAAGATAGTAACATGCAAGCAATTGGCGTATTTATGATTTTTTATCCAAAAGGACACATGTCCAAACATGAAACTAACCATCAATTGCTTATACCACAATCCTAATGTGATGTTACTGTTTTGAACCAAAACAGTAAAATGCAAGCAATTGATGTATTTATAAGTTTTTATCTAAGAGGACACATGTCCAAACATGAAACTAACCATCAATCGCTTATACCACCATCCTAACGTGATGTTACTGTTTTGAACCAAGACAGTAACATGCAAGCAATTAGCGTATTTATGAGTTTTTTATCCAAGAGGACACATGTCCAAACATGAAATTAACTATCAATCGCTTATACCATCGTCCTAACGTGACGTTACTATTTTGAACCAAGACATTAGCGTATTTTTGAGTTTTTATCCAAAAAGACACATATCCAAACATGAAACTAACCATCAATCCACAAGGACATTCAGAAAGTGAAAATAAACCTCAGTATAATGAAGTCAATCATAATAGAAAGTGGATGACCACATCATCACAGAAGCATTCATCTCAAATTGGATATCATAAATTCAGCCAAAGTATATATGATGGTCCAAAATAGGTGATAGATGATATAGTAATGTCTTATGATGTAGCATCACTACATATTTCCTAACAGATGCTCAACATATTCCTTCCTCCAATTGATAGGCAAAGTGAAGAAAAAATCATTTCGATATTGATCTTTAGTTATAATCTCAGCATCCATCATCCTTTGTATATTTGTAAATCCATCAACTTGTTTTAATTCAACAATCACCCTTATCCTTCATTCAGCTCCTTCTTTTTCATGTTTGAAACATAATGCAAATTCCATCACAATATTCTTTATAACCTTATAAATACTTCCCAACTAAGTTATGGTACTAGTCATTTTATCAATAGCATCATCAGAGTTTCTAGCTCTTTTTTTGAATTTATTCACACTACTTTGTCCACTGGATGGCTCTTGAGTATTTGGGAATGTTGGAGTTGGAGGTTGGGATCCATAAACATTTTCCCAAAACTTGTGAAAATCCTCATGTTGTATATTAGATTGGCTCTCTTGCTGTCTATCTACATTCTGTTGTATTTCTTACTCCATTGCTTGCATTGCATCATAAGGATCTTCAGCATCTTCACCATTCGCTCTATCTTTACCATATACTCGTTGCAATTCATTGAAAAATGGGAATGACTTGTTATATAATCCAGCAACATTAGGATGAGACTAAAACGCAACATGAAATAAAGAAAAAAATTAATAAATAAACATAGTTTGAAGTTAAATATTTATAAAAAATAATAGGTTATATTTACTTTTACCCATTCATTGAAGATCTCCTTCTCAACCACGATCTTCTTTTCTTTGTCATCTCATCCAAATCTACTTGCCCTTAGACCTAACATCTCTATAATGGCTCTATATTGCTTTTTCAAAAGTTTGACTCTTGATTCAATGTGTGGAGAAACTCTTAGACTACATCCTAGCATTTTCTCCTCAAGCATTCTTTCTAATTCTTTTAGATATTCATATTTGAGTTAGCCACAACCTTTAACTTTCCAATGTCTTTAAGTTGAAAGTTCCACTAAAGCCTCCACTAGCTTAGAATCTTCATTATATATCCATTGGTGTTTGTAACCTTTTGATTTTAACTGGGTGCTTTCACCCATCTCCATTAGTGAGTTAAGTCATATACAATGCAAAATAATATAACCCAACAAATTATACCTTTGAAAAAAGTCTATCCAAGTTTCCTATACGCAAACAAATTGTATTAGGATGTTCAAATTGAACTATAAAACAAATAAAGTCAATTACATAATAGCTCACACAATTTAAACCATATAAGATCTTAAAGATAGAAAATATAAAAGTTTCCTAAATACGACTTCCTCTCCAAGTATTCTATATTTCTTCGGCAAGATTGTCTCTCCATGTCATCCACTCCTCACTTAACTCCACATGTGTAATCAAATCATGTGTGCAATAATCATTCTCCTCATTAAAATGCAAGGTTTCCTCCAATGGATCCACAGTCATCAATTGTTTGATATGATTATGCAATAAGTAACATGCAGATATAATTCTACCTTGGGTCTTTACCGGGTAAAATGATTTATTTCTTAGAATTGCCTAATGCCTTTTTAATAATCCAAAAGCCCTTTCTATAAAATTCCTAATGAATGAATGCTTCATATTAAAAAACTCTTAGGGTGTGGTTGGTTATGCTCTATTTCTCCATTCGCTTAAATGATATATTTACCCTCTATAAGGTGTAAGGAATTCAGTACCATTCATATATCCAACATCACATAAGTAATAATAGCCTATGATCAATTATATAACTTAGTAAAGGTCTAAAATGAAATAAAATAAATTTTCAATAATTGATTTCTTGCCTATTGAATACCTTGTGGAACTTTTAGACCATTAGAACAAGTAGTTGCATCCTTTAAGACTCTAGAATCAGCTGCTGAACCCTCCCATCTAACCAAGACATAAATAAATTGCAAGTCTTATGAGCATACTCCTAGCACATCAGTAGTTACCTTTCCCTTTCAATTTTAAAATCTTGCCTTATCAACCTCTGGAACATTCACCTTGATATGAGTTCCATCTAATGCTCCTAAACAATTCTACATATTGAAACAATTAAAACTCATTTCATTCTTAAAATGTAGATACCATTCTATAACTAATTTTTGTAAATTAATAAATACCTTAGACCATTTCCATTTAGGATCACTAGAATTTTTAGGAACCGGTTTAGGTTGTTTGAGTAATTCTTTATAGCACCTTAGCACAACAATTAATACATTATTAAATTGTCTGCTAATAGTCTCTCTGGATCTCATAAATTGTTTCTTTATAACTCTATTCTTAACATCATATGCTAAGATGTGCAAAAAAAATGCAACCATTTCCTCAACACCCATATTCCTTGTTGGCTCTAGCCTACCAACCACCTTTAGCATGTCACATAATCTATAGAAAGAAAACTTATCTATTCTAACATTTTCAATAGATGTCATGTCATTTATAAAGATTACCTTATGGAAGTTTACATTTCGGACCAACATCCTATTATGGTAATCATATCTTATTCTTTTCTTTTTTCTTAACTCCTTCTGTAAAATAGTAGAAATCACCATGATAAAAAATAAAGTGAAATCATTCAAAAGCTCTAATAATATAATCAATATAACAATGATTCTCTTCTTCCTTACTTGAATTGAGGGATCCATTCTGCAACAATAACACACACAGCACAATAAAGGATGTATAAAGTAAAATAATAGTTAATTAATATAATTTAAAATTATAAAATAGAAATAAGTGGTCCAAATGAGATAAAATTAAAATATTAAAATACATATACTTATATCAAGAGTTACAATAATGTTAAAAAAATGGTAAATTGCACTCTAGTGTTTTCGAGTTATAGGAAATGTAATACTGTATTTTGAAAATCCTGGGCAATAGCAAAAACTTCATTGGTTATTTTGGGTTGAGAATAATGTCGCTTGCAATTCACGTTGTGTGCCACATATAGATGAACTGTTGTATGATGTTGTGCTATTTTCATTGCTGGGTTTCGTGATCTATATGCCATATGTATGTATAAATATTCGATGTTTTCTGGTCAAGACCAAAACTATATTGCAAGATTTAGGAAGAACCTACCTCAATCGCAAAAGAAGCAGAAGTGAAAGCTGCGAGAACGATCGACAAATGAGAAGCAGTGGGCAAAGGAAAACTTAGAGTTAAGACGACTGTGTTTTGAGTAAAAAAAAGGTGGATTTGTCCTGAATTTTAATATTGACATTCCCATGGGATGGGAATCTCAAATTTCTACCTCCCCTATGGGAATATTTTAGGGAAAAAATATTCCCAGTTATGTTACATTCCCAAGAATATTTTTTAAACTTCCAACTAAACACAGGAACATAATATTCCTGCAAATTATTCCTGGGAATGTCTGGGACATTCCGCAAACCAAACATGTCCTAAAGGGATAATAGAAATTATCCCTTGAAACTTTGGTGCTTAAATTTTACTTATGTCAATTTTAGAAATTTATAAATCATCTTTATAAATTTCACAAAATTTAAAAATAATAATAATTTTTTATTTAATTAATTATTTTATTTAATTATATAATTTAAAAAAATTAGAATAAAAATATTATCAAGTATTAATTTATTTTACTATTTTTTGAATATTAATTTCATATCTTATATATAAGTATTTAATTAAAATTTTTTATCTATAATTTAATTTATATTAATTATATAATATAAAAATTACATATAAAAATAAGTGAAAAACTAACATACTATAATATTTTAATTATGTTTAAAATTTTATAAAAAAATATAATTTAATAAAATAGTTAATCAAGTTAGTGATGGGTGTTATTTCTAAATTTTGTAAAGTTGAAGAAGATATTTTCTAAAATTTTAAAGTTAATAATAAAAAAATCAATCACTCTAAAATTAAAAGTAATAATTTATATTTTTTACTTAATTCAATTATAATTACAATAATAGGAGAAAATGGTCACTATCACAACAATGATCATGCTAATTCTACAAGTTGTTTTCTATATACATGTAAAACAGAGGGGGACAGAATCTGTGGGGGTCGCCTGCCTTTCAAATGTACTAAATTAATTGAGTTTGTGGGTAGTTTGTATTTTTTCAATTCTTAAAAATAATTAAATTATTAGAAAGTACGTACAAAAATTAAAAATTAAACTTTTGAAGCTAAAGAAAGTATTTTCAATGGAATATTAAATTGAGTTAGATTAAAAAATATCTATTTTTTAAATTGGAATTGACCAATTAAATTTTTTTAACTTTGTATAATAGATTAATAAAATAGGTTTATAAAAATTATATTAAATCATTGTACATTAGATTAAAAATTTGATTGAATTAAAAAAACTACAAAAGAACAGCTAAAAAGAATAAAAATAAAAAAATTAAGACCCCGGAGACGTGGGACTTAGTTGTATAAGCCTGTGGTGAAAATAAATTTCATTTTGAAGCACAGATTGTCCTGTACTTACAGGAGCCCGAGCAGACTTGAGTGCTTTAAGCCTATTTTACATCCTTAACCTTTTACAAAAATTATTTATTTATATAGATTTAATTTTAATTACAAATCAACTTTATATTATTATATATTTATGTATTTTTATATTAATAAAAAATTATTAAAATTTATTATTAATAATTATTATTACTTTTTAATAATATATTTTTTCCTTATTATCAATTAATTTTATATTAATATTTATTTATATATTATCATATTAATAAAATATTATCAATTTTTTATAACTCTTAAAAATTTTAATTATTATTACTGCCGGGTGTTTTCTTTTCCTTTATTGATACTGAAAATTTATATTGTCATTTAGATATAGGAAAGGCATAAATATGAAACTAAACTTACATAGTTCCATACTTTCAAGATTATGTTCTGGTATGTATTTGGGAAATTTTTGTTGATATATCTTCTTGCAATATATAAAAAAAAATTCATTGTTTCCTCAAATTTTCTTTTAAAAATTATAATTTTTGTATGAGAGTAAATTTTTTTTTGAATTTTTTGATATAATTAAATTTATAGAATTAAGCTTTTTAGATATTGGTTATATGTAAAATTTGCATAAAATTATGAATTTAACCAATAATTGTTAACAACATAATAAAAAAAATTATTTTTCAAAGTTTTTGATAATCAATATCGTCGGAAAAAAAAGTTTCTCGATTCTACGAGATAAAACGTAGAAGGTAATATAGTTAAGCCCAATCAAATCTAAAAGATAATAATTAGTCACCAAAAATATAACAATTAAATGTTAGAGGAAATTTTTTTTAGAAAAAAAAAAGTTATCACCAAACAAAATGAATGTTTAACTACGAGAGAAATTTGAATATATGATCAAGAGAAATTATCAAATCCTATTGAATCCTCGCACCGAACCAGTTCAGGTTAGCATAATGCAGAAATTGTGCTTAGACTAAAATTTTAGAAAAATAAAATAAAATATAGAGTATATTTAGATATATTTTTATTTTGTTATTTTTAAAAATTAATTTTAAAATTAAAAAATAAAAAATATTACTTGAAGCAAGTAAAAAAATTATGTATTTATAAAATTACTATCAAGAATAAAAAAGTAGGATAAAAAAAGGATTGTTTCTTTTTTTTTTAATTTTTAAGTTATACATTTGGAGTTATAATTTTTAAAAATAAATTTTAAATATAGTTACTTAAAAATGAACTTATTTTTAAAAATATAAAAATAAAAATTATTTTTAAAAATAATAAAAAATAGAATTGTGGTTGCCGATACCCACATCATTGGACTATTCTCACACTCATATTTCTATGTTCAGTGCATGCATCGCCGCATCAATAATAATGTTACATACATTTTAAAATGGATTTTGAAATTAAATTTTGAAAGATAAATAAACATCATTAATTAAACGTAAGTAAATAAAGTGAATATATAATATTCAATTCTTTTATATTAGGAATATATATATATTATATTTTTCATGAATTCTATTATATATAAAGATAGAATTAGAAGAATGTTTTTATATGAGAAATAAAATTAATAAATCATAATTATTAAATCTTATATTAACGGCAAGACAAGAATTAAAATATAATTTAAAATTATATGACTATTTAAAGAAATTATGTAATCATTTAAAAAATTATATGATTTTCTATTTTAATTATAATCTTTTAATACTAAATCTGATAATTATAATTTATTTTCATATGTATGTGTGTGATTAAAGGAAAATAAAAAATCCAAATCTATCAACATGGAAATAATGTGAACGTGTATAAAAAACGTGCCTCCATGAATATGAATGAACTTGTATAAATAAGTGCAATGTGACTCTACTCATTTATGTAGAAATAATCTGAAACAAAGAATGGGCATAAACATTATATGCTTTCTTTCTTTAACGCCCAAAATTCAAAATATTCCCCTTAATCTCTCATACAATGTAGGAACTTTATACATAATCCAATTTATTTCATCAAAGTTATAAATCATGGCTTAAACTGTAATATTACATATTATTATAAATTGGAACTTGCATCCTTTAGTAATTATCTACAATTTTATTAATTATACCCTACATATAGGTTCTATTTTATGTAATAAATAAATTAACTTATAATCTATTAATCTAATCAATAAGTTATAAACTAATCTTTAGAAGTATTTGACATACTAATTTATTAAAAAAATAAGCTCTAATTTGATAAGTTATTTTGAGTAGTTTATAGTTTATAAGCTACTATCTTTTTAAATTTTTTTTGAATCTATCATTATTCTTTTAATTAATTTACAATTCATATCTTTCATAACATAAACTTAAGTACTATTTTTTATAAAATATAATTAATTTAATTTTAATATAATTATATCTTAATTTTGAACTATAAATATATAAAGTATATATAGATAAACATGTAATATCATAAAATATAATTAAGTAATTATAATTCCCTTATAAATAATAATATAAAAATTATGTAAGTAAATAAATATATAAATTCATAAATATAATTAATTAAATTAAATATTAGATACTATATATGAACTATTTTAATTATATATCTATTACTATTAATATATATTTTTATGTTATTTTATGATTTTAACTAATTCAATAGCTAGTACTATAAAATACTTCTTATATAATTGTTAATTTATTAATTATAAGTTATAAGTTATTAATTATTAATTAACTTACTAGTTACTAACTAATTTATTAACTATCAAATAATTTATTAGTTATTTATCCAAAATAAAACCATAATTATAATCTCAATTTAGAACTATGTTATTTGTCAATAGCATAACGATTGGCAACAATATTCATACGTAACTATCAGTTCATAATTTCATTTGAACAATACACAAGGCAAACGAAGTGAGAAAGAAAGGTTAATTATACATACCCCCATCCTTAACAAAAATTAAAGTGAGTATAAAACAAAGTGAGAAAGAAAGGTTATGATTTTAACGAGTTCAATAGCAAGTACTATAAAACACTTCTTACATAATTAGTTAACTTATTAGGTATCAATTATAAGTTATTAATTATTAATTAATTTATTAGTTATTAATGAACTTATCAGTTACTAATTGACTTATTAACTATCAAATAATTTATTAGTTGTTTATCCAAAACAAAACCATAATTATAATTTTAATTTAGAACTATGTTATTTGTCAATAGCATAATGACTAAAGAAAAAAAAGGTTAATTATACATACCCTCATCCTCAATAGAAGCTAAATCGAGTGATGAATCGGAAGAGAGAAAAAAAAGAGATAGGAAAATGAGGAAGACTAAAGAGAACTTGTTAAGGAAGAACACCATGGTTTTGTCTCTCTCGCCCAACACTATTTTGCTATTATGAAAGGTTCAAGTGGCATATAAATATTTCAGTAATATACAGGCAAGAGAAGGAGAGCATTAGGATTTCAAGTAGGAGATATGTTCTTTCTAAAAGTTTCACTTATGAAAAATATCATGAGATTTGGAAAAATAGGTAAATTAGCATAGTGTTTCATCAAGCCTTTCTTAAGCATGTTGGAATGATAGGTTATTGGTTGAAGTTGCCAGATACTTCACAAGCCTTCTATTCTATATTCCATGTATCTATGCTTAGAAAATACCTACTAAATGAGTCTCATATGATTCAAGATGCAATGCTACAACTTGATCCCAAACTATCTTGTGAGAGGTAGTTGGTAGAGATCTTAGATTGCCAAGTTCGAAAGTTAAGATCTAATAAAGTTCCTTTTATTGGGAACATCATAAAGTAAAGAAAGCCACGTGGGAGTTAGAGTTTGAAATGCAACAATAATATCCTTATTTATTTAGTGAGTGGTTAGTTTGATATAGTCATGTTTTTATACTAGCCTTAAAGTACATATGTATCAAGAATTCAAGGGCAAACTCTTTTGAACGGGGAAGTATTATTACACCTTCTTTAATTATCAATAAATTAGAAATTATTTCATAAGAAAAAATAGTCAAAGTAACCAATAAATTTGATTAAGTTAGAAATCTTATATATGAAATATGCAATAAAATAGAGTCAATAAAATTAAAAATATGAAAATATGAATTTGATAAAATTTTGATGAGGAAAACTTATTTGAATCATGAAGTATAAAACTATATACTGATATAAGTGAGTGTGTAAATATAAAATAGGTTTAGAAGTAATTTTTCAAAAATGCCCATAAGGTATTATTTTTCCTCCTTATCAGTCCCCTAAACCCCAATCTTTCTCATTTCTCCCCACTCCTCAATTTCTCCTAACTCTTTCCCTATATAATCTCTTCACCACTTTATCAATTAAGCAAAGAAATTCTCATTTCTTTTTTATTTCTTCATCCAATTAAGATTAAAAATATTACTTTCATCAAGAATCGTTCATATTCTTTTTAAATGATGAAGAAATTTAAGATTTATTTGGTTTTGTTAGGCATTATAAATCCTAACTCTAGAACATATAAATTTTGATATGATTAGAATTAAAATATCTTTAAACTAATTTCCTAATACCTTCTTTTATATAAGACGAGTGGATAATTTAGCTAATTTATGGATATTGTGGCTATATAATGATATTGAAGGAATATTGGTTGTTTTGTAATCTTACTTAAATTTTATTTGTTTTGATGTGGTGGAAGTAATAAATAATGAAAAGAAGTGATATGATATATTAGGTATTTGTATTAATGATTATATTGAGATTTGATGTGTAATATATATGTTTAGAAGGCATTTTGGATTGGATAAATAGTGAAATTTTGATAAAAAATTATGAATTTTATATGTGAATCTATTAACCAATCAATTCTAAAGATTTAAAGGTGAATTTAAGCTTAAAAAAAAGTGACCATTCAATTCTACATGTCTAAAGGAAATTTCAAGACAGGTGAATTGATTGGTCAGTCGATTCATCGAGCCTAGAATTTTATACCAAGTTTAAAAGGACATAATTGCTTCATCTTAAATTTGTTTTAAATGATTACCTATCATTGTAAAAGTAACTAAGTCTACTTTTAAATGGAATTAGTTTCAAACCAATATCTTATATATATTTTGAGATATTATTAAAATTATGGATAGAGGTAAAAAACTTAGGATTTAGAGAAATGGACTTTTTATGTCTATCTTTAAAAAGACATAACCTTTTCTAAACTTAGTCGATTTGGGCAAATGACTTATTTATGAAAAGATAATTGAATCTATTTTCATATGAAATAAGTTTCATAAATAATATATTCATAATTTTTTAGTTATTTATAAAATATCACTCAAATGTTACAACTGTAGTAAACCATACCTGATTTATTTTATGTTTTTATGATCTATAATGGCCCAACATGGGGTGTTTGGTCTTTAAGAATTAAAAATAAAGTGGTTTATGATAATCATAAGATGAGTACATGACTTGGATAATCATAAAATGAGAAAATAGATTTTATATGATAAAATGTGTGTTGTAATGAACTTATTGCATTACTCACAAGATGAAATATATTGAGAAATGTTTTGTGGATTGATACTATGATATATGTGAATGTTTTAATCATATAAAAAGGCATAATGGTGTTAACACATATTGTGATGTATATTGAAGTTGAATTGTGATTGCATTAGATAGAACTTGAGCTCTATTGTTTAAATTGTATTGTGAATCATGTCACAAGTGGCATTAAAGATGAAAAATATGAAAAAGGTGATGATATGAATACTAGATGAAAAATTCCTAGTAATAAGGTAGGTAGGACATAAGGTTAGCTTGAAAGAAATAAGAATGAAAATAAATAGGTACAATATAAGGTTAGCCTGATAATCAAAAGGTGGATGAATATATTTTATTTATTGCTTATTATTTCAAATGAAATATAATCTTGAGTATAGTCATTCATAAGTATTATTATATAATGCATTAAAAATGAAATAATTATATGGCAATCTTATTGTTATTAGTTTTTAGTTACTAATATGCTTATATATGATATGATTTGTCAAAAAAGGATAATCAGATGGGTAAATTATTATAATTTATTGATGTTATTATAGATTATTCATTCACTAAGCCTTGAATTCACTTTTCCGTAATTTATTTTACAAATTTCTAGGTTGAACTTCCAAATCCACCTTTTTAGAGTTAGGTTCTATAGGAGCTCACTAATAGTAATATGATAGCATAAAATCTTGTACATAATATATTTTAAACCTTATTTTCTTTATAAATTTGAGTAAAGGAGATAATTGATTTCTCAAAAGTTAGTTAGACTTACCTATCTTTATTTGGAAGAACTATAAGTATACCTAACTTCCTTATCATTTATAGAAATCTCAATAAATTCTAATGTATATCTTCTTTCTAGAATACCATTTTCTTTTGTTTATGATACTTGTTAATCTTAGGAATAGATTGATGAAAACTGAAAAATAAATTTCATACTAGTCATGATGAAGTTAGGGTCATGACCGTATGATTTATTTCTATTAAAATTGGCATAATTTGATAAAAAAGAAGTGATAGTTAAAGTGTTGAAAGAGTGAATCATTGGTTTCAAAGCAAAAAGGCATAAGGCAAATGTTACAAGGGATACCACAATTTAAGATATTGAATATTTTTATTGTTAGATCATATTTCATATATTATTTTTTATTATTTATCATAATTAATTGATTTTATATATATTAAAAAATTATTTTAATTTATTAATTTTTAATAAATTTTTAAAAATTATTATTTATATATAAGTTTAATATAATTAAAAATAAAAAAGAAATGTGATGAAACAAATATAAATAGATTAAAATTATAAAATAATAAAATATTTATTAATAAAACAAAATGATAAAATTATAAAATAATTAATGCTTCATTAGAATTTTAAAGTGATAAATAAAAATATTTTTTAAAATATAATAATAATTAAAAATAATATTTATATTTTTAATTTTAATTTATTTATTTTAAAATTAAAAATAATTTAATAATAAAATATCACAATCTTTTCATGACATTGCCCAAACACTATTTGCACAAGACACGTAATGCCAAACCGCAACTAATAATGGAACCTGGACCTTGGACCTAACTCCAAACGTGCACAAGACAAGTGTAATGCCAAAACTTATAAACATCGATTGGCAGCTTTGCCTTCCATCTTCTCATAGAGTATCAGGAACACCAAAACTTACAAAAGTACTGAAAAACAACCAAATCCTGAAAGCCAAAAAAAATCCAACTCGAAATATTTAAGCAGAACGTCCATGGTTGCTCTTTGGGCTGTAAAACCAAATTGGCCTGCCATGAAGTTGCTGCGTTGGCCTTGCATTCATCTCAAATCCCTGCATACAATAAATAAATAATCAACTATAAATTTTGTGTGAGATATACTTCCTTCGTTTCTTATTAATTATTATATTTTGAAAAAAAATTAATATTTTTATTTGTTTCTTTGAAATTTTAATTGAGTATTAAATATTTTTTTCTCTAATTTTATCATTTTTTATTAATAAATATTTTATTATTTTACACTCTCAACTCACTTATATTTATTTCATCAAATTCTTTTTATTTTTAGTTACCTTGAACTTTGTTAATACATACATACATACATACATACATACATACATACATACATATATATATATATATATATATATATATATATATATATATATATATATATATATATTAAATAAAGGAGATATAAATATAATTATATTAAATTTTTAAAAAAATTAATGTATTTTTCCCTTCAATACATAATCGTCTCTCATAATTTCATTGCTTTACTTTTTTTATAATTTTTAATAATAATTGAAATGATTGAATCAATATATGCATATATGTAAAAATTAAATATAAAAAAATTTGAATGTATCCAAATGCCACTTATATCAAAAGAGTTTTGGAGGTTAAAGATAATATTGATGTTTGACTTAATTTGGGTAAATTATAATGCTTACATGATGAACAGCATGTTTTAAAGTTCTCACTTGTTCCCTTGAGACTGTCCTCACCTGCAATATCAATAACTTTAAGTTATTTTAAAAACATTTATGGAGTGAAATTTATAAATCAGGGGAAAATAAAGGGTTAATTAAGGATTTTCGAAACCTTGTTGATAATTGTCCAAATGACCCGTTCAGTGCATGGTGGCGTAGTAAGAGAACCAATGTATCTGTAATATTTTCTGCTTCCAAACTTT
Organism: Sindora glabra; assembly: GCA_020226215.1. NCBI lineage: Eukaryota > Viridiplantae > Streptophyta > Magnoliopsida > Fabales > Fabaceae > Sindora > Sindora glabra. Next base: position 25,392,783 of record CM035228.1, read on the forward strand.
ATGTCTCCTGGGTTTATTATTCCCAATTCTCCATCTTCTTTCCCAATTGACTTTACTCTGCGAAAGAGCTGCAAGAAAGGAATATGAAAATTAAGGCACACAACAAGAAAAGAATCTAATTGATACACAAATCATATCAGGGGCGGGCAATAATCCGGTTTCTAGTTAGTCCTATCCATTTCTAATTGAATTATAATTTAATATGTTCATAATCAATTTTTTAATATTATTGAATCATTTCTATTTTAATTTACATTTTTGGCCTTCATTTTTTTACGGTAAACAATTTTATACTATAATGAACATAGTATTTTAAATGGTTTAAACTATAAATACATATTTTCATTTCATATAAGTCATATTTAATTACATTTATGTAATAAATATATTATTATCACCACTCATTAACAGTCATATAAAAAATAGATTGGAAGGGAATAGATTTTGTTTCTGAAAATTGAAGTAAATAACATAGGGTGAAAAATTTATAGAATGTGAAATGATTCAGACAATTTAAATCAGTTTATATAATTTCCGAACTCTTAAAAGATATTATTCGTATAAAAACTTATTCTCCTTAGGAAATTAAATTACACCCAAGAAGAAATGATTTTTTTTTTCTTTGTGAAAAAAAGTTACAATAAGTGAGTTTATCTTACTTCGTGGCTTAAAAATGAAGTAAAATACTTTATTCCTATACTTTTTGCCCATAAAAAAGCACGAATTTTTCACTTTAAAAAATTTATAAAGAGATTAGAAACATTAGTGGAAGTTCGAACCCTCAAAATCTCATGCACTAGAATCATGAAAATGTTTTTTAAAACATTACAAAATTAAGCATTTTATTTAACCCTTCAAATTTTAATTTATTCTTTGAACTCTCAAAATTTTACGTCAAGATAATTCGCAATCAGTTAGAAAGCACGTCATACCCTTGAGAGCAAGGGGTCAGGCTGGCCATACTCATACAAGATTGCAATTACAGCTGCTTTTCCTTTGGAGTTTTTATGAACTGCGTGCAGTTCCATAGCATACCTGAAATTACAATTTAGATAAACCCACTTAAAATATTGGAATAATAAAGAAAATTATATTTATGGGTAGTTCTATGATTTATATTGGAATAATAAAGAAAATTATATTTATGGGTAGTTCTAGTGATTTAAGAATTTCCATGGCATTTTATTTGAGTAGTAAAATTAATTAAGGAAAAATTAAATTAAATTAATAAGGCAAATTAAGAACCTTTGTCCATTTATTGTGTGCTCTGAAGGTGTATGCCAATGGACCTGTGTCAACTTGTAATAAGTTCCATTTATGTTAATCTTCCCTGCATCCCCCAACCACGTAATCTGCCAAAATTTACATTTCTCATAATTTAATATCTAATTTTCCCAATTAAAAGTCTCACAAAATACATGATAATTTGCAGAAAATTTGCACATATACTCTTTTTAAGATAGAATGAGATATACTCTTTTTAAGATAGAATGAGATTTGACCTAACGGTGCACTTTAAAAAGAAATTTAGGATATGTTTTTACTGTTTTTTAAAATAGTTTTTAAAGTTCCTATTTGGTAACTGTTGTTATAATTTATTTTTAATAATTATAATTCTGAATGTATAACTTAAAAGTAAAAAATAATTTATAAATATTATCTTAATTTTTTTATTTTTAATATCAATTTTATAATTAAATGAAATAATTTTTTAATTGTAAATGATTTTTTTAAAAAAATCTAAACACACCCTTAATTATCGATGGAACAATTAGGGATTTAATGATTTTTTTAATAATTATAATATGATGATGACTTACTTCAATGTCATGACCTCTGTTCTTTAAGACAGCAGGAGCTGGTTTGTAATCCCTTTTGAGTTTGCCCAAAAGTGGAGAGACATGCACTCTTTTGTGTGTGAGATCAATGGGAGACTGCAATTTCCCCTTCCCACATAGCTTCCAATGCGGGTCTATCCTTCCCCAATTCTTTGGCCCTTTACTACTTCTTTCGTCGTAGGTAAATGGAGTTTCATCATCTGTGATAGAATTATATTTTATATGCCAGGGAGAAAATCTTAATTAGATTTCATTTATTCCATACAATATTAAATAAAATTTAACGGTTTAAATTAATAGTATATTAATATAATTGATGCAACATAATTATCATTGCTCTTTTTAAGAGCATAGACAAGGGGACCAAGGAGACAACAAAGAATTCACAATTTTTGACGCAACCTAATAATTTATATAATGTAATATTACAGGGACTTTAGCAATTTAAATTTTTTTTAATTGCAAAATAAATGAATTAGACTTAAAAATATAGATTTTAATATATTAAATGTAATCTAAAAATAAAAATATTTAATATTTTAGAAGGTATAATTCTCAATAACATTCAGGTTTTGAGGTTTAACGAAATTAAATGGATTCGAATTAGTGATAGCTCAAAACTAAATAATCTAAAAATTTATATTATAATTTTGAAAATAATATTTAAAACCTAATTAATTACTAAATTGTAAATAATTAATATAATGTTATATTTTTTAAAAATGATAATAAAAACTCCATATTAGTATTTAACCAATATATATGTAATTCAAATTGCAAAATAATTTTTTATTCAAAATTACTAAAAGTTTATGGTTTAAACTAGTTTATCCTAATCGACACAATTATTACTCTAGTAAATCTGAGCTAAATTTTTAATTTTTTAATATGATAGGTGAACTTACTGTCACTCTAGTGACAATATTGGTGAATTTTTAAAATCGAATAGATAAGTCTAAGTCCAACCTTCATTCTCACGTTTGATTTACATGCTTGATTAAGAATTTATGATCAACAGTAATTGCTGGGAAAAGATGTACGTGGGACATAAAATAAAAGTTGTCGGTTTGGTGTTTTTGAATAAAAATGTATTCTACAGAAGAAGAAGGCTAAATTGATAGCACTTTTTAATCCAATAAACGGCAGTAAACAATCACTGTCGTTGCAGTGGCACGTCTGCAGAAGGACACGCATCAGCCACGTTGTTCCTTTTCTAATGCGTCAATATAAGTTTTCCTTATTTTGTTTGGGACGAGAAAAAAATAACATAATTATCAGAATAAATATATAATTTCATAGAAAATATTAGTTTGGCATAACTGAAAATAAAAATTCATTTCAACTCCTTTTATAATGATAAAAAGTATTTTTATAAAATATAATTATAAAATATTAAGATAATAGAAAGTATTTTATTTATTTAATATTAAATATAAAAATTTTGAAAAAAATATTTTTTTTCTTTTTCTCTATTACTATGACTTCAAGTATCATTTTCTTAATCACAAATAAAGATAGCATATCATTTTTTTCATTAATATATATGCAAATATTTTTTTAAGAAAATGTTTTTTGACAAAACAAATAAAATTTTTATTTTCAAATAAATTTATTTTTAAAATAATATTTAACTTTAAATAAAAAAATTTCATTTACAATTCTTATTTTAATTATATTTATATCATGATTCATTTCATTTGATCCAAAATATGTATTACATGCAAAATTTACTCTATTTCTAATATTATATTTTCCATAATATTATCAAAATCTAATGTTTAATTAAATTTTATATATTTTTCAATACATTCTAATAAAAAAATTTATTTAGAAATGAATTGAAATCATAAAATTATTTTTATTAAAATAAAATAAAATCACTTCTAAAAAATTTTGATGCTTAACGATTCATCTCACAATCTTAGTTTTGAAAGAAATAAGATTGTGATTATTGTAAGGTACTAATCAAGGAAGGCGATAGAAAATCTAATAAAACAATCAAAACACAGCAAAGAAACTCAGATTGCAATATTGAAAATTTATTATCTTTTATATTTTAGTTAGAAACTAATCAACCATGATATCGGTTGAAAAATTTTCACTTTTCAGAGTATAAGAGGTATTAATACTCCAATATGAGAGTTGAAAAAATTTTCAACTATGCAAATGACAAATTCTAATATGCTAAAGTAAGGAGAATTTTGCTCTAGGGAGAAATTTACAAAAGTATAAGATATATATGAATATGAACAATCTCATTTGTTTGAATTTTGAATGAGCAGGACTCTCACACCTTTATATATATATATTGATGGTGAAATAAGTATTTCTCACTTCACGTGCACTACACGTGTGTGCACAACAAGTCTCTGTTAGAACATTATTACTCGAATAATCAGATGATTAATGAGTATCTATCTGAAGAATTTCTGAAAAATATTTTGAGACATTGAAATTCAACGAGAAAGGGGGTTCATCGTTTGAAAGCAAACTACACGCATGTATGTACATGTAGAGAGAGAGAGAGAGATAAATGAAAATCGTCTGGTTTACTCATACACATAAAAAGAAGTTATTTGAGGCATAATTATTAAAATTGAATCGAAGATCAAATCGAACAAGATAACCAGTTCAATTAGTGAATTTTTATCCCAATAGTTTATAATACAAAAAATAATGATAGACACAGTTTCATTAATTAAATAATAATAAGTAGTTCACATTATGGATTATTAAAATATAGTAATAGAAAGAAAATAATTTGAAATTATATAAAATTTATAATTAAATAATTTTTTTTTAAAAATAACCATTTAATAGAATATAGCAGTTTAATCTAATTAATTAAAAATCACCGAATGAATGTTGAACCAAAATTTTTACTAATTCATTTATAAAATTAATCTTACAATACGAACCATCGATCTACCGGTTGCCTGATCTAGATTTGATAACTATGTTTTGAAGGTTAACTGGGAAAGGGATCCAACAAAAGGAGAAACATTATGCTTTCCTTCTCGAAGACCAAAAATCAATATATTCCTAGAAAAATTAGCAAAAACCATACCAAATGGGGTTATGATCCTTTTATTATCTCATCTTGAGCATAATGTTCGACACCGATATTTACAAAAATCAATCCGGCCTTGCCATGTTCGACGGGCACGCTCATGACAAGGCAGGTGCGATTTTACGTTAATTCTAGACAGAGAAAGCTTGCGAGAGAGAGAGAGAGAGTACGTACCAGCTTGATTATCAGAAGCTAAAGTGAGAAGTGAAAGGGAAGAGAGAAACAGCAGCATTGGGAGGAAATGAAGAGAGGGCTTCGTGAGGAAAAACGCCATGGCAGCTCTCTTTGGTTTCTTGGATGCTGATTTCTTACTATAAAACTCTCAATATCTATCTCTGTATTTATAGATGTATATATAGATAAAAAAAATTAATTTAAAATTAATTCTAGCTGTCTCTTACTCTTCCTCCCCTCTCATTCTATGTATTACGGTTGTAACTCGTTTTTTAAGATATAATTTCCAAATGGGTTGGTCTTATTATTTGTTATAAGCCAGAAATTACCATGACATAATATATTACATATCAGATTCTGTTTCCATCGAACCCACCATGTTAGAATTCAGAATAAAAGTCGACTATTAAAAAAATTTGTTCATAACTGATAACCACTTTCGTTAGAATTTAGTGTTATTTTAAGATACATATTTGCTTCAAAATCGTTTAAAATACAAGATGCATTTTAATAAGTAAGGTTGGAAAATCATAGTGCAAATGATGAAAAAAATCAAGGGCTCAAAGTTTGATATATAAAAAGGGTTTAAATTTATTTTATTATTAGTGTAAAATATTTTATATTGTAACTAAATAAAAATAAGATATGTCAATAAAAAAATAATTGAGGACTTGTTTGGCACATTACTGGATAAGATATGACAGATTATGTAATTAAGACCTATACAATGTTTAAAAATTTTAAATAAATTATATAACTTATCCGACAATTTAAAAATTTTATACGTCTACTTTTATATAATGTTATCACTCCCCAGGGGAGAGAATAAAGGCTAATATAGGATAATGTTAAGATAAATAGTACATTTTTTAAAGTAAAAATACTCTTTTACGCCTTTATTTCTCTAATTTATAAAAAAAAAAGAATAACTTTACATAAATCTTCATCTTTAATAGACCAAATATTACAATACTCTATTATGCTATCCAATAATCTTTATATTATACCATACTATACGATACACCAAATAAAACTTAAGAATTTTGAACAGTGAAGAGATTTTAAGAGTTTTAATTAACATGTCAAGGGTAGATGATATATAGTATAAAATTAATTTATGCTGGCAATAAATTAGAACTAAATTTAAATAAAAATTAATTAATGAATAATTTCTAAATTTATAATTATTCATTAATAAATAATTGTGATATTTATTTTATTTTTTAAAATGTATATTGCACTAAATTTCCATGCCGCTTGATATCCAGAATTTTGTGGACAAAATGTATAAATATTATATCTACTTTTAAGGTAAAGAATCTAACATCCCCAAAAGAAAATCCTTAGAAAAATAGAAACAAATCAAATCGAATGTAGCATAATAGATATATAAGAAAGTTTATTTCCTAATTCACATTTATCGGATTAAATTCAAATATTTAATACTTATTATCTCTTTCAATATGATATAAATCAAGTTGTTGCTTGCCTGCTATTATTTCCATAACGTCCCCTTCAGTTATTACAGAACGGACATAATTTTCATTTCCATGAAGTAATTATCCATCAATCCTTTGAAAAAAAAAAAATCGTTTGCTATTCGTGCATGTAACTAATTTTTTACCTTTTTTTTCTTTTTTCGTTAATTTATAAGTGCTTTGGTGATATATTTTGATAGATATTTGTAAATGTTTAAGATTCGGTTTACATATGTCAATTGTGTATGGTATCTGTTAACATATATTTAGGGAGCGGTAGAGTTACGAATAGTACGGCATATTTATATCCATTGAATTTCTTAAATTCTTATTTAATATTCTATATATTATATAAAATGCTCGTATTGATTTTTATATTTTATTTACATTAAACATATTAAAGCACGCATTAATTATTTCTTCTACTACTTTTTATTGAATTTGATTATATATATTTTTTAGTTCTTCTATTTTATTATGATCATTGAAACAAACATTAATATATATAACAAATATACTCAATATTAATATTAATAGGGTTTAGTAGGATTAATTATGTTGATTTCTATATTTTTCCAAATAAAAACTGAGAAGCTCTATTAATTGCCCAGCCATAATTTTGCATGTGTACACAGCTCTTATGAAAAAAAATATATTATTTTTAATGAATTTTGTGCAAAATCAATTAATGAAGACTTAGTTGTAATAAAGAGAAATATATATTTAATATATTTGGTAATAATTTGATTATATAATAATGTTAAAATATGAAATAATGTTAGAGACAAATGTGTCATATAATTATATTTTTTTTAAAAAAATTATAATGTTCACAACCTGAGATATATTATAATTTAAATTTAAATTTATATATTAATTAAAATAATATTAAATAATTTTTTATTTTTAATTATATATTATGGTGTCTCACTAACTTTCGAGATATATATTTATAAAATATAATTGATAATATGTTATGATTTTGAAATGAAATAATTTATCCTATTTTTAAATTTTTATTAAAAATTTGTATTCTTTAAATAAATGCTTAAAATTATTAATTAGTATAATATGCCTTTTACTAATCTATATATTATATATCATAACAGTTTTATTTTAAATTTAAATTGCTTTTTGTTACTCTTACACTAAGAATATATTCACATTTCTTTGATCCGAGGCAAAGTATGGCCGAGATCATTCCTATCATATACAAAACAAAAGCGTTAAATTATTGTGAGTTTGAAGTTTGATGCAACTTTTGACTGTGCCTCGGGAATTACTTCGTTGGGTGTATTTCTTAAGGTGCTTGCTATGGTGCTCTTAAGGGTTTAGTATTCGGGGTAGTGTGGTAAAATATAAGTCACTAAATAAAATTACAAAAATTTTAACATTGACTTAGTAATCTCATCCAATAACCTGTATTTTGTCACACCATCCCGAATACCAAATCCCCAGGGGCACCTTAGAATTCAACATTTCTTAATCCTCACCAATTTGATTATTCCCCGAAAAGTTGCGAACTTGCGAAGGAATTCACCATTTCTTAATCCTCACCAATTTGATTATTCCCCAAAAAGTTGCGAACTTGCGAAGGAGTGCCGTATATTTCTCTGACTTGTCATCGCTTTGGTTCCTTGGTTTAAAGAGGGGCAAAATTCAGTAATTCCGAGAGGTAAAGTTTAAGGCATCAGAAATTTCAAATTATTATAAATAATAATATAGAATTTTTAAAAAGTTGAAAATATTAAAATTTTAATTAATAGAAATAAAAAATACAAATAAACTTTTGTTATTCTTTTTAGGAAAAAATTGATGTAAAATTTTATAAATATTTATTGTGAAGTTTTTTATCATAATTTTATATATATTATTTTTTTAACTCATCATTAATGATTATAACTTAAAAAATATAATTAATAATTAATAATTAAAAATTGAATACATATGTAAAATTGTGACTAAAGAAACTTCATAATAAATACATTTAAAAATTTATCTAAAATTTTCTCTTATTTTTAAATATTTTTTATGAGATCAAGATTACGATACTAAAATTGGAAGTTTCAATATTCATATTCTGACGGATAACCGAATAATCAATTGACATCAATATTTTAAAAATCAAAATACAAGATGATCCAAGATGATCCGACCAATTCAATTGCTAATTGTAAATTAACAGCCAATTAATTAAAAAATTTCTAATCTATTTTTTTAGTTATAAGCTCATGCATATAGAGTAGATTAATAATTATCTAATTTTTTAATAAATTTACATAAATTCTTATTTATGACCTCATTTGATTTAATTAATTAATGGTATATTTTTGAGAAGTTTATTAATGTTAAATATAATTGATGTCATAATTTATTTATAATAACATTTGATTAGACATTGGTCATATTCCAATGTGTAACCCGCTTAACAACCAATATTAATCAACTATTCTTAAATCCTAACTATTAATTTAATTCAAATCGCAAGGAAATAAAATAACTATATGACAATTTGATAGTTGTAGCAATTACAAAGAGAAAGTTTATTAGTGAAAGCAAAATTACTTTCCAATTTATCATAAATATTTCTCTATTTGAGTATATTTAAGTCATTATTGATGCTTATCTCTCACATGAGACTTGCATAAACTAAATATTTTTTATTAATGAAATATAAACTAATAAGTAAGTAATTATATATATAAGCATAACTATAAATCATATGACATTAGTACCTTGAACTTGTGATAGAAAATTTATTTAGTAGGATCATCATTCCATGTTCTTTTACTATGATCTTTTCGCACATAAAACTCTTCCAAATTGCCTTCATGATTAATTGGAGATAGTTTTGAGGGGAAAAAAGACATGTCTTCAATACTAGTGGCTATGTCTTCCTTATTCCAACTACTAACAATTTATCTCTTCCCTTAAAGAACTATAAATTACTTGTTATTAATCAAATTTGATGTATAAAAAAATTATTTTGCTTAAAATGTCATTATAAATGACTCCCCTTTATGATTCTTCTTATTAAGATTCATCAACATGAATCTTAGCTTATCTATTTGAATACTATTATTATTTTTCACCCACTTACATTGAAAGACAAGCTCCTTGAATTGGATATAATTGAGCTCCCATATGTATTCAATGATTTCATAATATGATATCATCACATAAATAAGGTTTTGTCTTTAGCATTAAAGACATGTATTTCCTAAACCACTAAAGTAATCTCACTATTTTGCACAATGCTTCTTTCATCTTGTGCCTTTGTATAAAAAGTATATCCCTTTATATCATATCTTTGATAAGATATGATACCTATATGATGCTAATTAGCTAACCATTTTATAGCTTTGGAAACAACTTTAGTCTTTCTTCCATTATACTTCCTATCCGATTACAAAACCACGTGATGAAGTTCTTATTATGTTCAATTTGTATTAACTGCTTATTCCTACCATGATCAAACTCTTTTATAAGAGCAATATGCTTTTTCATGTAAAGCTTAACTTCTTCACCATTTTACAACAAGTAAAAATGTGCTTACATTCACATTTTACAATTTATGCTCTTCATCTAGGTGTTTAATGTATCTATCCTTAAAATTCTTCCTTTATGTAAAGACTTGGGAAGTTTGATAGTATTCACATTTAACAACTATTCTATGCAAAACTTCATAATCTCCTTAATAATGGACTCTTTTAACCATACATCTTTCAAGCATATTCCAATTGTGCATATACCTTTTTAAAATCTTCATATATCACTTTATTAGATCCATCCATCTTAGTTAAACTTGTTCATAAAGTTTTATCTCCCTAACCAAGTGTAGAATCAAATGCATCATAATGCTAAAGAATGAAAATAGAAAATATATTTGAAGTTAGCATAGTATAACAATAACATCCCTCTATAAGTTATCTAAATCTTTTAGTTCAATAACCTTGACACATATTATATTAAAAAAAATATCATGATAAATATTCTCATAAGTTTAGGCAATACTCCTTAAATGGTGATTAGTAGAAATTGATCCATTAAAATATGACAATTGTAAGACTTCAAGCTAACTAATTTCAAATCATTTATAGAAACAAAGCTTTTAATGTTGGAAGAATAGCCTTAGGGCATTTTAACCTTATGTAGAAACTTTCAAAAACCTTTTTCTAATGCTTAGGCTATGTATGACATGCTTAAGGTAAATATGTATGTTGACCTCTTCTTACTAATGCTAGTCCTTCTTATATAACTATCTCTTACAAGTTTGGCTAAGTATTGATTTTATCTTTTATTTTTCTCGACATGTTTAAGAGTATTTTACCAAGACTATCATATATATTTTTCATCACACACATGATGTTAACATTATACCTACCAAACAAATCTTTCTACTACAGAAGATTAAAAAATATAGACTTCCTATTCAATGGAATGTCACCACTTGCCAATGCATTGAGCTTGCTAAAAATGATATCAATAATATTTACCTTTTCATAAATCTTCTTCTTAGTTAAAAACTTTAGAGCCATTACTTTTTTTAGTAAACCATTAAAGTCTATTTTAGCTTGTGATAGTTGTGTGAATAAGGCAAAAAGCTCATGTGATTACGATATACTATTTTCTTTTAGTGCTTAAGATGATAAAAACATATGCTATTTCTATGGATAGGAAATGTTCCACGGCCTTTAAAGTTTTACCTTAACAAGTTTCTATAAATTGGAAAGTTATTAATTATGTAAAAAGTATCATATATAACTTAAAAAACTCTTAATGATATGCATTAAATAAGCGACACACTTTTATCTTGCATTAGTCTCAAATTTTTAATAAGTAGTGCCAAGAAGATATTTATATCATTTTCTAGTTGTTTAAGCTTTAGTATTAACAATGTTAACATTCAGTACTTCTATTTCATGCATAAGGAAGGAGGGATATTGTAAATCACTAACATTATAAGACATGTGTAATATTTGTTACTGATATTACTATAATGATTTATTCTATTAGTAAATAGTGCAAATATGAGATTTCTTATTTTTTTACTAAATTTGGGAAATAATAAGTCAATGGTTCTTCATTAAGAAGAATCTATTAGATAATAAAACTTGTTATTAGAAATCATTAGCTTTGCATACCATGCTAAGTTCTTGGTATCTCCTACATTAACAAATATATATTTAAACCTTGGTAATATTGGAAGATACCATAACAACTTCGCTAGAAGCCTTTCCTCGAGCTATTATCATACTTCTTTAATTTGTAATGAGGTGATGCAATATTTTATACTCCTTTTGGTATAATATATAATCGTTAGGATAAGAATAAATCTTTATATACTCTATACCTATGAGCACATAATTTTCATCGCCTCATAAGCATGAACTAATAGTGTATTACCTTTGAGAAGCATATCTTTCAATAAAGTGAAGTTTTTGTTACTCTACCCATTTCCTACTTTCAAATTAAACAATCTCAAAATGATAGATAAACATTTGTATTTAGTATAACTTGGATATAATACTTCTTTATATCACTCAATAAACTATTAAGCACTTGCGAACTTTTAATAAAATTATCTGCAACATTATGCATTATATCCTCTGAACAATTATTGAAACATTTATTTTCTTGAGCAATAAACATGTTGCTTAACTTACCTTTAATGTGCCATTTCCATCATGTATACCTAGAGTCAATGCCACTAATATATATATGATCTCATACTTAATCAATGGTCACCCTCTTGACATAATAACAATTAATACAGTGGCACCTTATGAGGTTATCATTAAATTCTTCCTTCCCCTTTACAACTGTAAATTTGATAAATTTGTTAACAGTATTTTCATATTTAACAATAAGCTAATTAGCACATATCCAACTTCAATTCATAACTAGCCAATTTAATAAGAATAACACATATAAAGACATTAAGCAAACTCGATATCATCATAAGCTATACATATTCTTAGTTGTATACTTAAAATTTAAACATATTCATATATTTATATACATAAAAAATGTAACTTAAATCATTTAAAGCATAGCATCTGTCCAAGCACATACCCAAAATCATAACAATTTCATACATTTATAAAGGTAATCTTTTATATGTAATCTATTTTATGCTTAAAATTATGTTGCATATACATAAGCCAACAAAGAATCAGAATTATTTTGGTATGACATTATAATCTTAATTCTAATTATCCTAAGCTAAAGATATTAAAATAAAGCCCAAGCAAATAAAACCACATATCTACATCGAAAATATCAAAACACACATAGAATAAAAACTTTAAGATATTTGGTAGGTGTACTTGATTTTTACAAAAGAACTTGCACTTCACAATTCTATTAGAATTTGTAAGATAAAATTTCATGTGAAAGAAATTTTGATAGTGCAAATGATGCCGCATTGCTTTAGTATTATATTTCGTTTTCCCATCATGTTTTGTATTTTTAATATTTTTCTCATCGGTTAATAAGCAATGCCAATATGTAAATAGATAACATTGGTTATTAGATGTGAATTTAGCTAAAATGTCTATCATATATATCAATATAACATCATTCTAATAGATAAAATTTAACATCAATTATATATAAGAAATAATTGTGATAAGATTTTTAAATGTCGATTTTATTTTAAAATCAATATCTTTTAATTGATGAACAATTCATCACAGTTTATTTTGCTATAAATTAAAATTACATTGACTATTGAAAAAAGCATAATTCATTTTACAAAATCATATTAAATCTAGTCATTGTAGATATTATTTTTCTAATTTATAAAATTTGATACTATTTTTTCAAGTTAATTAATTTTTAATATAAATTAAAATTATTTTTTATTTAATTACAATATCGGACATTTAAGATGAGTCCATAACCTTAATGTTATTTTTTTATGCATATTTTTCTTGTTATACAAACCAATAGGATTAACAACGCCTTAAATGGAAATTAACAAAAATATAATAGAGAAGATGAAAATATATTCAACAATTTTATTCATTTCCATATATTGTTACATCATAAAATACATAAATAAAAAGGAAAGATATCCTTATTGTTCCTTTTTCATTGCCATTATTATTGCTAATTATGCCATTATCTAAAAATAATCTTTTTGCATATTGATAAATCATATATCTAAGTAATATATTTGCCTCCATTACTAATATAAGAGTTTGGATGGAGAAAGAAGACAACTTTCCCACCATCTTATTTGACATATTTAGAGATTTGTCAATGTGTGAAAGCAGAATAAATTAAAATCTCTAACATCTCTAAAAGTGTTAGATGAAATAATATAAGAGTTATCTTCCTCCTACACACAAACTATAGAGTTAAATAATAGACATTAAAGCATTACTAAGATGTTTGAAATATAAAATGAACATCTAGTTTATAGGAAGTATTAAAAACTATAGATACCTATTGTTAATAAAAAAATTGACATCATATGTGTGCTCAATTTTGGAAGGAATAGGTGACACTTTTAGACATCAATTAAGATCAAAACTAATGAGTAAATGTTTTATATTTCACAAAGAGACTTCTAATATTTCTTTTAGAGGAAGGTTTTTTAAACAATCAATGTCTTATGTTTTTGCTATTTCCTAAAACATTAGTAAAGGCCATGAAATTAGATATTAGTTAGTCTTAACTTGTCAAGTTAAAGTTTACATTTTCTTAACAGTAACATTTAGACTGTTTTACACATCAATTTTGATAATAACCGATGTCTTATTGTTTTATATTTCGGTGTTTTCTATTTGGTGCAATCAGACGACAAAGGAACAAGCAATTTTACAAATTTATTTTGAGATCTTATTTCTTTTCAAATTATTACATATATATGAATTCTATAAAACAAAATACATAAAAATTACAACTTCTCATTAATACATGTTTACAACAAAATTAATAGGTTACCAAGTTCATACCCCAATTATACCAAAATTCTTATTCTTGTTAAAAATTCTCATATGTTGAAGAAACATATGCTTCTTTCAATTAGATCTAAGTAGTATCTTAATCATCCTTATCCTTCGTGCTCCTTCTTTGCTCTTAACTTTGAAATTCTTTAAATTGATGAGAAGCACCCTAATTAGGACTCTAATGTCTTCAAATCATTCATCCTAGAATGGATACTTCTTATCAATTTGAAGAATTCCTAAGAATGAGTAAGCTATAATCAATTTCCACACTAATATAAATGAAGAGTGCAAGGAAAATTTTTTGCACTATGAAAAAATATGGATGTTAGTTATTAGCACAAGATTGAGATCTTATACATTACAAATTCAAAGTAAGCAGTTAATCACAATACCTTTAAATATTAATTAAATCCAACATTGATTTATGAAATTTTTACCTTTCTTAACCAACACTTCAAATGTCATTTTGGATGATAGTTATTAAAAGAAAAAAAAAGCTAATGCCTTAAGTTTTCATGATTTCTTGTATGAAACTTTAAATATTGGTTATATTTAGAATCAATATAGTAATTTTTTCACTTAATTTCAAAAACATCACCAAATTCAAATCGAAGTCAGTCATAATTTTTAATTGTCATCTTAAAGTTTCATATAATTTCAAAAATTCTAATATAATTAAAATAAATATCAGTGATAATAGTAATTAATATTTATCGACAAATGTAAATCAATTACTTTGTAGTAATGAATCTAAAATTAATTATTATATATATATATATCTAATTAAAAAATTATATTATATTAAAATAAAATATATTTTCAAATTATATTGCAAAATGAAATATGATAATTAAATCATCTTAATAGATGGATACGAAAAAATTTATATTTTAGAAATAATTATTAATTAATATAAATATTTCACTTCTTGCATTAATATCAATTAATCATCACTTAATATGGACACACATAACAAGCATATTTTACTTACAAAGTTTTTTTTTAACAATAAGAGTGATTAAACCATTAGATACATAAATACAAATATTAGAAATTAAACTTTGGATGTAGTGAAAGACATAAAACCTTTGAGATATATCAATGCCACTTGAGTAAAAAAACACTCACTATTATAAATTTATCTAATTTTTTTTCTAAATTATACTTGTAAAATTTATATGAAAACATTATCTGTTTATATTTTGATTCAACTACAACAACATTTTAAATTGGCAAATTAGATTTAGAATGCCACTAAATATGGTTAGTTGTGAAAGTTTTAAATGTTGTAAATATATATTTATATGGATATCTATTAAATTTTTTTGTCATCAATTATTTGTAGTAAATTAAAGTTTGATCTATATCTTATTGTAACTAATAAAAGATAATTATTAGGAAGTGATAATTATTCATTATAGATAATTATTATTATTAATTGTGATAGTTATCAATTGATGCACAAGAATTCTATAAACACAAAAGGTTGTAGAAGAATCCTACTCATTTATGAATAAAGAAAATTGTTCATATGTTATTATATTCTTTTTATCTATTTTTTTGTCATTCTAGTTTTATTTTCATAATACATTATCAACACAAATCTATTTTAATTTGATTTTTTGAAAATTTCTATTATGAATTTATATATTTTTTACTTTAAGCTCAATCTCAAATTTTACTTAATAATTTTAGAGTTTTGAAAATGTGATTAAATATTATTTTGTTTGATTATTTTCAATTTATAACTTTGTGTTGTATTTATTTTAAATTAAGTTGCTTCTATCAAATGCATTAATAAATGAAGCCAAAGAAAGCTATTTATGACTCGAGCCTTCAAGCTTGAAGCCTTAATCTCCAATAGCTTTGTGATTTCCAAGTTTATTCCATTACTTTTAGATATCCTCACATCAATCTAAATCTAATGAGTTAAGTTGTGATATCAATGTTTGTTACCTTAAAAATCACATGAAAACCCAAGGAAATGAATCCAAGACTAACTAAAAGATCTAGTTTCAAGCTTGTAATGTATAGAACTACCAATAAAGGCTTCTTAGCTTTTAAAAGTTGTTTGAAACTTAAGAGCATACATAAGTTGGTGATAAGTAAGAGAAATTTTATAGCCTATAATGCCAAGATCTTTTGATCTTTTATAGGTAAGTATAAAGTCCTTTGTAACCTGTAAGTACCTTAAAACTCTTTTTACAACAAGTACATCCATAACACATGCAATGTCAGGTTGTGTATATACTTAAGCATACATTAAGCTACCTATAACTGATGTATGTAGGACCTTTTCTATCTTTTTTTTTCTTTATCAGTTTAAGGATATTAGACCTTTGTAAATACATCACCCTTTTGAATAGGCAAAGTAGGATGAAAACAAGAAGACATATTGAATCTTTTCAAAATTTTCTCAATATATGACTTTTGAGACAAGTTACGAATACCTTGGAACCTATCACAATATGTCTCAATGCCTAGAATAAATGAGATATTTTCTAGGTCTTTCATTTTAAAATGATGTGATAATAATTACTTCGTCTTAATTAGCAAGTTCAAATCATTGCTTATTAAGAAAATATTATCCACGTATAAGACCTGAAATTACAAATTTACTAGCATTTTTAATCATATAAATACATTGGTTGGCATTATTCTCTCTAAATCCAAGAAAGGTAATTATGTTATGAAATTTAAGATACCATTGCCAAGAAGTTTGCTTCATACTATATATAGATCTTTTCAATTTGCACATCAAATACTCTTTACTTTTCTCTTAAAATCCATCTGTCTACTCCATGTACACGATTTCAAATAGATCACTATTTAAGAATATTATTTTCATATCTATTTAGTATTATTGTAGATCAAAGTGAGCAATAAAAGCTATAATAATTTTAAAAGAATACTTTTTTGATACAAATAAGAAAGTCTTTTTATAATCCACTCCTTCCTTTTAAGTGTATCCTTTAGCCACAAGTCTAACTTTATATCTCTCAATCTACCTATGAGTATCATGCTTGGTCTTAAAGGCCTATTTTACATCCGAGCAGCTTACAATTTGTAGGTAATTCCACAAGATTCTATACTTAATTTTTAGCCATTTAAACTAGCTTATCCTTCATTGCAGTGATCTATTAAGGAGAATTAGAACTAGATACTACCTGAAAGAGTGTAATAAGATCAATATATTCACTGAGATCATACTTATACTCCTATAAATACATTCTATAGTCATTTGATATTCCTAATTTATGCTCTTTAAGTAATTTCCTCAAATGAACTTCAATATTAGAATCTTCATCTTTCTCTAAAGGCTGTATTAAATCATGTTATAGAGCACTAAAAGATGAAGAACTAGCAAATTAAGATATTAAGGAAGTGATCATCCTTTTTTCTATGAAGTTTGTAATCTATGATATCTAACTCCTACTGTCCAACTCATTCTTAAAAATAAATGGCTTTGTCAAATTCAATAACTTAAGTAGTATAAGTCAAACAATAAAACTTACTGCCTTTGGAGCCAATGCAATAATTAATAAAGAACTTCCTCATAGCAGGAATGTATAACTTTACCTTTGTTCTATAATATCAAATATAAAGATGAACCAAAGTTAGTTTTTTGCCATTCAATGATTTATATGAAGTCATGGGTATAGATTTACTTAGTACGTAAGTTATTAGGTAGCCTGTAGTCTTTAATGCTTCACTCCATAAGAAGTCTGGAAGCATAGAATGGGAAAACATGCATCTAACTATATCAAGAAATGTTCTATTTCTCCTTTCAACTATCTCGTTCTATTCTAGTGTACTAGGCATAATGTAGCTAGCCTCAATGCCACACTTTTGCAAATATCTAGCAAAAGGACCTAGATTCCTTTCAGTCTTATTATATATGCCATAGTACTCTCTTTCTTGATCAAAATTAACATATTTGATTTTTTTTTTGTACTTAAACTCGACCGCTACCTTGAATACATCCAATAACTCTGACTTTTCTACTTGCAATTTTATCTAATTGAAATATAAATAATTGCTACTAAAGATAGTATCTTTAACCTTCCATAGTTGTAGATGTGATGGGACTACAGATGTTGGTATGAATAAGTTTTAACACCTCTTGTCTTCTAACTTTCTTTCATTTTCTAACCTTAGTAGTGAGCTTTCTTTTAATGCAATCCATATAAGTATCTAAATTAGAGAAGTTAAGATTATGAAAAATACTTTTTTTGATCAACCTCTAAATTTGACCTCTGGAAATATGACCTAGACACTTGTGCCATAGCATTAAGGAATTCTATTTTTTCTTCCTTGTAATTGTGTTGATAGTGTTGAAAGAATTTGAATCCAAATTTATCCTATACATTTTATCTATTACCTTTAGAACACTTTTTTCAATTAACTTCTGAATTTAACCTTGGAAATGTGACCTAAACACCTGTGCCATAGCATCGAGAAATTCTCGTCAATTTTATTTTTTTCTTCCTTGTTACTATGTTAATAGTGTTAAAAGAATTTGAAATCAAATTTATCCTATACAATTCATCTATTAGTTTACCAATATCTATTATGGTTAAGCTTTAGAACAAATTCACTCTATTACCTCCAAAATCATGAGAATACCTTTAGAGATCAAGTGCTACAATTGAAATTAGGATTCTTCTCATAGAAAGCATTAAAATAACATTTTTCAGTACTAGTTCGCATCTAGTAGATAACTATAAAAAGACATCCCCAATAAGCTCTACTCTTATTGTCTCACCATTTCATACTTTAATAATTAATTTACCATTGTTTGGCTTTCTAGAATTTCTCAATGATTAAGAAGAATTAATGACATGGATTGTGAAACTGGTATCTAGCCACCCTATACTTGAAAGCACATCCACCAGATTGGATTCAAAATATGCATTAGCCTAATCCTCTCTTATTATCTCATTTAATGTCTTTTTAGAGTCTTATTGCATAATGATTGAGGAAAAACACATCAAACATTAATGCACCTATAACATAATCATATTAATATTTTTCTCACAATATTTAAATATGCAACCTTACACAATATCATGTTATAAAATCAAATAAAAAAGAACATTTTGGATTTTACAATATAATAAAAGAATCAAATGTCATATCCTTAAAACATTAACATTAAAAGGTATTTAAATAATTTAAACGCACAAAACCTAATTCTACACTTGCATTACGACCAGCAAATTATATTAACAATATAATGCTAAAGGGCATTTATGTCATTAATACAAACTCTTCCTTATAAATAATTTTTCCTATAAAAATTAAATTAAAAACTCATGCAATTGGCCCTATGAAGGTAGGTACGCATTTGCACAAAATTTTCATGGCATAATGTAAGTCATTTCTAATTTTCTTTTAGCAAATACCAATTTGAAAATTTATTAAAATATATAAATAATGTTTAAAAAGTTTATAAAAATTTTGGATGATAGACAATATGTCAATAAATACACAAAAAAATGTTGGGCTCAAAATAAACCCATTTGAATATTTCAAATAAAATGAAAAAAATAATTAAAATTATTTTTATTTTAAAAAATTTTAAAAAAATATCCATTAGAAAATTCTTTAAGAGCGAAGCATGATGGTGTTTTCATTGTCGCTAGTTGTTGTTGGTGAGATGGCATGTGGTCACTATGGGCCAGTTGTGTGATTAGCCATGCACCCACATGCATTGTTTATGATCCCTTCCAAGAGAATCGGAGCTCCAAGAGCTGCAATAGACTCAGTTTTAACCTAGATCAAACTTATAGTTTCAAGCTATTTTTTCATGTGATTTTCAATGTCAATCAATCAAAAACTTCCTACTTTAACCTCTCACAACCTATCCTTACAGTTTCTAGCCTAAAAAAAATGCAAAAATTAAAGTTTCAAATTTTCAAAATATCGAGGTTTTGACTATAGAGATTGATGATTTTTAATGGGAATTTTTCACACATTTTATAATGCTTCCTATATACCATGATCCCTTAAAAAACCTAATCTTTAATTACCCATTATTCCTCTTTTAATTTCTTACCAATTCACAAAACATAATATGGAGAGTTTAAATACTATTCATGTGCAAAACAAGTTTTTTTTCTTTTGTTTTACAGTATCTTATGTGATTTCTATAAGAATTCATAGTTTCGTTATAAGTTTCTAGTAGGTTTCAAATTTTCACAAATTTTTCCTTTTACTGTAGCAGCATTATATATCTCATAATTCTAAATATCTTTGCCACATATAAAACCATATAAACAAAGTGATCATGGCAGAAAAATATAATACTCACGCATAGATAGAATAAGTTATTTTATTCATCATTAGCATAATTTTCTTGAAAAGGTGAAAAATTTTCTTATTCAAATTTCTTTTAAAATTAACCACAGTAAAAAGTCAAAAACCTAACTTTGATACAAATTGATGGAATTTTTTTTTTCAAAAAATTATTCACTATGATCTTGACTTTCCATTACAAATGATGAAGAGGAAACAAAATAAATTAAATTAATTCTATTAATTTAATGTTTCATAAATACTTACCATTTATAAAACAAGCCTTACCTGTTTATATCATAAGATGTATCACAGAATCCCACTCTTAATAGTCTCTCTATCTTTGTGCAATAAAATTCATTGATGGAACTGAATACCTTAAACATTGAGAGATGTGAAATAAAGATCCCATATATATATGTATATATTACATAATCCAAATTTTAGATCCTATCCATCATGGGATTTAAACCCATTTTATTAGTATTAGGCCCAAGTATTTATTTGCTTGTTTAATTATATCACATGAGGCTTAATTCATAATAATCTTTTTATTAGTAAATTATATATAGTTCATAGAAATATTAACACTATATAGCAATAAACCATAAATACTTGTACCTAAATAAGTTGAAGTAGAAATAAATCAACCAAGTCAAAAATTCAACTTATATCAAATAGTAAGTCAATGGTCTAAATGAATTTACTTTTCCATTTCGTTGCTAAAGACATACATACCAAAAGGTTATATTAATTTTAGATTGACAGTTATGTGGGTCTATGAACAAGAATTCTTTATGAAGCCTTTTGCACTTCTGATGATCATCAAATTCCTATTATTGAGTTACCACTTTAAAAAAAATTTATACTAGAATGAAATGATTTTAAAAAATAAGAACATGAGACATCTAAAATTCATGAATATTTTAATTTTTTGTCATTACAATTTAAAAAATGTACATCAATCATTTTCATGAAAATTCCTAACAAGTTCAAAACTAATCAAATAACACACAAGAAATCAAATTTTAAATGGTGGCAACTCCTTATCACGAATCAAATAACCTTCAGATCTAGTTGTACGTCTAGAGATTTTAAGTTGTGAGGATAATATTTACATTAAAAATTAAAATTAAATCATTTTAAGAAATATATATTCAAATAAAAATAAAATCTAATTTATTTTAATACTTCTTTTTTATATGTGTCCTTATATATAATTAATAAGTTTTAGATGTTTTTATATTTATTTAAAATGAATATTTTTTTAATTGATATAAAAATAAGTCTATGGCATAATTTTACTTAAGTTTATAGGGACAATATATATTATTAGTGTGTGTGTGTGTATGTGATAAAAAATTATTTGTAAAAGGGAAAGTATTGGGATGCTTAACAGGTTCAAGGTTTGCCAAGCCTAGCAGACTAGTTGGTAGACTTTTTATACATCAGATTTGTCAAAAATTAACTTACAAAAATGTGAGCTTACATAAGCCAAGTTTGCATGGATTAGATCTGTGTGAATCGTGAGTCAACCACTTTTTTAAGGCAAAAAAAAGCTGACCTGCAAGTTTATGATGCAAACTAGACTAATTAAAGTAGGCTTGCTTAAAATATGGATCTTAATAAACCAAGTCTAAATAGGTATTTTCTATTTTTTATGCCTTAAAGGTATTTTAAAGGTAAAATTTTTTGTGATAATTAATCAAAGTATTCAGAGTGATTTTAAGTGAAAGTCTCAAAAAGATATAGGTATTTTATTATTGTCCATAATTTACTTTTCTTTTTCCTATAATGCTAATATTTGTTAATACAAGTAGTTAAGAGTTCAATCTTTTTAAGTAAAGTTTTATATTTATGAATGAAAAAAATAAGTATTAAAAGTACTTTACTCCCTAAAAAAGGTCAAATTCGGCTCAACTCAAGATAATCAATATTTAATGTGATTGCTGAATACTAGAGGTCATTGGACAAAGAAAAATATTTCATATATTTATAATAAATATTGTCAAAAGTGAAATGAATCCATTCAATGGGAAATAAATTTTTGTACATTTCATCAATAATAGAAAAATGCAAACAATACTTTGTTAATGTAATTTAATGCTTTTAATATGTAATTTTTTTAATAGTAGAAGTGATAATTTATGTAAAACATACATGTAAAATTTTGGTTCAAGTTTCAAATATAAAGAGAATAAATTTTTTAAAGCATCATTGAATGCCATTTGGAAAGAGACGAAGGGTTATGTGCGTGTGTTAATAGTAACATCTAACATAAAAATGTTAATAAATATCCAATTTAAAACAAAAATTGAATAAAAGAATTTAATTAAAAATTTTAAATTGTAAGGATATGACTAAAAATTATAAGAGATTAATTTTTTTAGTACATTATTACAGAGTAATTTAAATCATAAAAAATAAGTTAAATTATTTTGTTGCCCTTTGTAATTTAACTTGATTTCTAACGATGTGGTTAGTAGTTTAAGAGTTGTGAATTGTATTTTAATTATACTTATTTTTCATTTTTAATACTTTTAATTATTATTTCATTAAATATTATCCCTAAGAATGCAATTTGTTATCAGTTTATGAGTAGAGAAACACATAATCCTTAATTTCCTTATAAAAAAAGAAATGTTTTTTAATTTTTTATACATTATTTATGTTGCGTTTATTATAATAGGATGAAATGAAATGAGAATGATAATTAAAAAAAGATGAAAATAAAATAATTATCTTATAATTATGTTAGGTACAATAAGGAATGAAAATATGAAATGACTTTTTCATTTTATTTTTATGTTAAATACATCAAAATAAATAATATAGGAATGAAATAAAAAAGAAATAGTTATTGAGAATAATATTTTTAATATAAAAATAATAAATATCTTATTAATAATTTAACAATATTAAAATATATATTATGATAAATAATAAAATTTTGTTATATTTTAAATTTTCTTGTTCAAGTTACGGTTAGCAAAAATTTTGTAAAGCAATAGTATAAAACAAAAATTTTAGTATACCAAAATTTTATATTAAATTTTTTATAAAAAATACAGAAAAATTCCATTTTAAATTTTATTATAAAAATAATTACCATAATATTTTATTAAAAATTTTAAAAATTAATATTATTTTATTATTTATTAACAAAGAATAATATTATAATATATAAAAATAAAAGGGATAGAAATATAAATTTTCACTCATGAACATTAAATTAAAATAATTTAATTATAAATTAAATATAATTATAATAAATAATAAACAATTTTAATTTAAGAAATAAAAAAATTATTATCTTCAATTTTATTTAAATATAAACTCAATCAAAAGTTTTATTTTTTTTAAGAAAAATTGTGATAAAGTTAAAAATTACAAAAATATAAATATTCTGCAAAAGAAGGGAAAATATATATATATATATATATATTGCAGTTGCTGCAGAAAGTGAATGCCAAAGCATTAACCCAAAAATATTTATTTATATTCTACAATATAAAAATTTTCAAATCTTTTTCCAGAAAATATAAATAAATAAATAAGTGGAGCAGCGATTTGTGTCTTCTAAACCCTTATTCCCCTGCTACTTGGCTCGAGCTGCCTCCAGTCCTTGCCGCCTTCATCTGTACCAGCATTTCGGGCTAGAGCATTGTGAAGCAGAGCAAGGCGTCAATGGCGGCTTATGACCTAACCCCACGGATCGCCCCGAACCTCGATCGGCACCTTGTCTTTCCTCTTCTCGAGTTTCTTCAAGAACGCCAACTCTACGAGAACGACCAGATCCTCAAGGCCAAAATCGAGCTTCTGAACAAGACCAACATGGTTGATTATGCCATGGACATCCACAAGAGCCTCTACCACACCGAAGAAGTTCCCCAGGGTTCTAAACTTGTGGTTTTTTATTTGTTCAATTCTGGATATGTGATTGCGTTGCTGTGCACATGCTGATAAAAATTGCAAAATTTATGGTAGATATGGTGGAGAGGAGAGCAGAAGTGGTGGCTAGGCTTAAGGCTTTGGAGGAAGCTGCGGCGCCTCTCGTTGCATTTTTGCAGAATGCGGCTGCGGTTCAGGAATTGAGGGCTGACAAACAGTACAATCTTCAGATGCTCAGTGATAGATACCAGGTTTTTATCTGCTTTTCCTTGGGGATTTTCTGCATTTTCATATGAAAGAAAATTGCTCTCGGGAACTGTTAGATCATTAGATAGGCAGGCGAAACATGAACTTTGATAATGGTGGCTAAAGTTTGACCTCTAGATTTTGGCCACTAAATTTTCTACGTAGGATTACTATTGTATTTCTTGCCCTGATGAAATATTGATAATTTCAGTATTACTTCTACTTGCATGTTGGCAAATAAACTGTTCACTCCCTAGATTTTAGGGGGTCACTTAACCATGAATTTCTGGACTACTTCTATTGCATTTTGAGAAATAAGTTGTTAACTTCATAGATTTTAGGGGCACTTAACCGTGAAATTCAATAATATGGTAGGATTGAAAATATTTCCGTCATTGACATGGATTGTTTAGTTACTTTTGGAATTTGATTTTTTGCTCTTTCAATTGTATATCAAATTTCAAGGGATATTAATCGGGCTTAACTGCTTAAGGCGTTTTGTAATTATTGGCTCCCTGGGTGTTGAGGCACGCATGTTACTAGTGTTCCAGGGTAGTGAATGGCAGTATACTAGTTAGTAGAAGTTTTATGTCAGACACTCAGTATATTAATTTATGTATGAATAGCTTTATGTTATAAATTTACTTTGTTTCCTAAGATTTTCCCTTTACTTAGGAACTTGTCTTTCCATCTCAAACTTTTAGCTGAATGTATAATTTTCCTGTGTCGAAGTTCTAACTTTTTAAGATGATGTCTTCTTTCCACAGATTGGTCCTGCGCAAATAGAGGCGTTATATCAATATGCCAAATTTCAGTTTGAGTGTGGAAACTACTCTGGCGCAGCTGATTATCTTTATCAGTACAGGGCTCTATGCACCAACAGTGAAAGGAGTTTGAGTGCACTATGGGGAAAGCTGGCTGCTGAGATATTGATGCAAAATTGGGACATTGCCCTTGAAGAGCTAAATCATTTGAAGGAAATTATTGACTCCAAGGTTGTTTTTCAGTTGATCATTTGAGAGCCTATGCTTTTGAGAAATCTAGATATAGGCTTTACACTGTCAAACTTTGTTGCAGAGTTTTGCATCACCTATGAATCAGGTGCAGAGCAGAATATGGTTGATGCATTGGAGTCTCTTCATCTTTTTCAACCATGAAAATGGCAGAACACAGATAATTGATCTGTTTAATCAAGACAAGTATGCTGTCTGGACTTGACCTTCCTTGTCTTCTTTCACTTAGTTACAGGATATTTCATGGATATTGTTTCCATTGCAAAGCCTCATTTAGATGTTTTTCTTTTGGGGCTTTATGTCAGACTTGATGCTTGGAATATATTTTTTCCAGGTATTTAAATGCCATTCAAACCAATGCTCCCCACCTTCTACGATACTTGGCCACAGCATTCATTGTCAATAAGCGAAGAAGGCCTCAGTTCAAAGATTTTATAAAAGTTATTCAACAAGAGCAGCATTCATACAAAGATCCCATCACTGAATTTTTGGCCTGTGTTTATATTAACTATGACTTTGATGGGGCTCAAAAGAAAATGAAGGAGTGTGAAGAGGTAAGGTCCTTTCTGTGATCGTGAGCAATCGTCAAAGAACATGGTCTATAATTTTTTTTTTCTTAAAATTTAAAATTTCTACATTGATGGTGAGGTAAAATCACCTTAGTCCAGTAATGCAAGTGGTACATGCACCTTTATCCGTTGGTTGTGATGTGCTTACACTAGCAAGTTGCCAAAATGTAGGTAATCCTCAATGACCCCTTCCTTGGTAAGCGAGTTGAAGAAGGCAATTTTTCTACTGTACCATTAAGGGATGAGTTCCTTGAAAATGCTAGGCTATTTATCTTTGAGACATACTGCAGAATACATCAACGCATTGACATGAGGTATGCATCTCCTTACTGGTATTTTTTTTTTCTGTTGTAAAATAATCAAACGTTAGGTGGTATTTAAAGTACTATGCCAAAAGTTGTAAGACAGTTCTTAAAATTATGTTTTCTGTTGACAGTGTTCTTGCTGAGAAGCTGAATTTGAATTACGAGGAGGCTGAGAGATGGATTGTGAATCTCATTCGGAGCTCCAAGCTTGATGCCAAAATTGACTCTGAAACAGGAACTGTTATCATGGAACCAAATCATCCGAATGTGTAAGTTAACAGATTAATTGAATAAGTTGATAGACAAAATGCTTTATTGCCTCTGATCTATGCAGAGGTTACCATGCTGATTAGTCCTGCATTTTTTTCCCATTACTCTTTTTTTTTTTTTTTCCTTGACCTTAACTCTTTAAATTTCCTCATCTTTTCAGGTATGAGCAGCTCATTGACCATACTAAGGCGCTCTCAGGGCGTACCTACAAATTAGTCAGTCAACTTTTGGAACATGCACAAACACAGGCTGCTCGATGAGTCTGGTTTTGTGGCTTTACCGGAGATTACTCGTTTATATTTTCTAGATACTTTGTATTGGATTTTAATTTACATTGAAATTTTGAGGTTGTAATCCCTTGAGCAGATTTGTACTTCCTATGTATCGAGGTATTAATGGTAAAAAAAAGTATTGGTAGTAATCCTTTTGTCAAATTGTTCTATAAATTTCAGATACCGAGTTGTTTTCCCTTTCCCAAGGAATTAGACAGTGACTTTTGAATGGTTGATCATTGATTGATTGTACTTAGAAAATATTTATATATAATAGTGATTAAAAATTAATAACCTTCGGGTGAATTAGATCTAGATCTCTTTAATCATTTTTTTCATTAAAAAAAAAAAAGAATTGAGAGAGCCAACTTTATAGAGGTTGACAATATTTAATGTTGGAATTTATTATTTTAATACCAAAAAAATTTCCTTATGCACGTCTTATTTTCGCTTACGAAGCTGAGATCCTTATTCAAGTCAAATTACATGATAGTAATCGTCTTAAAAGCTTTCTTAAAAGAATTGTACCAATCGGCCATCCACTTGGACTCTATCAGCCCACAAGGTTGTTAAAGCTGTGTTATGTTGTTCACCACTTACCTTAAATACTTAGTTGACATCCAAGTATTGATTTGATCATTTGTAGATAACTGTTGGGGTAAATACTTTGTCACACCTATCCAATCCAATTAAGAAATCTCCTTTCACAATTTCACAATTAAATCCAATCACTTTCGCACCAGCACACGATACAATCACACTGACTCTAGTAGCATTCTTCACATAACCCAAGCAAAGGAAAATTTCAAGATATAGTTTTTTAGCTTTCTCAACGAGTCAACAAACAAATTGGAATGATTCATTATTCGTCCACTAATCATTTTCTGTTTATATTCTCACTGAGGGAGGAAAGGAGAAACAACACAATAAGCATCTATTACATTCTACAAATTAAATTTACAAGGAGAACTTAAGCAGCATCTGTTTTATTTGAAAATAAATAAATAAATAATATAGAACTGTTAACTCCTCTTTCAGCACGTATGTTCCTGTTCCCTTTTCTTGAAAGAAACTCCTCTGTCAGCATGTATGTTCCCGTTCCCTTTCTTGAAAGAAACTCAACTCCTGTGCAATAAGCGTGGAATGAAAGGCAGGAATGGTGTCAATTCCTTTCTAATCATGTATCTGAACATTGCTAGGGCTTGAAATGGCCTTATGCAATATCATATTTTTAACTTCTTGATGCTCTATACTTACTATAGCTTAAGCCTGCAATACTAACAAACAAATAATTAAAGGACTGATAAGAGTCTCCAAATAAGACCATATTTCTCACTGCTTCGGCTAGTAATGTTCATATACCTAAGAGCAGCGTTGAGCGGTTTAAGAATTCAGAACTTCATGAAATGTAAAGTGAGACACCGGAAGCCATTGCAAACTCGAGAAAATTTGTGTGAAGTTTCATCAGTATTTACTGTGAAATTTTTAATTATAATTTTATATGTATATTCCTTTTTCAACTTATATTTGTCGAGTTATAATTATTAATATCACATTAGAAAAGTATTACACATGTAACATTACAATTGGGAATTTTAAAACAAACATATATAAAACTTTACCTAAATTTTCTCCTCACAAATAATGCATGTGAGTGCCCCCTTGCTGGTATCATCTTTACCACTGAGAATATGAGTTTCCATATGTTTTCCAACTACCACGTCCATGTCGTCTATTAGAACTTCTATCAGAGGGAGACCTGTGCACATTTGATGGTCTTTCATACCGGTAAAAATCATAAGATCTGCTTGGACGACCTCTATTGCTTTCCTTAAATGCTTTTCTCGTCCCCTCTTCTAAATCATATTCAGAGTGCTACGATCAAATAAAGCATAAGTTTCTCAGTTTTAAAATTAATCTGTCTCAACAAATGATAATAATAGACCTTAACAAAAACTAAGGAATTCAAATACAACGACAGCTCTTGGAGATGATAACTAGGGAAAGTGCCCCTTGGATTATAAGAACTGAGTCTCTGTGCCGCAGGGTCTGTACATTCTTGCTAGATGTATTACAGCCGCACCTGTTGGACTGTAATAAAACTAAATACTTCTATCTCTGAATCAGATGCAGACAAATATAAACTAAAAATTACACAGTTTCAAACTAGAACCTTGTTGCCTTCAATTAACTGAAATAACACTATCAGTTGAATGTTTTGACAACCTCACGCATTTTCATCACTCCACACTTTATCACTGATATTGTGACAAGGGCATTTAGACCATGCTAATAACTGGATGCAGCAGAGAAACCTCAGTTTCTTTGACAGATAGGATGCTTTAATTTTAAAGGAGAAGATTATAACGGTCTTTTAGTTCATTGAAGCTCGTGCTCTCTTAACCTAGTAAGACTCGTTTGATATAGCAATAAAAATAATTGATTGTGGTATGTACTAATCATGTTCTTCTCTCACTTAATGATATAACTTTTAATAATTTTTTTTTTCAAGGATAATTGATGTACAAACTTTTACTGAGAGAAAAATTATGGTTAGAAAATAAATCACCACAAAATATTATTTAATTATGATTTTTCTCTCACTACAGGTATTTAAAACCAATTCTCTCTACCGAAAAAAAAAATAGTTATTACAAAAGTTGTATCAAACATAAAATTATAATATATACTCAAATATATCAATAATTAATTATTTTTATTGCTATAATTCTATTACTATACCGAACAAACCCTACATTTGTGTTGTAAAGTTGCAGCTCAATAATTTCAACACCAGAATACAACTTGAAGTCATGATAATTAGAACTGTGAGCCATTTTCAAAAATTTTCTTCTATCTCCTCTTCCACCCACTCCCTTTGTTTGATTACTTTCGTATAGAGGAACTCATGGTAATTGCTAAGATCAAAAGTTCCTCTTACAAGATTACAAGCACAATGATAGAGAGTTGGAATTCAATTATAAACGAAGGCTCTATTTGTTTTGTTAAAAGATATTTTTCATTAGAAAATATTATTTGCTTATATAAAGTAAAAGGGTGGTAAGTCACTTGTATAGCTTGATTAAAAAATTATGATACCTACTGATATGGAAGTGGAAGAAAACAAATTCCTCTTTGAAATAAAAGATGTTTTCCACCATACTCTTCACATGTAACATTAAATAGATTGAATATTTTCCACCATCTTAACATTTTAAAACTATATTCCTATAAAGGACATTTTTCGGTACAACAAATAGACCCTAAGAATGACAAGCTAATGGTTATGTGTGTAGCAAACCTTGGCAGGTTCTGAAAGCACAGCATATGCCTCTCCAATCATTTTGAAGAGCCTATCAGCATCCTTGTGCACTTCCTGTAAAATTTCCTTCCAAACTTGGCCTTCATCTCCAATCTCACTTCTTGACAGCAACTGACCAGCCTAAATACCAAAGCAGAAAGGAAATAGATCTTTAAGATGACTATAATTCTTTTTCAACAAAATTACAAGTTGATCAGAAATCAATTAATTGTAAACAAAGGCAAAGAAAGCCTTGGACCTCGTCTGGATGATGTCTGAGAGCTGCCTTGTGGTATGCCTTCTTGATATCACTTGCTGCAGCAGATTGTTTAATTCCTCTGATGTTGACAATTTAGAGCACAAAATAGTTTATAAGTTTTAAATTAACTATTATCAGGTAACATCTTATTCAAAGGTTCCCAATATATGTCAATCCCTGATTGTCACAGGGTGATTATTAAACACTTGAGGTAACAGATTCTTATTATTATCATTTTTTTTTAAATTTATAAAAAGATGCTGAAAAGGTTTCTTCCTTGTGTAAACAATGACACATAACTATTCTTCTATTTAATAGAATGACTTGAAATTGTTAGAATGACTTATTGCAATTATTATAGTCATGATATCTATTTATATACAACAGATGCAATCAATCAATAATATTACAATCAAATAAAAAATACTAATTCTAATTCTAATCAAGGTAGAAAGAAAATAATTATAAATTTAAAATCTTCTAAAATAACTTAATATGTACATATACTAACACTCTCCCTCAAGTTAAAGCATATATATCATATACACCCAACTTGTTAGACTTAGTAAAAACATTAGCTAACTAATAATTAGAATTCATAAAAATAGAGATAATCTCTTTTGAAGTAATCTTTTCCCAAATGAAGTGACATTCAAATTCAATATGCTTACTTCTTTTATGAAAGGCTGGATTTAAAGCAATTTGCAATGCAACCAAATTATCACAAATAAGTTTCATAGACTCTGATCTATGTAGTTTGAGTTCTTGTAATAACTGTTTCAACTATATGACCTCACACATAACTAATGCCATAACGATGTTTTGCCTTTGTACCAAATCTTGTTACCACATTTTACTTTTTATTCTTTCATGAAATGAGATTTCCTCTAAAAAAAAAAAAAAAAACAATATCCGAAAGTGGATCATCAATCACTTGGTAATCCGGCTCAATTTGCATTAGAATATCCAGCAATCCGAGTGTATCCTCAATCTTCATATAACAACTCTTTTCTTGGACTTCCCTCAATTATATAAGAATTTGCATCACAGCATCTTAATGAGCTTCATAAGGTGAGTTGAGAAATTGACTCACTACACTTATATGAAATAAGATATTAGGTTGAGTAAGTGTAAGATAATTCAACTTTCCACCAAACCTTCAATATCTTCTTGAATTTGCAAAAAACTCCCCTTAATTGGGTAAAAGTTTTACATTTGAATTATAGGTGGGTTAACTGGTTTGCACGCTATCATACTAGTCTCGCTTAGTATATCAAGAGCATATTTCCTTTGATATATAGAGATATTAAATCAAGATTGTGCTAGCTCAATGCTATGAAAGTATCAAAGTTTTCCAAAATCCTTAATCTGAAAGTGATGAGACAAATGCTGTTTAAGTTAGTCAATACCCTTATGATCATCTTCTGTAACTATTATGTCATCAATATAAACAACTAGATATTAAAAAAAAAAAAAGACAAAGCTTCCACCTAGTGAGATTTAGAGAAGGTAAATGTACGCAACCTTACCCCTATAATTGGAGAGGTTATTTTCAAGTTTTGAACTCGTGACCTCTAGGTCATAAGGCAGCAACCTTACCATTGCACTGAAGCTCATTCTCAACATAAACAATTAGATATATTTGATTAAAAATGAAAGAGTGATTGAAAAAAAAAAATAGAGTGATCAGCTTTACTCTGTTATATGTCAAAATTTCAGACAACTTTATTGAACTTTCCAAAACAAGCATGTAAAGATTATTTAAAGCCATAGAAAGATTTCTTCAATTTACATATTAGACGGGTCTCCCCTTAAACAACAAATCCTAGTAGTTACTCTATGTAAACCTTTTCCTCAAGATCATCATGCAAGAAGGCATTTTTAATGTCTACTTGATGCAAAGGCCAATGATGAATAGTAGCTGGAGAAAGAAAAAGATGAATTGAAGCAATTTTTGCAACTAGTGAGAATGTAACACCATAATTCAAATAAAAAAAATCTAAATATAGCCCTTTGCTACCAACCAAACTTTTAATCAATTAGTCTTCCCATTAAGGCTAACTTTAATCGTAAATACCCAATGACAACCAACTAGAGATTTGCTGATAGACAAAGGCTCTAAATCCCATGTACCACTAGTGTGTAATGCAATTATCTTATCTAATATTGTTTGGCACCACGCTGAGTGAGAGAGAGCTTCGTGCACAATTGTGAAAATGAAAAGAAAGGACAAGGCAAAAACAAAAGCATGGTAGGATGTGGATAAATGATGATAACTCAAAAAATTATAAATGGAATATAGATTTTGAGTAGAATGTTTATTTTTTCAAAGTGCAATAGAAAGGTTATTAAAATTTTCTGATGAATCAAATTCCGAAGATGAGACTGAGATAGAAGATGAGTCTATAGAGTCTTCTTTAGTAATTTGGGCTAGTGCTAAATCTTTAGCAACTTGAGCTGGATAAAGTTGTTGTTGATAAGTAACAAAAAGCTTGTCTTGTGGAAATAGGAAAGATGCTCGAATAAAAGGAAATAATTGTAAATCTAAAATCTTCTAGAATAACTTAATATGTACATATCCTAATAGAATTAAAGTAAACAGTGTCACAAATATTAATGGATTGTTTGGGTACGGGAGAATGAAAGAGAAGGACAGCAAGACGAAGGTTATGATGTGACGTTTCCTTTGAGTTTTAAATAAAAAGGGGAAGGGAATAGGAGATTATGGTTAACCCTCCAACATTCAATTTTTTATCTTCCTCCAATTTGGAAGGGTTCAAAGTGTAATCTATTTACTATTTTAACCAAAGATTTAAATTGCAGTCTACAACCACAATATTGCATGCAATATTGTAATTGTGAACTACATCACATCCGTGATTTTCTATAATTTTGTGGGCAACAACTGCATGTTCTCGCATTTATATGCAATTTTGCTAATCACAATCGTGATTGCAATTGCAAATTAGAAACTTGATTTTAACCTTCTATTTTATATTAGTTTACATTTTTAATTTATTATTTTTAACACTCATCAATAAACTAACTTTAAAAAAATGTAAAATAGTTAAAAAAATATAATTAGCTATACATTTTGATTTAACCCTCCATTATCCTTCCTTATATAATTTTAAACATCCAAACAAGCATTGGTAAGCTATGATTAACCATCTATTCTCCTCCCTTCTTTTTCCCTCCATTCTCTCCCATTGTTTTCCCTTTTGTTACCTTCCCTTCCTCTCTTAACTGCCAAACATACCATAAGTGTCTAAAGATATGAACTGAACCTTGATGAGACATAAAATTTATGACAAAAACCACAATTGTTTAAAGAACGTACAGTATGAGGTACAAATCCAGCAGAATTCCCTTTTTGGCCTTCTCTTCCATCAAATGCAGATGCTGATGTGCTTTCCTTAATTCTTTCACACCATTAGATGTGCAGACTGTTTGGCATCTTTATCTGATTTATTTTCAAGAACAGATATAAGTCTCTTCAGGTCACTAGCTGCTTGTCCAAAGTCTCTAACCATCTCATGTAAGTTGGCTCTCCTTGAAATTGCCTGCAAACATTAGCAAGCAAATTATATAAAAGAATTCAAATGCAAATAAAAAACTGAATGTACAATCCTTCATTCTACTTCATTTTCTCCTAATGGATAGTTTTCTATATAATCTGAAGACAAATAATAGTATTTAAACAACCCAACATCTTTCCATAAGTTTATCAAGATGCAGTTGTTTATGGTAAATCATACTGCTCATTTTTCACTAATTTAACTAGCCTTTAGGAAGAAAATTAAGTATGAATCCATGAATTTGCACAATTTAAGTTAATAGAGAAAACCAAACCTTTGCATAATTTCCATCAAGGGCCATAGCCACACTGCAGTCTGAAATGGCATCTGCAATTTGGCCCAAAACTTGATGTGTTGCAGCACGGTTACAAAAACATATTGCTGAAAAGGGAAGTGATTTAACATTGCTAGACAAAGCGACAGTATAATGCTGTAGTGCTTCTGTATACTTCTCCGATTTAAAAGCTTCATTTCCTGCATTCTGTTATTATCAAGCATAGTGAGGAAATAATGCCAATAACTTGCAATCAAAAATACCCTGCAAACCTGAGAATACTTCATATAAAGACTGAAGTTAATCTAACTAGTGCCATTTATAAACATGAACTAATCATGAGTTTAAAACACATAACACATCGGGGGTTTCAAACAGAACATTTCATTAGTTATCTCAAGAGATACAAAGACATTTTCCACATGAATAATTTCAATGGAGAGAAGAAGTACAAAAGATAATGAGATGAAGGTATAAGAAGGAAGCAAAAGACACATAGCCAAGATCCAGAAAATAAGATAGGTTACCAATTGCTCTGCATATCCCTTCAAGAGATCCCTAATGGGACAATAAGCTAAGCACCAAGGGAAGCCATGAAGTGATCCTATCCCATAGCAAATCCAAGGAAAGGAAAGAAACCCATAAAAAAAATGGGAGTTTCTGCTGCCAGGGAACCACATACAAGAGTAATACTTCCCTCATATTAGGAGCTACCAACAACCAATTTACATAAGAAATTTTTTTAAATGATATGGGATCCATAAGAAGGATAGAGACAACATATGACACCTAAACCTGACAACTACATAGGAAAATGGCTTAAAATTACCTTGTGGTATAGAAGTTCACGTATTGTAGCAGCTAATGAAAGTGAATCTTTGATATTCTCAATTGCACACCTACATGATAGAAATGAGCATCAGATACTTCTAGCCTTACAAAAATAACAAGAGTTTAAAACTGCAAATGAAAGATTAACCATGCTCATTAAAGATTGGATTACTTTTCCTCAAGAGATACATCTTGTAACTTCTCAAGAACACTCAGTGATGTCTGAAGACTTCCCAAATGAAAGTAACATCTGGAAATCAATGACCACCTCCACAGCCTGATAGGTAAATAATTATTAGATGTGGACACATTGGACTTATCTGCACTGTTTGCTGAGGTAAAATTCTTTTCTGCAAGATCCTGACTTTGCTCACAAATCTGAATTGCTGTATCATACTTCTGCAGCTGCAAAATGCAACCAAAAATTCACAGCAGTTTTATGAACTCCATAACATAGATTCATAAAAATTATAGTAAAGTAAACAAGTAGAGTAAAAAGACACAAGGATGAGTGAAGAAATGACTTGAAATAACAAGTACCAAATATAGAGCCTCCCCCTTCATTTGAAGCAGCTTATCTGAGTATGAACTTATTGACAATGCCTTACTAAGTAGATCTAAAGCAGTAGCAGCAGCATCAAAAGTCCTCTCCTTCAATAGTTCAGCAGAATGATTTACACACTCAGCCACTTTCTGCTAGCATGGAAGAACACTTGTTAGGGATTTTGCATACATTAGACAAGCTAACAGAGAAAGCGACTACAGCATAATATGTAATTACTCAAGAAAAGAAAAGATTACTTGATGTGCAACCGGAAAGTAGTATTTCTGAAGAAGTACTTAATATGCTATTGGAAAGTAGTATTTCTGAAGAAGCATCCTGACCCAAAAAAAACCACAGTTGTGCCATCCACATTTAAAAAATAAAAAATTGATATACCTGAGCCTTATGCATGCCTTCAGCTGCTTCTACTGTAAATCTCCGATCTAAACAAATAACATTACCTGGTTCTGAACACTTATTGAAACACTGAAGGGCATTTTCTACTTCTCCTAGCAAAAGATGACAGCTGGGAAAGATTTTTTCCCCCCATATAAATAACATTTCATTACTTGGTGATAGAAACATCTCAAAAGAACTATGAAATCATAATATAAAATCAAACCATCAGAAGCCTTACTTTGCAGTTCTCATCTGTGCTTTCAGAAAGGTGGGGTCCATAGAAGTTGCCATCAGGCAATCCCCTAGAGCTTCTCGTATCCTTCCAAGACCCATTCTTGTTGCTGCACGATTACTATAGCACAGTATAAGAGACTTAAGCTGGCATCCTGTCATTTCATTTGAGGGCACAGAATTTATCCCTTGTGTGTAGAAGTCCTCAGCTTTAGAAAAATTCTCATCTTTATAGGCCTGGTTTCCCCTAAACAAATTTAATAATTGACACACTAATAAATACTATTAAGTTTCCCACCACAATTAATTGAAAGTAGCATTGGTAAATGTCAAGAAACCAATCAAAATATATTCTAAGAAGCACTTTCTCACTTTGTACATGTCATGGTTAGTACCTGAGTCGCCACTTGTCACAGGTTTCTTCAATTGCTGCAGAGTACACAACTCCCCCTTGCTTGAATTGGTCAACAATATTCTCAGACCAATTAATCACATCAGAATGTGACAACATGGTGACAGCAGATCCAATCTTTCCGTTTAAACGTCAAGTGATAACAAAAGACTCACAAGGTCTTTTGCTCCTATATTTCTTCTTCTGTTTATATCTAAGTGATAATGAAATACCTTCTCTCGTTGATGGTGCAGAAAATGAAAAAGTTGTCTCCTTCACATCTTCTAGTCCATAAGCAAACTGTAACTGGTCAGTTTCTGTCTTTCAGTGTTTGAACTAAAGCTGACTCCAGCATAAGCTGAGGCACCAACCACATATTCACCTTTGCAGTCAGTAGGATCTGCTGATTGTAGCGAAGAGGGAACATAAATATGATCTGGGAATAATCGCTCATTGATTTCTGCTGGAGTTAATAAGCATTGATCATCTGCATTATCATCTTGAGAAGGAGAAAAATCCATGGGGGAGTAGATACCAGGAGAACCAGGAGTTTCTAGTGGTCTGCTTTCATTTGGGAGATGATCTTGCTTGGTCTGTTTCTTATTCAAAGACTGTGGCTTTGATTTTCTCCTCATCTGTTTTGATCCTTCTTCATGACAAAATCTTCTCCTTTGTGTGGATCCTAATTTTTTATTTAACTTAGGAAACAGATTTTCTTTAAAACAAGAAGGATCCCATGTTGGAGGTTTAAAGTCCACAAAATCTCCTGTAGATCCTTCTGGAACACCAGTAAAACCATTACCAAAGTTATCATGATATGCACTCGTAGAATGTGTTGTAGAAGCACTATTATTTGGATGGTAGCTGGGACTAAATGAGAAAGAAAAAGATAATGTAGTGTGATTCACTTGTGAATCTTCAGGAACTTTAGTTTCAGGTATTTTTCCCCAGTAGAAATCTCTGATGCCTTCCTGACTACTGGATGGCTCAGAGGAAGACATTCCAGGAGAATCACTAGCATTATTAGCAGCAGTTTCATTTTGAGCATTGTTTCTTTCAAATGTGTTGAGATATTGTCCACCAATGTCCTCAAAAGCAGCATGTGGACAAGACCATTGACCATCAAAGTTAGATTCCAGGCTCGTACTAAAAGAGCCAAGACAATTTTCCCTGTTTTCAAACACAAAAGCTGCATCACTTTTTACAGGTGAATTCTTCATATCGGTAGAAATATTTCCACAGTCAACTTTCTGAGAATCATTGATAGTCAAATTCTTAAACTCATCTGGGAGAGTAAATGCAGGGATGCCACTATAAGCACTAGAAAAGCTGTTACTCTTTTCTTTATCACACAAATGATCATCCTGATGATCATGTGTTTTACTGTTACTATTTGTTTTGGTCTTAAGACGTACAGGATCCACAGCAGGATGATCCAAGTTTCTTGTGCCATCAAGAGATTCCTGCTCTTCCACTTTAAGTCCTAATGCTTTACCACTAAGATTGAAACCAAAACCATTCTGCTTACCACAATGCACATCATCAAAGCCAGAGTTCTCCATTAATTTACTAGAATATATTTTCTCCTTATTTGAATTAGAATCCTTATAATTTTGTTTGGCATTAAAAACAAAAAACGTACTACTAAAGTTCCCATGTTCCAATTTGGATTCATCTTTCACTTTCCTTTCATCACCAGGAATCGTCTTTGTTGCATTTTCACCAGTTTTCCGTCTCTCCTGGCATGAATTTGATTCCGTATCACTCCATTTAGCACTGAAAACAAATTCCACATGATTGGTCTTACTAGACTTTGTTTCTTGCTGAG
Organism: Sindora glabra; assembly: GCA_020226215.1. Classification (NCBI taxonomy): domain Eukaryota; kingdom Viridiplantae; phylum Streptophyta; class Magnoliopsida; order Fabales; family Fabaceae; genus Sindora; species Sindora glabra. Next base: position 25,431,800 of record CM035228.1, read on the forward strand.
TAGTTACTTTCCCTCTGTTAATAAAACTAGATTCTTCTGTAAATTTAGTACCTGCTCCCTCCCTGTTCAAAACTGTAGCGCATTCAGTCTTTTTAGCACCAAACACAAAAAACACGTCGTCAAACTTCAAATGACAATTCGAAAAGCTAAGATTGCAAGCTCTAGCACTAGCCTTTACCTCACTGGAACTTTCCATAAAACCACTTGAAGTGCTGATAGAACTACCCACTTGATTCGAATTTCCACTCACAGAACGAAAAGGACCGAAACCCGAACGCCCCTCAGCGGTAGCTGTTCTACTTCTGGACTTGGCATGCTGGGATGCTGAATGCTTCCTTAACTTCATCAGCCTCGGCCTCGACCTCCCCGATGCCACCAAACCCGGTGGAGCAAAAGGTGTAGCAAATCCACGCCTGCCTGCATTATCGAAACTTGAAAAAAAGTTCGAGTTTCCGCCACTCTCTGAAAAGTTGACATAGCTGAAACTAGTGTCATTCAAGGGAGACTGCGAGGTCCCCTCGGACACCAAATTGGGGTCTTGGACTGAGTAGGATGGTTTGGGCGGCGGCGAATTGTTTAAAGATCGAAGGTCAACCGCCGCCGGCGACATTGATCAGAACAGACGGGAGGAGGGGCGGGGAGAAAAAGGGTTCTGAGAATTATGGTTAGAATCACCGCCCGGAAAACAGAGCGCTTTGAAATTTTGACGTTAAGACTAATTAAGATTTACACAAAGTTTAAATTTGATTATCTGTTAAGCTAAATTCTTCTATGTTACCACCGAAGATTCCACGTTAATAATAATAAATTTTTCATTATCAAAACAAGAAATATTTTTTTAATTTGTTAATTTTTAATTATATAACAACAAATAAATAAATAATATTAGCGATAATATAACATTGGGTTACTTAAATATTATCTCATCTTCTTTCGACTCTTCGAAGTTAAAAATTTTCATTAAAAAAATTAAAAATTTATGTTACTTTCTATAAAATTCAATTTCTATTAATTTTATTTTTAACTAAAAGTTTATACCTAATAAGATTAAAAACTTTCAAGTTTTACTCTTTCAATACATGAGATGTAATATTGAATTAGTGTTTAGAAGAATTAAAATTTGAAAATTTTTAACTTTATAAAAATCAAATTAATACAAATTTTTAGTTAAGGATAGAATTCATAAAATTCAATCTTACATAAATTAAAATAAGTTTTTTAATCTTAAAAGAAAAGCGTTTGTTTTGCTATCAAAGTAAAAAATATTATAAGTTCTGATATTATTAAATTATAATTATCTACTTTTTAATAAATATGATCAATAATTTCAATTTGATGGTTTTTGGGATTGTTACATCATCCTATATTTAAAGACCTTAAAAGCACCATAAAACTTATCTAAGGTAATATTTATTTTGCAAAATCAAATATTTTTGACAATATAATTTCTAAGAATTCAATTTGTGAGAATATAAATTTCTTATGTCTGATTCAATTAAAAATATTATTAGAAATGTTACAACATCATATTTTAATTATCTTAAATATTTTTAAAAATAATATTTGATTGTCATTAAAAATTAAATAGTTACTAATGCTTAATAGTAGTCATGAGTGATAAAAAATGGTGGCAGTAGCGTCAAACAATAGTTCCTAATGATGGGTGGTGGTTAGCAATTAGTAGTAATTATTGATAATAAATAATAAATGATGTGGTCACTAAGAATAAGTGGTAGTTATTTATAATATCTCAAAATAAGATAAGAAATATCAAGAATTTTTTTTTCTTAGAAATCCTAGATTTCTCAATCCTAATAAGAAAATCGAGCAAAATTTAAAGGAATTATAAAGGTAATTTGGGAGTAAACTCAATAGGAAAAATTTTGAGAATTTTAACAGCCATCAAAATAGGTACAAATTCAATAATAGGTTTAGAAAAATTCACTTAGAAACTAGCTAAAATTTTGAAATTTGGTAAACTGAAAAAGTGAGAAATTAAGTAAAAAATTTAACAAATTAATTTAAAATTCCTAGGCTAACCTAAATTAATTTTTTAAGAGCCAAAATTAAGTGTGAAACACTAGAATTAAAAGGCCAAATAAGGTCCAAGGATATTTAAAAAGTTTAAGGGTAAAAATATAAAAAAGAAAAAAATTTAGGATTATTTTTTAATAAATCCTATTTATCCTTTTATGGGGATTAATTTATTGACAAAAAAGTAATTATTTTTTTATTGCAATGGAGCACATGGATGTTGGAATCAGTTGGTCAAATGTTCTATGATATTTCTTAAAACTAAGGAATAATGATAATAAATTATGAATTTTTTATAATTAAATTATGGCCCCTTGTATATAAATAAGGACCGGCCATTTGGAGCAGAAAAATTTTGCTTTTTAGCTAACTAAGACGTGAACCAAGAGAGAGAGAGAAAGGGGAGGAGTCCAAGCCTTTTCCTAAAGTTACAAAGGGTTTTCAATTTTTATTCCTTAAACTTGCCAAATAATTAGAAAGTTTCTTTTAATATTTTTTATTTATGATATCTTTCTCCTTTCTCCTTAAATGATTAAGACTTAATTCATTTTTTTGAAGCTTCTTTGTTGTTTTAAAGAATTGTTAAAAACTTAAGAAGTGAAAGAAGCAAGGTTAGTGGCAACTCTCACTATTTTTGGAATTGTCTTAAAGAAGTAGATTATGATATTGTTAGTTTATAATTTCTTATACTTCACTTGTCATAAGTTGTGGTGTGGTTCTGTTTTAAGGTATTTTAGTTAATAATATGATGATGTATTATTGGAACAATGATGTTGGAAATCATGGAAAAAGGATTCATTAAAGTTGTGTAGGAAGATTGAAGGTAAAAATTTATGGATATAAAATTAGCATCTCTTTTGTTCTGCTAAATAATATATTCAATTACCTATTATAACTAGGGTTGGAAAATTTTAAAGTCTAAATTCTTGACATATTAAGGTTATATTTACTGTTAGAATGATTATAAATGAATTTGGAAATTTTTGTAAATTTTTAGAGACATGAAAAACTAAGTTATAAATGGATTATTCAAAATAGCTCAATTCAAAAAATTGTACTAGCTAATCTCGAGCTTTTTTTTTAAGGCATTAAATGATCAAGAAAAATTATGAAATTTTGTGTCCTACCTTTTCATATGTTAGGAGACTCATGGCCAAATTTGATAGCATTTGGAGCTTATTTTGTTATCCTAAAAAATTTCCCATTTTAAGTGCTCTAATATAGTTCTGATTTTGAACCCTATCTATGTAGTCTTAGGTTTCAAATTTTTTGACCCATTAAATGATTAAGAAAAATTATGAAACTTCTAGGATAATGTCATTTAGGATGTTACTAAGCTTGTGTCAAAATTTGGTAGTGACTGGAATTGATTTGATTGTCTAAAATATAGTTTTATCTTGACTACTTTGGTGTAATTAGAAAATTGTTAATCTAATTTCTTGTCTTTTATACACTAACAAACCCGTGAAATAATTTGTACAACAATTATTTTATCCTTATTTAATATGTTAACAATGTTGTGGTAAAATTTAGAAACCATTGATTTCCATTCGATTGATGAAAAAGAGTTTAAATTATAAATGCTACTGTGTTATCTTGTTTATGAATTCTCCTTTTAAGTTCTGTGTGAACAGCACTCTTGGGTTTAATTTTTACAATTTAAATATTGTATTTTGTGTAATAATATGATAGAAATATTAGAACAAGTTATGGTAAAATGCTGAGTTAGTTTAGAAGCACAAAAAAAAAGGTTCCAAGCCATAATACTCATACAAACTTACTTGAAATTCTTGAGAATTTCGAAAAAAGCATTAGGAATGAACATGATACATTGAGATACTACATAAAAAACTTATAGCATGATTAGTATTTGATTAAATTTATTAATAGACCATATGGGTGATGTCTTAACATCCTAATACTGATTACCGTAAATTGAATGGGGGGATATATAACATCCTTCACAATGAAAGAGAAAAATAGTTAGTAGTGGAGGCAAAATTTAGAAACCATTAGTTTCCATTGGATTAATGAAAAGGAGTTTAAATTATAAATGTTACTGTGCTATCTTATTTATGAATTCTCCTTCTAGGTTCTGTGTGAACAACACTCTTGAGGTTAATTTTTACAATTTAAATGTTGTATTTTATGTAATAATATAATAGAAATATTAGAACAAGTTGTGGTAAAATGTTCGAGTTAGTTTAAAAGCACAGAAAGAAGGTTCCAAGCCATGATACTCATACAAACTTACTTGAAATTCTCGAGAATTTGTAAGAAAGCATTAGGAATGAATATGAGACATTGAGATACTACATAAAACACTTATAACATGATTAGTATTTGATTAAATTTATTTATAGACTATATGGGTGATGTCTTAATATTTTAATATTGATTTCCGTAAATTGAATGGGGGGAGATATAACATCCTTCACAATGAAAGAGAGGAATAGATAGTAGCGGAGGGAAAATATTTGTGACTTTAAGCCCAGGGTGGCAGGAGATAAAATTGAACCAAGAATATAAGGTAACACTTGTATATTTACAATGACCATTTCTATAGCTACACAAATAAATAATATATAAATGAGAAAATTTCTATAAATCATTAAATTGGTTGTTAAATTAGATTAAGAAACTAATTCTTCCTAATAAAAAATCCTTTAAGTAAATAAGGAATGACCACTGATTGAGTATGTTTTATACTTATCTTTTTTTAAACTGAATTTGCAGGTAAAAATCATAGATCTATGAAGGTGAACTAATACTTATAAAAACCTTCCTAACTGCCCACAGGACTCATGAAATAGTGTTTTGGTATGAAATTTGGGTGACTTCTACAAATGTAAAAATAGATTATGAAATATATTTTAAGCAAATAGATTTAGAATCCAATGCCTTTATAGTATTTCCTCTCTATAGAGTTTTGTCTATTAAGGGCACTACAAGTAATGGTATTAGTTCTTCTTCTACTAAATCTAATCTAGAGGTATAGGATCCTAATGGATCATATTAGGATTTCATATTATCTATTTAGAAGTATCAAAATAGGTTGGATTTAATAAATTAGTCTGAGACTAGTATAATTTTGCTTGGTTTAGAATTAGACTGGTATGGAAAACAATAATAGTGACATAATTTAGAAAAGGATTAGGACTGGTTACCCCGACCTAATAAAAGACTAGAATTAATAAGTGTTAACTCGTCAGATTATTAGATTAGTTCGTTAGCCTAATAATAATAGTAAATAATAAATAAATAAATTATTATTATATGTTTAATTTTTAATTTTTATATATATTAAAATAATAACTTTAGTATATTAAAATTATACTTTAATATTAAAATTTTAAAAATATTATTTAAAAAATAATTAATAATTAAATTATAAATAACTTTATATAATAAAAATATGAAATTTATGTTTTTATAAAATAATAATAAAAATTAAAAAATATATCATTAATAATTAAGTATATTTCTAATAAAATAATAAATAAATAAATAAATTTATAACACAAATTTTATTAATTAAAAATATCAAATAAATTAGATATTAAATTGTGTTTGATTTGAAATCAAGAGATTATGTCTTTTAAGATGAAGAATATGAATAAGTAATGAATCAAATTATTTAGAAGAATAAAAATCAAAACGTTGAAATTAAATTTTTATAAGTAGAAACCTTTTAGCACCAGGATGCATGCATTCAATCCTTTGAACATTATTCTAAACAAATTAGTTTTGGAGTTTTTGTTGCCTTTTAGCGTATAGAATAAATATTTAGAGACCTTTCATTTCCTTTATATATGTTTAGTTCTGAAATAATCATATATGTTTATAGTAATATAAAAATGATTAATAACAATAAAAATTATACAATAATAATAAAAGTAAAAATAATATTAATAATATAATATCAATAATTAATAATATTAATAAAATAATAATTATTAAAAATAATAGTATTAGTAAATAAGATCAATAATAATAAATAGATATTGCTTAAGAAAAAGTCTATGCATTTATGGACAAATAACAATTGCACATTTCACTTCCAAATTCTAATGCATAAGGTTATGATTCAATCTCAGACTTTCAAACTTTGCCTCATTGTAAATAAGGCTATGATTTCCATTTTAAGGTTGCTTAAGCTACTATGAATACTATTGGTTACTAGCATTTAGTGATTGATTGACCATTGAACTAATGGACTGGCTTCGAATAACTATTTAATGTGTTTGATTGTTTGAGACTATTTATTATTATGCAATGGCTCTTTGGTCATTAATGATAAATAAATAAATTTTTTAATAATATTTTATATATTTTACACTACTATAAATGCTCATTTCAAATTCTCAATGAAACCCAATTCACATAATAAATATTTAGTTTTTTTGTTTCTTCAATCTTATTCTTTTTAATCTCATTCTTATAATTTTCATTTTTCTACAAATATTGGAGATTAAAGATGGAGGTGGTGCATGAAATTGTAAATCATTGAAATTTTTACTTTAAAGAAAAATATTAATGATACTATTCAACTCTTTCTAATCTTTACTTATATATTTATATTTTTTATTAAGTTTTATATATTTTAATTTTTATAGTATTTTAGTTAATTCAATAGTTATTATTCTTATTAAATTTAATATTAGTAATTTTATTTTTATATTATTAATAAATTTTAATTATGAATTTGAATGATCCTAATAATATGCAAAATTATTTTGATGATTAAAATTTTTTAAAAAATATAGTTACTAATTTTTTAAATAATAATTTTATAAATACTCCTTCAAGTATATTCAAATTTTCATCATCTCCTTTTCCTTCTCAACATTCATTTTCACGTATTCGTAGTGGTAAAAATATAAACACTCTTGCATCCTCATTTGATTTAGCAAAAAGATCAAATAATTCCAAAATATAAAATCATTTTGATCTAAAAAATATAGATGGTGTAGTTAAAAATATTTCACAAATATTATTCAAAAAATTATAATTATGATAGTTATAATGGTACCAATACAATAAGATGCCATTACTCTTCTAAATGTGTGGATATTGTAAATATTCTAAGTAAAAATTCTAATATGCCTAATTAAAATAATTGTGAGTATGAATTATATAAATAGATTTATCATACTGAAATACGTTTTAATGTAGCTAGTTCTCTAAAATTAATTGCCCTTCCTTGACACTTTAATCTTCAATGGTGCAGTATGAGTAAGAATATTAGTGTAAATAAATTGAATAAAATTTTTAAATAGTAAAAAATGATTTTAGCTAACTTTTTTTCAAAATTTAAAGGTAGAGTTGTACTTACATCCAATATTTGAATATCACCATCTCAAATGGACTATATTTGTGTAACTACCTATTTTATTTATGATAATTTTATTTTACATAAAAGAATTATTTATTTTAAACCAATTCCATCACCACATAATGCATTTACTATTACTTTTTATATAAAAAACAATTATAGTGATTATATGATATTGGATAAAATATTTTCAATTACATTTGATTATGCATCTACTAATACTAATACGATTAGAACTTTAATTTCAATTTTAAATTCTATTCTTCAAGCTTAATTTTTTTATCTTAGATATGTATGTCATATTTTAAATTTAGTTATTTAAGATGCATTAAAAATTATTTCTATACTTATATAAAATCTCATAAGTATAGTTTTTTATATCAAATCATCACTAGCTAGAAAGCATTATTGGAAATAATTATGTACTCAAATATCTAAGAAACTTAAGATACATCTACAAGATGTTTGCACATGATGGAATTCTACTTTTAAAATGTCAAAATTTTATTTAGAGTATAAATATATTAAAGATACTTTTTATTTAACAAAATTTTAAGTTAATCATCATCTCGAAAATGTTAAATGGGAAAAGGTACAAATTACTTACAATTTTTACAAAGATTTTATAGAGCAACTAATCTTTTATTTGATTTTTATTATCTAACATCTCACTCAATACTTAGTGTTTTGCTTAATTGTAATTCTGTATTTTTAAAATTTAGAAGTATTAATGGGTTTGAAATTATTATTAATGAATGTTTATCAAAATGGGATAAATACTTTAAAAATATTTCTTGTTTATATACTATAGTTACAATTATGGATACTAGAGTTAAACGAGAAAGAGTAAAAAATTGTTACAAAAGTACAATGAAAATATGCACTATGAATTTAAGTTAAAGTCTTACATGAATGATATAAATAATTTGCTGTTAAAAATATTTCAAGTATATAGTAGTAAATTTAATTCTTTGCATTCATATGTGGGTTCTTCATTTTTTTAAGAAATGAGTATCCCATTTCATGAAGAATATAATGACTTCTTAGTTTTAATTGATAATACTCCCTTAATCAATAATGAATTAAGTTTTTACTTATTTATACTTATTGTAGTTAATATACCAAATTTTGCCATTTTAAAATGGTGGAAAGTACAAATGACATAATATTTTATACTTTTTCTTACAGCACGTGATATATTAATTCCTCTAATGTCTTTAGTAACATCAAAAAGTGCATTTTCTTTTGGTGAGCAAATTTTAGATAACAAGCATTTATCTATAAATGATCAGAACTTAGAGATAAATTTAAAGGATTAGTTTGATGCAAAAGATAGATAACAAAATAACTTGTAAAAAAATGAATTATTATTGAGTGAAAAAGATAATTAAAAATAGCGACATATTTATATATTATAAATTTAATTAGAAAAATATTTGTACTTATTTTATTTAATAGTGAAATTTTTCTGAATTATGTCTACGTTAAAAATTGTTATGTCTTAATTTATTTCATTATTATTTTTAGTTTTATTAAATAATAACGATAACAACAAAAATAATAATAATAATTTTTAAGTAATAATACTATAATATAATTATATTTTATAATAATAAGAGTAATTATAATAATAATCATAAAAAGAAATTTTAATCTAAAATTTAAAGTTTCTCACTACTAATTAATCACTTAAAATTTTTAATACGTGATTTCAATTACAAGTTTTATTAATTTTAATTATTATACTTTAAATTTAAACTTAACATATTTAAATTAAATGCATTTTTATAAATATTTTTTCTACAAGTGGTTAAATAATTTTTAGTCAATATTTTCTTTTAAGTATTAAAAGTGATGAGATTTTAATTTAAAATTTTAATATATTGAAAAGTTACCAATATATTCTAAGAAATTAGGAATAAAACTACATTAATATTTAAAAAATTTCTTACATTCTTTTTAAAAGAATTCATATTTATTTTTCTTTAAATTTTAAAAATATATAATTTTTATTTTAATTGGATTTATCTTAATTTTATCCTTTTAATAAAATTTTAACTGATAATAATAAAATATAGTTATATTTAATAATAATATATTTTATTTAATTAATGATGTAAAATTAATAACAAATAACTAATATGATAACAATAATATGTAACAAGTTATTAAAACTCGCTTAAACTTACTTAGTAAATGTCAATCTAGAACTAGAATTAGTACTATAGCAACTCAATTTGGACTTGATCTAGTAAAAAAGTAGCCCGAACTACCCCGATATATAATTTTTGCTTGTTAGTTTAGCTTAATAGGGTTAGGTTAACATATTTTAATAGGTCTATATCTATTGTATATTATGTAAATTAAACTCTATTTAAATAGTTTTGATGTCATATATATGCATGACATAAAAACTTGTCTTATATATAATTTTGTGTTTTATGTCCAACTAATTACCTTTTCTATTAATACTAGTGTATTAAAAATCTTAGACAATTATAAAGTTTTATAAAGATATTTATTTAAAAAGTTAACACTAATTAGATATCTTTACGTTAGTTATGATAACTGTAAAATTGGTCATGACACTATTGAAGATAGGTAGTGGTTAATGATGGTCACTAATAAAGAGTGGTGGTCTACAATGTTTATCAATAACGAATAGTTTTATGATTACTGATAATAAGATAGTGATGGATGGTAGTAAAAGACAATTGGTAGTAGTAAACAACAATCTACTACTAATTGTGAGTAATAGTTGATAATGGTCACTGATAATTGCTAGTTAGCAATGGTCACTGGGTGATATGCATGATGGTTATCAACAATAAGTAGTGATGCATGGTGGTCACCAATGACAAATGGTGGCAAAAAATAAGTGATCATTGATAATAGTAGCCAATGATTAGTAGTAATGGTGGGCAGTGGTTGCCATTGATATGTGATAGTGAGTGGTGAGGTAGGTAAAATAATATTTTTATATCAATTAAACATTTTCATATTATAAAAATATATGATATTCATATTCCTTTATAGGAATATTTTAGGAAAATATTAAGTTAAGAACATTCTTAAGCTAAAATTTAAATCAAACATGAGAATCTTAAATTCTCTTAAAATATTTTTGGGAATATGAGAAAGAGGAAATATACAATTTCATCATTGAATTTATGAAGCGCTAACAATTTCATTCTTGAATAATGATCTACATAAACAATTTCATCCTTTTATACAATAATTTAGGGATAAAATTTTCTATATGAACCGTTATTCAAGGATGAGATTATAATTTTATGTAATTCAGGAATAAAATTACTATTGTTTCATGATTTTAGAGCAAAATTATATATTTTTTCTATGAAAATGATTATGTGAACCAAACATTATGTAAAAGAAAAGTTTATTTAAACTTGTAACTTGTGTAATGTAGAGAATGTTGCTTGATTTATAATGCACTAAACTCAATTTGACATGTTCCAAGCAAAAAAAGTCTATCCTGTACTACTAATATAGTGATATATCATTACTTCATTAGATTAATTGCATATCAATTTGACAATTTCTAAAAATATATATACAATAATATATTAATGATCAAATCTTATAATATACTGAAATATTGCTATATCAATAGCGCACCATGATTTTTCCAAGCACTATTCATTTAATCAAGTAATTGATTTATTTATTCATATATTGCAATGTCTATTCGTTCATTATTGATTTATGCTTCACCCTTTTCTATTTTTTCTTTCAAAACAATTTTGTCGAATTACATTTTTTTCCTTCCTTTTTTCTTCTTTCTTTTTATATAAATAGTTAATTAAATATATTATATTATATATAATAATATTATATTTACATTATATTATATATTTTTATATATAAAATTAGCACAACCTAAATATGTGTATGTTTCCAATTTTATTATATTTATCTCTTTATTTTTATTTTTTCTTGATTTTATTTCTTTGTTTGATTTGATATTAATTGCATAATGAATTTGAAACACAAATAGCATATGTATTTTATTAATTTTTATTTTAATATTTTTGGTATTTTTTAGAATTTATCTATTGATTTCAAGAATAAATATTTCTTTTTTCAAAAATAATATGGAATTTCTATTCTTTTTCAAAGTTAATATGGGATTTTTGTATATTTTTTCTCAATAGATTATTGGGGTGAAGATTTGTAATATATATAAAATTTTATCCTTAGATACATAAGTTTTTTTAGTATTTTTATTTTAAAATTGTCAGCATGGTATTTTAATATAATAATATTATATTACAATATAATAATCATATAAAATTGTAATTATATTTTATTTTAATTTTAAACTTTAGTTTTTGCACTACATAACCTAAAATTTTTTTTAATTATCTTATGATATTAAAACTTCAATATTACCTTTTATTATATTTTAGTAAATCAACAAAATTGACTTAATACCTTAATAGTTCCTAAAACAAGAGGAATAATTTTTTAATTTATTAAAAAATAATAAGATAATGATACTAAAATTCATAGGACTGAATTAGGACTTAAAATTTTTCTATGCAACACATGACATTAGGCTAATTTTGCATACATATCACAAGGAAGGTTGAATAACTTCTTTTTTTAGGATTTTAGATTTAAAATGAGAATAATTTATAGATAAGTTACATTTGTTGTGGAACTAGTCAAGTTTTGTCAAGATCAATAAGCCAAATTATTTTGAAAACCTTCTAATTAGAGTTCCTTTTATAATTATAAGTGCCCCCAAAACTAGGAATGAAAATGGAAGCCTTTCAATTGATTCCTTGTTCTCTCGTAAATAAAGCTTGCTTTCAAGCCTTAGGCAAGTAAAGAATATCCTTTCTTAAAAACATTCATACATTGTTTTGTTGTGAACCCACTTTTTGAATATTGGTTTTCAACTTTGACATCGCTTGTGCCACAAAAATGAAAATTACTTCAATTGGTTAAAAACAAAAAAAAAATTACTAAAATTGGAAGATGGTCAATTGATTACAAGGATTATTGATTAGAAGTTTATTCACTAACTTAATAGAACAAAATAAAATATAAAATGTAGGGCTTATAAGGATGGAAAAGGGAATGTGCAAATAATAAGCACTTTATTCGGTGATTTCTTACTCTTCCACCAACACTTATGGATTTAATGATACAACACCCATTGCTGCTCAAACTGCAATAAGAAATGCTATTCAAATAGTATCAAATCAAGGTATGCAACAAGTAAAAGTCACCTATTTCTATCACTTCATTCTATAAGTGTAAGAGCCATGTACTGACTTGTTTCCTCTGCTAATGTGCTCCACAAATATCATTATAAGAGATTGGAAGAGAGAAATGCATATTTAGTGTACTTATAATGGCATAGTTCTTTTACTTCTAAGATAAATTCTCTCATTTATGCATTATAAAAAGAAATAGCGAGTTGATATATCATTACCTTCATGATATAACATAAAAAACAATTCCTATTATAATGATTATGATTAATTAATGAATAACAAACTTTTAATTATATTTTTCAATTAGTATTTTTTCTTTTTCTTTTTATCTTTCTTTCAAAATGAAAACTTAGAGAGTTATTTTATAAACATATGTATAAAAAAGGATATTCCACAATTTTGAAGGCATATCAATTAGTGCATAAAGGTTAAGCCTGACTAACTTTAATATTAAGATTTTTTTTTTCATTAAGAAAAAAATCTAGGAGTACCACATGCACATACAAAATTTTATTTTCAAATAACATCATGCTTATAAATGAATTTAGAAAATAAATATTACTATATTTAATAACTTTTGTTTTATATAAAAATAGCAATTTTTCATACAAATATAAATTCTAAAGTTTTTTTAGTGCAACATTTTATAAGCAAAATGTAAATTTTCTTATGCTTATTATATGTAAAATTTGTACAAAATTATACAAGATTTGTATGTATAATTTAGAAAAATAAAAATATTTATAATTCAAAAGTAAACATGGTAAAAATTTGTAAAGTCGACATATGAATTACAAGTATTCAAGCATTATAAATTGCTAATGATATTATCAAAAAATTTTAAATTGCCTTACTTAATGTCTTATTTTGAGTTTCTATTTAGGGGGCTAGTGTAATTTTTCAAGAGCACTAAACATAGAACACATATGTAAGCATTTAAGAATATGTTTGGCCTTAAGGAACTCTAGACACTTCAAATCTAAATGTAATCCTAGCTTTAGATACAGTAGCACATGATATTATTTTAAGAATTTTCCTTTATTATATTATGAGTTTAGATTTAATGCATTATGTATTTACATTAAGTGAAAAAAATATTTGTCCATTATTTTTTCTCATTAATGAAAATTCCAATGAAAAAAAGTCAAAACTTTAATTAATAAAATTGTTTGAAGTTGTAACTTGTATAGTATGCTGGTGAATTTGTAATATCGCTAAAATTTCACATGTCAAGAGTTATGAGAGGGTATTCTCTACAAGGATTAGTTTAGAAATATTAAATAGACTTCACTTACTTATTTAATAATATTCTTTTATAGTAATATGAGTGACAAGTTACTGTAAATAACTCATATTATAGAATTGTGATTGAAAGAGTATTCCTATGTAAATGCATGTTCATATCTAAGTGGACACTCACTTATATGCAATTATAATTTACATGTTCATAATTATGCATTATTAAATATATGTTTAAAATTATCATTCAAAATTATCCATGAAAGTCACAATTTTGTTTATTAGCTATTGTTAAGGTTTATTCCTCTTCATTTTCATTGTAAAAGATTTTTTCTAATTTTTATTTGAACTTCATTTTCTCTATCTTTATTTTTCTTTAGTCATTTCTAAAATTGTCTCCACCTACTTAATCATCTCCTTTTGACCTTTCCTTTTTTTCTTTCTTGTAATCCTTCATTCATTATTAAAAAAATTATTAATATATGTTAAGTATTTAGCAGATTACACATCAATTTTCAATTGACATCTAATCAAGTATCGTTATGTATTTATTATGATCCCACTTATATAATTGATGTAAAAAACTAAAATAACATTAGTTTCCTTTATTAGTTAAACCATTGTCATCTTTTCATGGAAAATACAATGCAATGAGGTAAGGTATAGATTATTAAAAAAGTATGTCAATTTTTACCACGTACTTATCATTGAAAATTAGTATTAAATGTTGGGTTTACTACATAACTAGCATTGAATATTTTATATACCACATCAAGTGTGTTAAATGACTAATGTGGTATATCTTCACCCTCCCAAGAAAAGAAACTTTGTTCCCTTTGTACACTACCTAACTATTCTATACAATTTCTAAGAATACTTTCTACTAAACCACTCCTAATTTCAAATACATATAGAACCTTTAAATGAAACAAAAACTAACAATATAATATTTTAATTTCAAAATACATATTGAACACCCAAAATAAAATAGAAAGTAACATTTTATGTTGTATTGCATAATCCCTTTATTCAATCCAATACAAAATAAATCAACTAAAATAAAAGCCATATTTTTCATTACACTAATTTCATAAAATTAGAGCATTGGATTAAATAATACCTCATAAACAGGAGATTGAATTGCTAAATGTTTGTACATAATTAGACTATGTTTTGAATTGTAAAAGGAAAATAAGAACATGATAATTAAGAAAATGTTATTAATAAAAGTTAAATTACTTACTAATTATTATAGTTATTTTTCTTTCCAAGGATATTCAAATTCTTATCCTTTCATCATGAAGATCTCTCACATAAAATATGCATTTAAATAGAAACAACAAATGAAATACAAACAAACATTCAAACAATTATGTATGTATATATTCTCAGTCATGTGATAAACTTATAGGTTAAGAAGGGTGAATTACTTTTGAAAATTTTCTTAAAGAATATTGAAAATCAAAATTCCTTGAATTTATTATGCAAAAATTGTAAGAGTGCAAGAAACAATTCTTAGAATTGATAAGTGAATATGTAGTTTCAAAAAAAAAAATTCTTTCTTTAATGAATGTATAGAAAATGTGATTATGTTTTTGTTTAAGAACAAAATTTTTAATATTGTATGCAAGCTGAAAAGCTTTAAATATAAGAATATAAGGAAGAAATAGGGGTGGAAAAATAAAATAGGCCAAGGCTAATAAATAGGCCTATATAGATAAATAGATTAGGCTTATTTTTTGTTTGTTCAGCTAGTAAGCCTATTAAGGTAGCCTATTTGAATAGTTAGTGTATTTATATATAATATAAATATTTATAAAATATACATATATGATATTAATAAAATTCTAATACATACAATTATAAATATAGATTTTATTTAATTATTAATTAATTTTTAGCTTTAAAGACCTATACTTGTTAGCCTATTTGAAGGTTTATTTATGTGAATAGACTTTTAACTAGGCTAACAAATTAGGTGTTACAAGTAGGTAGTTATGATAAATTTAATAGGCAAACGTGCTCAATTTTAAATGAAACTTGATAAAAAAAAAACAAGTATATTGTAGAAGTCCTATGGTAAAAATTTGCAATTAATATAACTTATATACTATTTTTTCTAATTTTTCAAGTGTTGGGTATTTTGATAATTTTGGCATAAGTGAAGAATCTTAAAGGTTTTAAAAAGCCTATATTTGTGATTTTCTTATTTTTATCTTCATTTTGGTGTATTGTGGTGAAAATTTAACACTCAAATCATGGCAAAAAAAGGCTTATGAAAACTTAAAAAAAATATATCTACTTGTATTAAACAAGCTTTTGTTTAAAATGCTCTTTAGAGAGTGGAGTATTAAGAAACCCAGTAGGGTGCCTTGGTACTAAATTAGGGACTTGAGTATGTTAGTTTATAGCCATCCTTCTTACATTCAGAATTATGGAATAAGACTATACTAAGCAAATAGAATGTCCTTCTCCTTATTTAAATTTGTCCTTTTCAGCTTGTTATAGTATAAGTTTTTTAGTGCAGGGTGATCTTACAACTCAGCATGTGTGAATGCTTTAACAACATTCGATGATGGCTTGTGGACTTGTAAGTCTTATTATCTATTTCAAGAGTGTCATAAAGGTTTAATAAAAGGTTGATATATTCACTAAGAATGACAAACATGTACTGTACAATTTTGATTAGAAAGTTACCAGCTCGTGACATTTTGATATTAAAGTCTAATTTATGCTAGAGGATCAAGATCGAATAGGCTATAATTAGTTTAAATGTGGCTTATCCAATGGTATATGAAGAATATATAAAGCAATCATTCTTAAACTTAAAGAAATCATTATTAATAATTACTCAAGGGTGTAAAAGGTTGTGAAACATCATTTAAAGTGATGAGTGAATTGATAGCCTAGCGAAAGAGAAAAGCCTTAATCTTACTAGAGGCTTAACCATTTCTAGTGGGATAGGTGGAACCAAAGGGTAAAACCTAGGTCATACATAAATATATAAACATAAATGAAAAGCATGAGTGGATTATTTTGGAGAGAAGACTCTAAAATCATGTTAATGGTGCATAATTGATTAGAAGAGCATTGCTAAAGGGTAAACTAGAGATTTGAAGGAATTGATGCTACGTGCTCAATTGTGTGAGGCAATGAGTAAGCTATAATACTCTCCTATAAGATTCTTCGATGTAGTTAGTTAGGTTGTATGGTTACTTTATGGAGTGGTAATAATAACTTGGAGGAGCGATAGCAAACTAGTACTACATAGTTATATTGTTAAAAAAATTTATAGTAATGACAGCCAATAAAGGAAAGGCTTGAAAAAGTTATTGGAGGATGCATATAGGATAGGTCGTAAGGACTATGGTGCTAAAGAGTATTAACTCCTAATTAGTTGTGGTGATTGATGATATGCTATAGGGTATTAATTCAAAGAAGATTAAAGAATTTAATTAAGTATGAAAATGGAATTACAAAGTACAATAAATTAATCAAATTTAATATAAGCAGATTTGTGAGTAAGTTTATAGGGCTCATTTATAAATTAAGTATAAGTCTTTGCTTTTGTATTTATGTAATGCAATATTAAGTGTAAAACATTTATTAGTAGGTGATTGCTAAGCATTACTCATAAGTTATAGAGTTAACATAAACTTTTTCTATGGAAATGGCATTTAGGCAAGTTATATAGGCATTATGCATATGGTTATAGAGGTAATGACCTATCAAACGAGTTTTATAGATAATAAATTATAGAAAGCTAGCGGGAAAATGACATTAGAAAGTGTTAAGACACTTTGAAAGAAGTCCATAGAGGTAGCCTTTTAAGAAATATTATAGAGGATGTATTTGGCCAAGAGGACACCGACATTATAGAGGCCATAGCCTAACTCAAGATGTGGAACCTTTATAACATTCAAAAAGACAGGTAAGAGCAATTAAGATAGTAACTCAAAAGGGTAAGCTAAAGACTAATATGGAATTTTGAAAAAGTAAGTGGATTCTTCATGAAACTGTGTTAGATTGAAAAGTCAATAAGGGCATTGACATTTAAAGTAAGAAAGAATGTCACAAATTAGCAGTTATGATAAGTTCAATAGGAAAATATGCTCGATTTTAGAAAAAACTTAGGAAAAAGTCAAGCATGTTATAGAAGTCTTATGGTAGAAATTTGGGATCAATTTGACTTATATACTATTTTTCCTAACCTTTGTAAGTTTAAAGGTATTTTAGTAATTTTAGCATGATTAAAGAATTTGACGAGGTTTGAAAAGTCTATGTTTATAATTTTCACATTTTCTTATCTTTGTTACAATGTATTTTGGTGCCGATTTTGACGCTTAGAGCATGTCAAAAAAAGTTTATGACAAATTAAAAAAGGTATATTTACTCGTATTTGATGAGTTTTTATTTAAAATACTCTTTAAGGGGTGGAGTGTCAAAAGGCCTAATAAGGCACTTTAAGACTTAGGTATATTAACTTGTAGCCATCCTCTATACATTCAAAATTATGGAATGATGCATATATCAAGTGAATAGAGTATACCTTTCCTTATTTAAATTTATATTTTTTAGCTTGTTATACTTGGAGGTTCTTAATGTAGGATAATCTTATAGCTTAATATGTGTAGGTGCTTTAGTGATATTTGATTGTGGCTTGCAAACTCATGAGTCCTGCTATTTATACTTAGAGTGCCATGAGGATTTAATAAAAGATTATTATATTTGCCAAGAGTGACAAGCATATATCGTATGATTTTGACTAAAAAGTTATCAACTTTGCTTATTACCTAGATTTTTTAAAGAGGCCAAGCTAGGCTTGAATTTTAGCCATATATAAGTTAATAAGTTAAGATCAAGCTAATAATTCATAAAATAGGCTTAACTTATTTAAGATAAAGCCTAATTTAGCCTAGTTGATTTCTACCTTTAGGAAAAAGAAAAAATACCAAGAAATTTTATAGAGATTTGATGGTATAAAAAGAATGCTTTTTAGGTTTATTTTTCTCTTCTCAAGCTACCAAGCATCACTTAAGTGGTATTTGATTTGTGAAATCTTTTTTACATTGCCATAAATGTTTTAAGAGAATTTAAGATTATTATATTTAGTTCAAATTTTAGAAAAATATTCTTGAGAATATTTTTAACTTAATATTCTCCTAAAGAAAGGTTGATATCCTACATTCCCATAAAATAAGAATGTTTAATTGATATAAAAAAACTATTTTGCCCATCATACTTAATTGTAATTAATCATCATCCATCACCAAATATCATTAATGACTACCACTTACCACTATCCATTTTTAGTGACCATTATCAGTTATCACCTATCACCTGTGATCATTATTCATAACCATTCACTACCAGTAACTATTGCTTATCACCACCTATCATTGATGAGCATTATCGACCACCATCCATGACCGATATTGTTATTCACTATTATTTATTGTCACTTATCACTATCTACTACTACTTATTATTAATTATAATAGTTGACCATTATTTATTATTAATAACTATTATTGACTACCACACATCATCAATGATCACTGTTAACCACAACCCAACCTCGGTGACTACAATCGACCACTACTCATTACTAATAATCATCATAAGCCACCATTTACCATCGATAACCATTACTAGTCACCATCCACTATTAGTGACCATTGTCTACCATTACTGTCACCATTTCTTACCACTAATGACTATAATAGATAACCCTACACCATTGGTAGCCATTAAATTTTTAATAAAGATATTTTTAGTAACATTTTAAAAAATTCAATATAATTAAAATATAATAGTGTAATGTTCTTAAGAATATTTCTAATTAAACTAAAAATAAGAATGCTATATTCCTAAGAATTAAATTCCTAAGGATCGTATTACTAGGAAAATTAAGATTCCCAAGAGTGTTTGATTTTATGAACTAAACACCATCTTAAGATATTTCACTAATTGTGAATAAGTTGTAACCACTTATCCTTATAAATTTTCACCTTTTTACATCAATTATACTTATTTTTCTCAAATAACCTTATCCAAACCTAATTTTAAGGCTTGATACAAGTTATTAAATTTTTTTCAAGAAAAAAGTTTTTTTCCCTCATTCTTAACTTTTTCACAAATATAAGAAATAATTTCTTACAATCTTATTAGGAGATTTTACAATCACTCACTTAAACACTTAGTAGTGTAGATATGAAAGTTTAGGCTCAAGAAATTTGAAGAAAGCTTTAGCATTTAAAAGAGCATAAAAGAGATTTGCAAGTTGAGAGTAGTTACTTGGCATGTCTTCCTCCAAAGCTATAAAACTTATTTATAAAGAAAAAAATTGATAAAGGCTACTTAATCTCAAAGTTAACATGCTCTTTAAAAAGTCTTATTTGACCCATATGCTAAATATATGTTATTTGTACAGTAAAGAACTAAATCTACCTATTTTTACAATAAAAATTTGACTACACTTCAAATATGTCATGTTTTCCTTAAAAATTCTTAATTATATAAGTTTAAGAATCTTTTTATAATATTATAAAAGGGTAATTATTAAATTTTAGCAAAAAAATTCTTTTCTTGAAATAGAAGATGTATGTGAATAAACAAATTTTAGTAAAAGGTGTATCGAGAAAAAAGGAGTACTAAGTAAATATAAGGTATTGCATAGGACTTAAGGGTAAATAGAAAACTAATTAAGTGATTTGGACTCTTAATAAAGAAATTAAAAAAGTTTGGTTAAGAAAAAATGTATTTAATGAAGAGAATAAAAGTTTTAAATGATTAGATATGAGTATATGAATAGAAAGAGTTTTAGAGTAAAAGGATGAAATTATCCTCACGTTTATAAGATCCCAAGTTTAACTTATCCTTTCATTTTTTACAAAAAAGCCCTAGCTTATTTCCCCTTCTCTTCTCCTTATCTTCTGAAATTAAGTAAATGAGAAGTAAATTTTTATCAATTTCTTCATTCAATTAAGGTAAGAACCTATTTCTCATTGAATTATCTTTTCATCTTCTATTAGTTTGATGAGGATCAGGGTTATACTGATTCTAAAGGAAATTTAAAACCTTAATTAAGGAAAACTCTTAACTTTGATATTATTAAGACTAAAGACATTTAAATCCACCTTCTAGTGTCCTTTTCCCTACTAAGTGAGTAGATACATCTTCCCACTTTACTAGATATTAAGAAATCTAAGCTTGTAAGGCATATTTTTAGGCTTTTATGTATATAGATGTTAATATTTGACAAATAACTAGAATGATTTTTCTGATTGAATGATGGAAATGGTATTAATGGTATAATGTTGGCTTGTATTAATGATTTCCTTATATTTGGTTAGGTATTAAATGCATTGGAAGGTTAAATTTCTCATATAAACAATAAAATTTGCAAAGAATTTGTAAAATTTAGGGTTATAGTTGATTATACCTAAGAATATATAAAATTGGGAAAGCATAGTCAACTATGTAATCATGAATTGCCCTTTGAAGGTTAATAATTGACCATGGACTTCTAGAATGCTCTTTGGAGCTTCATAGTTGACTAGTAAGCTCTAAAATTGTTTTAAAATGATAATAGTTAATTACATAGTTGATTATAGACCTTAAGCTCTTATAGTTGAATATATAAATAACTATACCTAATCTACTTTGCTTTATCATGAAACCTAAAGGATTAATATGGGATGTATGGTTCTTAATCATCAAGATAGGGCATAGAATGATAATTTTGAGTTAATTACATAGAAGTATGAATAGAAAATAAAAAATTAAGGTGTGACACTATATGATATGTAAGGAGAATACGTTTATTATGTTGTTATGAAAAGAAAATAAGTATTAGACATGTTATGACTATGATATATGATATAATTGATCTTGTTTATGTAATTATATGATGAAATAAGATATGTGGCATTACATTGAAGTAGACATTGTTATAAGATTATAATGAAAATGTCTTGAGATATGATATGAGAAAGAAATATATTGTGACTTCTGAAATAAGAAATATGAGGAGAGAGATTATATGAACATTAGGCACCTAATTCTTGGTATATTACCTATGGAAGGTATAAAGTTGACCTTAAAGGGACAAAATTAGTCATATGAAGGGTATAAGGTTAATTTGGAAGTTACAAGAAAGGTGTTTGTATTTTATTTATTATTGTGCATTGTGTTATGAATTTGGAACTTAAATATTATTAAATGACTCAATGTGATATAATTATTGTGATATGGCCATGAGTAAACCTCTTATGATTATTTAAGTTTAAATTGATGAGTGTGAATGTTTTAAGTGATAAGTTTTATAGGAAAATGGTTCGGTTGGTAAGATTACTATTATTATGTTTGTTTATGTTAGAGTTATTTACTTATTGAGCTCAGGACTCACTCTTTTATATTTTATTTTATAAATATATAGGTTGAACCCTTTCACTTTCTTAAAGTTAGTTCCATTGGAAGCTCCTTTTGTAAAGTTTGGGTAGCACATACATTTTGCTAGACGAAAACTATTTTCGGGGCCTCATTTTATTTAGGTATTAGGAAGAATATCCTCGTACCAAATGTTTTTGAGGTAGTTAAGTTAGCTTATCTTCAAGTTAAATGGATTATGAGCAAACCTAACTTTATCATATTTTTTAAACTTAATTGATGACAAATAATTGTTTTTTTCTTTAACATTGCATTCTTTCTTTTTACACCTTTTAGTTAAATGACTAGGATTATGATGAGTGAAAAGGATTAAGCTAGTGAAAATTGGATAGTTGATTATAAGTTGATCACATCTAGGTTAGAGTTGTGACATAATAGCAAGCTGTTAGTGTGTGTCATAGAACCAATCATATAGATAATTGAAGTTATACACAATGTATTATATTTTATTTTAGGCAATTTAATTATTATATTTTATTTTTATAATTTTATTATTATTATGCGCAACTTATAACTTAATATAATAATTATCCTTGGAATAGCTTCACTATTCTTAAAATGCCCCTAGTCAAGTATTATTACGAAAAGGATAGTAATAATACATCGAGACTAGCATGTATAGTGACTGATGATTACGAATCATGGATATGTGATATCAAGTCAATATATGAGTACATTGCTAGTGAACAATGTACTGGACTGACCCACTGTGAGAATATTGCATGGATAGACGTGTTATAAGTTATTCTCATATGATCACAATACACATAAACCTTTAATATGAAGTCATTACGGTTCCCTACATGAGGAATTACTCACTTTAATATAGTCCTATGTCATCTTTAATCAAGATGACAAGTAGGGCATTGATTGGGTATGTCATAAATCGTGGAGAAGGAAGTGAGTGATGTAGATGGAATTTTATTACTTTTGTATAAAAGAGAAATATCCTTGGACCCCTTGATTGAGTGAGACTTAGAAATGCATGGCCATGCTCAATTGAATTAATATGTGATATTAATAATTTATTTTAAGTTTACTCAGTATCAAAAAATATAAATTGAACATTGACGAAGATGATACATTCCATGTCTCCAGTTCAATTTGGATATTATTACAAAATGGTTATGATGCAAAACGTTGATCATGTATTAGGTGAATGTCGAATCACAGACATTCTTACTACTTGAGTGGCAGTGATGTATTACTAGATACCACTTACTGTATATGACTCAATAATGAGTCATTATCAACGTAGTAAGAACCTATAGGGTTACACAAAAGGAGTAGGAATAAGACAATAATTAATTGAACTTTAATTATATTAATATTCAATTAATTGAACTTATTTTCGTGCATATATATATATTATTAAGAATAATAAATTTACGTAATATATATATTATTTGATATTAAAGTAATATCAAATAATTATGTTATCAAATATTAGAAAAATATATTATGAGATAATATTATTTTGATATTTGATAACTATATGCAATTATCTAATATTAAGATATTTATATTGTGAGATAATATTATCTAATGTTAGATAATTAATAGATAAGTCATATCTCTCCTTATTATCTCTAGGATAAAGATAAAATGAGTTGTTAAGTGTGATTAAGATTTTGGAAGCATTATCCTAGTAGGACTAGAATTGTGGCTTACCTAAGTTCTATAAAAAGGGGACTTGAGGGCAGCATATTAAAGACACGGTCATAGACTTCCTAAAACCCAAAATCACTCAGAAAACATCAAAATCCTAGTTCCTAGAGAGAGAAATGCATCCTAGCATATTCGTGGAGGGTGAGAGGTCGTTGTTCACTCTGTGTGGATACTGTAGAGACGCTGTACCTTCCAGCCGGCATTTGATTCATCCGCTCTTAAGTTTTGATTAGTAGAAACATGAGTGCCCAATAAGTAAAACCCTAATAATTGATTTATGCTTTTTGTATGGATTCTAGGTAGAATTCGGATCAAAATTTTAAAATTTCGTTGCATGTAATAATTCAAATTCCTAACACAAGCTACTTGCAATTTAATTGAAAATTGAAGTTTAGCCTTGATCTTCATTAAAAATTTGATGAATAGTACCTTATATTTTCTTTAATCTTCCAAATGCACTATAATACAAAAAGTCTAATATTTTAGTGTATTTCAATTAAGCATATGTTGGAAACTAAGTTTGAATTTGAATTCCCTTTTTTTGAATGATCTAATGGATGAAAATGATTTAGATTTAAGTATTGACCATAGGATTTAGTTCAAAGTAATTAAATTTTAACATTTAAAAACATAGCCAATAGGATGAAAACTTAAAGCTAAGTTTTGACAATATTCAAAATTAACTAAGTGAAAATTTGAGCTATGTGATTTTGTCACATGATGAATTAAACTTTTGTGACACATTTTAGGCTTGTATGAGGAAGAGTGATGACCTAATATATCTTGAAATACTTGATGGCTATGAATCCTTAAACCATGTTTTTCATGCCTAAATAAGTTGGATCAAGAATGAAAACTATTAAATTTAATTTCTAACTTATATTTTGTAGCCAATTTCTATGCAAAATCATTTAATAATGCTATGGCCCAAAATATTTTAATTTCCCATCTAGTTCCTTACTATATACCCTAAACCTAAGTATAATCATATATTTATATGCATTAATACTATAATTCTAATAATTCAGAGCTAAACATTTTCCAACCACATACCAAAAATCAAAACAAATCTGTACATTTATATGCAAGCTTTTGCATGTACTTCATTTCCTACCTAGGTTATAGTGCATATTTATGAGCCAACGGAGCATTATAAACCTTTTGGTGATATTTCATAAACTCAATCTTAATCATCCTAAGTAAAAGATTTTGGATGCATAAACATAAAACCTAAATAAATAACATCACACAGTTAGAACATAAATATTAAGACATAACTAGAATAAGTATATTAAGGGCTTTGGAAAGTATACCTTTTTTGCATAGAATAACAAAAGAAAATTTATGTTTCACAATTCTTTGGAGTTTATTTTAGGCTTTAAAGAGTCACAAGAGTCCTAACTCTACAAATGATGCTATTATTATTATTTTGGTTATTTTTCCATTAGTCCATTTATATTTTTTAATAGTATGAACCGTAGTATAAATCAATATCATATTAGTTTTTATGTTGGTTATTAAAAAATATTGACATCTAAAGTTAATTTAAGTAAACCAAGTTAGCTATTAAATGTTAAGTTTATTATAAAATACTAATGAGTTTATCATAATACTCTATCATCTATAATAAGATGATGTTATCATACTAAATTGTATTTAAAATTAATTATAAATTAATAACTAACATTATAATATTTTAATGTCCATTAATTGAAAAAATCAATGTCTTTTGTTTGAGGAATTATTTTTATAGCCTTTGAAGCAATAATTTTATAAATTATATAAATTTTATTAAAATACTAACATCATTTTTTGAATTAGTTAAGTTATTTAAAGAGTTTGCCTTATATTGTAGTATTTTATTTGAAGTGCTTTGATAGTAAGACAACATCTCCTATTGCAATGAAAAGGTAAGCCCTTCTAGCTAGTAATAATTGCTTGGCAGCATTTGAAAGCCTTGAGATGACTTGTAAAAAAAAAAATTCTTTTTTCTAGGTTTATCTTGTGTATCTATAACATAAATGAAGTGTAAATTAAGTGAAATTAATAGCATTAAACTTTTTTTTTACATTACAATAATTTTCTTATATAACTAAATAGATATAAATAATAATATATTAAATATAAATATAGAAATATATGAGAAAGAATTACAAAAATATATTTTAAAATTTTATTTATTTTTATATTATTACATTAACATATACATTGAAAATACTATAATTTATAATGGACAATTTACTTGTCATTTACAATAAATAAACACAATATATATTTGTAATTATCCTCTATTAGTCCTTACAATGAAAAAGAAAAGTGGGTACCCTTCGATTTTGATTCAAATGGAGAATTACACTTTTTTCCATATTACTTGAGGGATTTTGAGTTAGAAGGTAAATATCATTGTATTTAATATTACTAAGTCTAGGCAATACCTTTACCTTTATTACTAACACAAGTGTTTGGGCTAAATATGATGATAGCTTTATTTTTATTTCACTTGGCACATTTAGAGATGTTTTGGTTCTTATTTAAGGATATCAGAAAAGGTTTATCCTTTGACAAGATTTGCAATATTTCAAAATATTTCATATAAAATGGAAACTAAGCTATTTTCATATTTAACCTAAACTCTCCAATTAGATAATGGAGACTAAGATATTGCTAAGAAGTTTCAAATGGATAATGGAATCGAAATTTATAAGCATGATGTAAAAATGTAAACATTAATTATTAATAAAAGATCAACATTTTGGGTTTAATCTGTTTCTCATCGAACTGGTGATTACTTTAACTTAAGACACTAGTTAAGTACATAATTGACATATAAGCTTTTGATATGAACTGTTATGATTATTGACATGGACTTTAATAATAGTTATTTAAAAAACTAATATCTTAAGTTTTGGCAATTTCCTTTTAATATCATAAATACCATTCATTCAGATATTAATTAAATCCAAAATGAAGGTTTTAAAGTTTATCATCTCTTCATCAAAGATATTTAGAATATTTTTAAACATCTATTCTGTAAATAATTGATGTTATAAGTTATTTAAACTTTAATTATTTAAAAAATTGACATTTTATTATTGGAAATTTTTTTGGTTTCAATTTCTCTATATATTTGCATTAAAATTGCAAATATAAAAGGAAATTTATTTTTTTCAACTATTTTAAAAAGAAAATTATCTATAATTTGATGTTTTCTATATGGTGAATTTTGTAATCCAACTATTGATTATACAAATTTAACATAAAATTTGATTGTTAATAAATAATTTATTATGATAATACAAACATATAAGCTAATAGCAAATAATTAAGCATTTTTTTTGCCACAACCTAACCTTAGTTATGATTAGTGTGAAAACTGCCATCTGATTTCTATTAGCCTAATATGTCTTCATTATTATTATTGTTCCTAAACATTTGTTTAAATTTATAGCTGAATAAAACTATGCCATGTAAATGGAGGAAATACATTTCATTCATTAAAATAAATTGACAATAACTTAACTAGCCTAAAATAGTATAGTTTATATTCCTTTACTCTCAACTTATATAGAATAAAGCCTAAAATTCACTAATTTTATCAAAATACCCGATGTTGCCATTAACCAATCTGGAGAACTTCTAAAAGATTCAACTCTAGGATGATGGGCTTAACTTTCTATGATTAAAAATATGAAGGAGCAAGTTCAAAGTGTAGTGAGAAAAACATTCTAATGTTAATAAAGTTAAGAAGGTAATGATTAGCATAATCCAATAGATTGAAATTACCCTCCTTTCTTCCTAACAATTAACTTTAAGCATATTAAATTTAGGTGTTAGCAATCATCACTTAACATTAATAAGAAATAAGGCTTATATGCTCTATAATGCTAATTCACAACATAACAATTAATACATTATTAAACTATCACATTTCAAAGAGAATTCACAATCAATTAATGTATGAAAAATAAATAAATGTCATTGTAACTCTTAGTCATTCACATCCTTTCACAAACCTAATCATATGCCTCTTGGATTGCTCTTATCCCTTCATATATTCATATATTCACGCATAAACACTTATAATCATTAAACATCTTGTTTTATTTAACTTTTCTCAGCTTAATTATAGCAATTCATCATTCCAAACCTACTTAAATAATTCATTACTATTTATTTAAAATTTTATTTCATATTTTCTTTTATATATTTTACTATTTTCACCTAAAATCATTTAGAAAATATTTTAAGTTTTATATTATAATATTTATATTGATATTTTATTTTTATTGAAACTACACAACACAATTGTATTAAATACATCATCATTGATGTAAGTTCTCATTTATTATTTAATTTTCTCCATTCTAATTACAAAGATATGAATGGAATAATATAAGGTAATTCAATTCTTCCATACAAACCCTATCAGACTTTGAAATGGAAATAGTGAATTAGACAATATCTCCAAAAACTTCAAAATTCTTATCCTTGTTAAAGAAAGTTCTATTATTCACCAATTTCTATTGTACATTTAGAAATGCTACAGATTATATGATAGTAATTCTAGTCATTTTCTAATGTTGCCTAGAATGAATAGAGGTGCTTCACATGATTAGCAATATTTTTAGATTGGTAGCTAGAATATTAGAGAGTGAGATGAAAATATAGAGCAATTTTGTAAACTCTTAGAGCTCTTGACTATATAATTAGAGATTAGGGGGAAATTTATAAATGTGCTATGAAACTTTTTGAAACGAGGCATCTATTGCCTAAAAATGAAAATAAAGAATGGATAAGTTGTTTCAACAAAATTCATAGCAAACATATTTAAAAAATATTGTATATAGAAAGTAAGAGATTAAAGCAAAATATATAGGTAGAATGAAAACTAATAGATGTTAATTCCACATTGACATCTAAATATTTTACATTTCAAAATGAGATGCTGGAAATGCTTATTAGATGTTTTAAGCCTTTTTAGTTTCCATAACCTCATAAATGTCATATAGTTAGATGTTGATTAAGTGAAAAACTGATGTATTAATTTTTGATAAGTTTTTATTAGACTTTTTGTAATAATTAGATGTCGATTATTTATAAAATTTGCATGTTATAGTTTCTCCAAAATTTCAAAATTGCCAATGCTTCTGTATAGATGTTAGTTATATTTATAAGTTGTTGTCTTAAATTTCATATGATTTAAAAAATATCAATATGTTAAAATAGATGTCTATAATAACTTTAATCAATATTTATTTACAATTCTATTGTAGTGATTTTTTAGCTTATTAGTATTCTCCTTTTCTCAAATTTTTTTCTCTTTTCTTTATCCTATTCCTCCTAAGATATGCTCTTTCTTTTTAGATCTACTAAGACTAAGCTTAGTCCAATTATATTGGTTTTGAAAGGTTTTTCTACCTAAACTATTTCTTTTAGCTTATGTATTCATTCATCTATAGCTAATCTTTTATATGAGTACAAAGAGAGATGATGTTTAGAGAATCCATCCATCGATGGATGTTTCTAAGTCTTTGATGACTTTTAACAATATTTACTTGCTGATTAAATCGTCTTGTAATGAGAAGTAACAGACAAGTTGAATAATGATTATGGTAAACTAATTATATCAATGTATTGTTATTTTAAGTTGTGTATATTGAAGTCTCCCTCTGAGAAGTTGGGAGATAAAATGGTAGCGACACAGTCTATACTAGTCATTGTTAGCATGACATTTTAGGAAGTAAGGCTTTAGGAAGATGATTTCTACATACCTAGACCTTAGTCCAATAGTACAAGTCCTCAATTTTTTGTTTTGGAGAATTGAAAAAAAGATAAATAAATTATTTGGAGATATGAAAATAAATTAAACTTAATAAATTATTTTAAAATTAATATAATGTTGTTTAGCTTAAGATTGATATTGGTATAGAAAATGACAATAGTGATTTGACCTAGTAAGAGATTGAAATTGATTAATCTAATTTGATAAAAGATTGGAACTAATAAGCATTAACTAGTTAATTTAATAATATTAGTAAATAATAAATAAATAGTTTATTATTATGTGTATATATAAAAATTATAATTATAATTTTAATATATTAAAGTTATAACTTAATATATATAATATTAAAATTATATATGATATTAAATAAATTTTAATGTGAAAATTAATAAATTTAAATATTTAATATTGTCAATATATATTACATAAAATTATGAAAATAATTAATTAATTAAAATTAAAAAATAAAAAATTATTATCATAAAACCTAAAAATTAATAAAAATTAATTACGTAAAATAATTATTATAACTAATTATATATAAAATAATTTCTATAATTAAATAAATATATTAATTAGAGTAATAAATTATTACTATTATAAAAAATAATGATAAATTTATATATATGTTGTGAATTAGTTAATCAAATATTTGTAACAATTTTAATTAATAATGAAATTCTTTTGAATTAGGTCTTATAATTTTTACTTATTTAATTAAGATTTTTCCACATTAAGAATTGTTATACCATAATTTATTTTCTTATTACAATTAAATAATAATGATAATAATTATAATATTGAAAATTTTTAAATAATAATAATGATAAAATATAATTATATTTATAATAATAAAAAGATTTTAATTAATTATATAAAATTAATAAAATAAATAGGTAATATAAAATAATAACAAAATATAATAAATTGTAAAACTAGTTTGACAAAAAAATTAATAAGGATTTGAGATCAGAACTGATATTGTAGTAATTTTATATGATAAAAAACTAATCCAATTTGATGTATAATTTTTATTTATTAAATTAGCATAATAACATTAAATTAATTTATTTTGACAAATGATGAAGCAAGGCACCGGCTTAATAAATTTTTTTACCAAGTTTGGACAGATGAATCCAGATTCATGTCCATTTCGAATTCTAGGATTTGGCAAGTTCACTTCATTCCCACGTGCATGTCTAACCTTCACATTGGAATTGCAACTTTAAATGCAGTCTTCTAAAAATGATTTCGTTCCCAGCTAGTTAAACGAGTACAATTTGAAGGAGTTAGGGTTTTCTACACCAAATCTACTACATTCAACTATTTTTTTCTTTTTAATTGAAAGGGGCCTAAAAGCCCAAGGAATAAAAACAAACAAATTAGATTTGAATCGAAAAATTCCCCGAAAATATTACCCAATAACCTAGTATTACAAGACTCACGGGAACGATTCCGCGTTTTATAAAAAATATGTTGGATGAATTTTGGAGAGATAAACATAATTTTTTATTTAAAATTATAGATTATAATAAAAAATAATGAATTTTAAAATAAAAATTATATCTTTATCTATTTAAAATTAATAAAAAAATTAACAGAAAGAAGCATAGGGGATTACATTGTGGTAAATCAAATATAACAGAAAGGCTAAGCAGTCACTTTAAAAATTGTGAACCGCAATTAATCATTTTTATAAAATAAAAATCATATTTAACGGTTTAATATTGGTTAATATCAATCTATTAACATGGTTAAGCTTTTTTTTTTTTTTTTGCATAACCCTAGAATCTACCTTAAATCTCCTTTTTTATCTTGTTTGCTCACTCACCCTACATGTTTAACACCCTGTTTTAGTATCAAATCCTTTTCTTTGTCAATAAAATCCTTTTTGACAAAAAGAAAAAAAATCATCACTAAAGATGAAATTTCATTTCACTATATCAAATTAAAGTAAGTAAAATTATATGAGATTAATCAACGATTAAAATGAATTCTTTATGAAAAATCAGAATGACAATGACAAATTTGAGAGATTTCATAATCGAATTATATTGAAGTTGATTGAATACAATAATACTTCATTGCGAAACTTTTACAATTTAACATTAAATTTGTTTATTATGCACACATAAAAATCATTCACATAAGATTTATAACAAACAAAATAAAATAATATAAACATATTTCTTAGAATGTCTTGAGTTGAAATTAAGAATACATTGGAATTTATAATATTATATGTATTAAATAATTTGTTATTTTTGTAATAAAAATTTAAAAATTTTATATTATTGGTACTGAAATTTGAATATCTTTTCAATTAAAATTGAATTTAGTAATACATGTTTCTCAGGAGATTTGAACTTATAACCCTTATTTATTTTAATATTTTTATTCTTAACCTTATGTGGTGGAGAAAATTATTTAAATTTAATTCATCATTAATATATTAACTCTACATTATTATTTGTTCATAATATATTCATAAATAATTATTAAAATTAAATGTTTTTAATTATTATTTTTAATAATATGTTTTTATTTTTAAAATATTCTATATTGATAACAAATAAATTTAAATTTTAAAGAAAAACTATAAACTTTTACAATCTTTACCCATGCTTCGCGGGAGAGAAAGAAAATAAAATTAATAAAAAAATTTAAATTTCAATTTTTTTCTTGTTTGTTTCGAGATAAAATAGGTAGAAAGATCTTATCCCTATTATTTTTACACATAAAAAATTAAAATTTTTTTCTTCTTTGCCTTTTCTCTTTTAATTAATTTAAAATTTTTCCCCTTATTTCCTCTAATTTTCCTTTTAAACAAGCGTAGGATTAATGTGAAAAATCAGCATGTTCCGATATTGTGGACTTGGTCCCGCGTTGCTCAAACGCAGCTCTGTTTCCAAATTCCCCTTAACAGCTGTCCCGTCCAGTCGTTAACCATTTTCCCTTCACCGACCTCCCAAGCGGTGGCCAAGAAACACAGCAAGTGTGCACCTGTTTCAGTTTCAGTGATTGTTCAACCTCAAGGTACTGCTTTCTTTTGGTTCTTGTTCTTGTTCTTCTTTTCTCCTTCCATGTACTTGCCATGAATTCCTGCCGTATCCATCGTTGCTAGAGAATTAACAATTAATTCCTAGAAAGTTGAACTTGGTCATCCGATTTTTTTTATAGGGCCTCAAGGCATTGAAACTAACTGGGTAGCATTATCATGCTCTAGTAGTTTTGTTTTTTAATCTCAGAGAATAGATCCAGGATCAAAGCATTGGGAAGATAAACTAACTCAAATTGCTTTTGTCTCTCATGTTGATATGTGAAATAGGGCAAGCTTTGTTAGTTGTAATTATTCATTTTCTTTCCGATCAATTAGGCCTAGCAAATCATAGGAATTTAGGATGGCATGAATCCGAGCAGAAGAACATAAAAAAGATCAGATTTTCATTGTTAGTCTAAATGATCAGGGTGGGGAGGGTTATTCGCAGTCATTCATATGCATTTTCCTGTAAATCTTGTGATGGTCCTCAAAATTTGTTGGATTATACATTCATGCTGACTGTCTAAATTCAGTTGCCCAGTAAAAATGGCATGATCTTTTTGTAGAAAAGGAAGGACTTCTGTTTGTCCTAGGTAATCTATCTTCATCTTCTAATAAATTTACGAGTTTCAAGATACACTTTGATGGAACTACTGTTTTCTTCAAATTTGTCCCAGACCTTTCTTGATTCTACTGTACGCTGTAGGCTTAATGATGTTTAACGATGCTGAAACACCATAACTGGAATAAACATTGTGAATAATTTTTTTTTTTCCTAATAAGAAACTGGCACAAAGTAGAGAGTAAAAGAAGTTGCATAGTGTCACAAATTGAGCTTGTGAACTGTTTTGAGTGGCCAACCTTTGAATGCAAAAAACAATGTGACAGATAATCAAGGACGTGCTGAAGACCTGACAACTTGAATTGTGACACTTTCTGAGTTGTACTATACTACTTTTATGAATTTTTGTAAAAGTAGAGGTATTTTTGTAATTTCCATGGAATGACCCAGTGATAGAGAAGGGCACATGACCATGATCTTGTTGCAATGTTTGAATCACGTAAAAGTAGTCTCTGAATTTTTTTTAGGTTGGTTTGCTGGAGATATGACTAAGGTCAACAATAGTACTATGATTTCGAGAGGTCAACTACATATTTTTGTGAAACCTTAAAGTTTTTTTTTGGCTATTCAACAACCTAGATAGATGTTGCAATTGGATCTTTCTCCCTTTCCATTTTTCTTTTTCTACAGTAGTTGTCCCTTGTTTGGAGCAGTAGATTACTTTAGAAATAAGTTGATCATAGGATTATAATGCTTCTATTTTAATCTTTATCTTTCTGCAGGTCAAATTATTCTTAAGTTTCTGTAGTGGTTTTAACCT
The DNA here is from genome assembly GCA_020226215.1 of Sindora glabra. Classification (NCBI taxonomy): domain Eukaryota; kingdom Viridiplantae; phylum Streptophyta; class Magnoliopsida; order Fabales; family Fabaceae; genus Sindora; species Sindora glabra. Next base: position 25,465,980 of record CM035228.1, read on the forward strand.
TCACTAGAAGGTGAATGAATGTAAAGGGAATTCTACACAGCATTTTCTTAGAAGTTTTAGCTCTTCATGGAGTACAAATCCGATGAACTGATACACGGTAAGGGTTATCAGTAATTTCTTTCTTTTATCTGAAGCTCCCTTGAAGCACTTAGATCCTCCTTTGGCATGTTTGATATCTCAATCAATTTATGATGCCTCATGGGATGTAATACCTTTTCTTTTAATATGCATTTGATTGAAACAGCAAACCACTTTTAATAGATTTCATTTTTCATTTAGATAAATCCACTGGAATTGGCAGGTGCATGATTGTAACTGATGCAGGAATTGAATTACACTTAATTGTTAAAGGGCAAGAGCAGAGTCATTTGTGCGGAATTTTATAGAGATACTTAGCATGTCAGACTATATCCCTTGAAGTTTGACTAGTTATGCCTTCAATGGGGATTTAAAGTCCTAGTATGGATTTCTCACTGTATTTTTCTCGTTCTGATGATTTGTGGCAGTGTGGAGTGTATAATGCATGTCAAAACAAGAATTTTTTTTTGAATGGAATGCATCAGGATATTTGACAGCTGACATCTAAAGGTCTTTTTGTTATTAACTGCTGTAGAAGCCTGTGGATCAATTTCTAGTTCATTTTGTGTGTAAGCATATCTATTATAACCTTTTATCTTTCTTCTTGGTTGATTGTTACCATGAGGAGGTAATGCGTGTTTCGGTGCAGTACTTCAAGTTGAAATTATTCCAAACTGCCTTTATTTATTTATTTATTTTTGGTAATAGAGTTCTTTCAAACTACTTTAAAACTTGCATGGCCTATTTTTGCTTCAATGAATTGCCATTTACATGACTAGTTTGGCTAATTGACTTCATCTATTTGATTTCATCAGGTAAGAATAAGATCACTCCTGTGGATAAATTAGCCAAGACCAGTCCTTTAGAGATTGATGAAGAAGATACCGTGAAAAATATTACACGATCTTCAGATGTTATGCAGGCGAATATAGCTGATCAGAAAGGTATTACTATTGGACATGAGGCAAAAGGTGAACTTAATGAAGTGACCGACACATCTGGGGAAGTTAACATGGAGGCGTCCATAACATCTGATGATGTTGTTCGGGCTGGAGGATTTGGTGCAAGAGATGATATTAGTAGCTTTCTTCCTGTCGCAAGTGATTCTACGGACTTTGAAGCTTCAATCCGCGATGCACGAGATTATGAAGAACCACTGGGGCAAGTAAGCAGACCAGGCCTTGGCTGGACTGGAGCTGCAAAAGGGGAATAATCACTTTTGTTACCTTTGTTTGCGGCAAGTATCTGCAACCTTTTTTTCATAACTGTATGATGATAACACGTAAGGTTCTGGGTTTGGTTCATCTTCTATTCTCAATAAGTTAAGGGTAGGGTGTAAAGAGACAGTTTCATCTCCCTTCCGTGGGCTCGGTTTTGACATTTCTACTTTTAGACTTACACACAATAGTTTGAGTTCACAAGATAAGTTATTATTTAATGTCAAAATCCTTTATTTGCTTTTGCATTTTGGTGATCTTATTTTCTTTATTAAGATTTTATTTATTTTGACAGAAAATATTTTTTTATAAAATATAATTATAAAATATTAAAATAATATTTTTTTATTTAATATTAAATATAAAAAATTTAAAAAGGAACATCATCTATTTTAAAAAAAAATATGCTTTACTTCTGAATATTATTTTTTTAAAACTATCAATTTAAGTAAAATATTACTCCTTCATTAGTATATATGTAAATAATATTTTTTAAAAAAAAATACTTTTCAGCCAAATAAATGAAATTTAAATGTGTTATCATTTATTATCATTATTTTTTGTAAGTTGAAGTCTATTTGGAGGTATTACATAATTTGCATGGGTGCTAATTGGCCCATATCCGCTGCGTATTTCGGGTTTACATTCAACGCACGGTGACTGCATCAATGCTGGCCAATGTCTTCTATTTGAGCTTGAGCGGTGTGTCTCAAGCATTTTTCAATTTACAATGGATTAAGCTCATGCTTAAAACTTTCAGATAAAATTACTAATTTTATTCCTAAAATGACAAGCCAGTGTCAAAATATTTTTACATTATATAAAATTATAATTTCATCTTAAAGAGTAATTTGTATATACAATTTGGTCATTAAATTATATTATTTATGAATGAAATTGTTTTTATTAATTCATAAGGATGGATAAAGTTATATATAAGGATTATTATTGATGGATAAAATTTAGAAATTATTTTGCTAGTATTTTATAATTTTAGAGATGATTACAATTTTGGAGATGAAGTTAGTAATTTTGCCGAACTTCTAAACGTAAAGGAAATGCATAGAAAAAAAATTGAAAATTGTGTTTCTCTTTAAGCATTAAGATTTTTTTTTCTTTTTTGAGTTGGAAGGCAACGGAGGACAATTATTTTTTCCCCCAATATATGGCGCCAATAAGAAGGGAGGCAAATGAACCATTCAAAGAAAAGAACGTAACCAACTTTTATTTAGCTCCTTTCGATATTTTTTACAGTAGGAGTGTCTAATTCTACTAAGTTCATACACTTAAAGATCGAATCTAAGATGCAAATGGGGCACTTGAGTCTGATGGGCATGGCAATTGTTTTTATAATAATCCTACTTCTCCTTCTCCTATCTACTAAAGTCTGGAAACTCTAAACACAATCTTAGCAAACAAGAAATATCTATTTCCTAAAAGAGGGAGTTCAACTGCCATGCTGACAATTATTACAAGCAGGAAACACTATGATAAGTCAATAATATACAACCTTAGAAAGCCCTCAAGCATTTCCCCCATACTCTCTTAATAGGATTTCGATATTGCCTTTCGAAAGATTCTTTGTCCTGGGGCAAGAAGTGCTAGTGGGTCATATGTTGATTTCCTCTGTACAAAAACCTCCCATTTAGACCCAAAGTGGGCTTCCCAGTCTTCCTGCTTACTATAATGGGGAAGATACTGCTTGATTCCAAGTTGTGCATTAGCACAGAAATCCATGATCCTTTCATTTTGGCTTAAAATGTATTCTAAGCCATCTTTGCCTTTTGAATATGGAACTGCAGAGGATAAAAATGCCACTAGGTAGAAAACATCTTCCTTTGGCGTAACCAATGATGTCTCTTTACTGTTCCACCTATAACAAAAAGGTGAGAAGAACTTTAATTCTGGACTTAACAATTAAAATATCCACATGTATGTATGAGTTTATGTATGCTTGTGCGCATGCGCGCACACATATAAAATTGTGTTAAATATAATAGGATAATAATTATTTTTCTCTAAGTTAAAAAATTTGTAGACTAAGTATAAAATATAAGTAGTCCTATTTACAAATCAACGTAAGTCAGCTTATCTATGTGGCGTGACATTATAAGACTACAAGGTGAGAACCAGACCTTTTTGTCTTGTGAATCAAGATTAGGTAAATATTGAGATTAATAAAGGGGGACAATTCAGTACCTTGATTGGTTGACAGGGTAAATGAGTATGGGACCATTGCTGCTATCCTTAAGAATTTTACCAAAAACTTCATTGGCAAAGTCATGAATTTTGCTTCTTGGAATCAGAAGATTTAGCCAAGGATGTGGAACTTCCCACAAACCTTTTTCTCTTAGCTTTATCTCAGAAACATGCACTCTGTCCAGAAATTCCACGTAAGAAACTTCTGATAGGAAAAGTGTGGATGGAATATAGCTCAGTTCTGACAAAAGGTTCTCAACAATCTACAATTCAAAATAATAAGATGAGATTTTTTTTAAATGAATAGTGTTATTTTTTATAATTAAATTGAATATGTAACTACTTGGCATGCCTCACCTGATTCATGGCCTCGGTTTCATATGGTTTGAAGTATTTGGCTACTTCAAGACAATAAAGGGTCTTTCCATCTGAAATAAATTGGTTGGCTTTAATTGGGTCTTTGGGGTTGAAGGAGGATCTCCAATTATTAAGGATTCCAGTTCTGTTTATTATCACAAATCCTTCAATATAATCAAATGTGTTTTCAAGTGATATTAGATGCTCTTGATCCCTTGTGAATATGGAGAATTCTGAGTATAGCACTATAATCCATTTCACCTGACAAAATCTTATATTAAGTACACTTGCTACAAAAAATATATTGTTGGAAGCCATGAATGACTGTATTACTCACCTTTTTTGGTGCTGGCTCAAGGGAAATTCTAGCCCTAGTGATGATGCCAAATTGTCCAAGCCCTCCAAGAACACTATGAAAAAGGTCAACATTCCGGTTCTCTGAGCAGGTAACCACCTCTCCTTTTCCTTCACCAAACAATGTTTGCACGCCATTTTGAAGTCAAAAGTTTAAATTGAATTGTCATAAAAAAATAATCTCTTTGTTTATTCAATGTCGCATTGAACACTTCAAAAGGGGGTAAAATAGTCATTCATTCTACCTAAGCGCATATGCTTATTGGAGTATTGCGGCCAAGAATTCTTGGTTCAAATGCAATGTATGAACAGTAGTCCGTCTGACTCAGTTCAGGCATTTTTAGAAATTTTAATCTTTCTACAGTCTCGTAAAATTTGAACCCAAGATAGTATGGAGGAAAAACAGAAATCTTTTACCGTTTGAGTCAACATCTGTCAATTCTGTCCTTATTCAGCTAACTATATAAAGATAACTAAAAAACAAAAATCTTGCCTTCATGTGGGTTTTGATACTCTTTGGCTTTGGCCAAAGACCGGACCACAAAATCTAGTCTGGTAGGGAATGAACAAGATTTTGTTTAGCTTCAACATTACCTGTGACAACTTCCAGCTGGTATATGGTATCAATCTGGGGTCCATGCCGGAAAGCCTGGCCGCTAATTCCAGCATTCGAAAGAGTGCCCCCAACGGTGAGATGAAGGTAATCCGTCCAAGACTTAGGTGCCAAACCATGCTTCAGAGTCTCATGCAGAATGTCAATCCACAGCTCACATCCTGAGACATCAACGTAGGCCAATTCTGATCCATTAATGTTACTATGTACTTTCATTTCTTGTCGTCCTTTAAGTGATTCCATGCTAATGACTAAGCCTTGGTCTGCCTGTGCCTGGCCTTGAAGCGAGTGGCCATGGCCTCTTGCTGCAATTTTCAAACCAGAAGCAGGACCCATTTCAAAGACATGCTTTACTGTGTGTGAAATGTCAGAAACTGTTTTTGGATGGAGGATTGCTAGAGGAGGGAAATGGTAAATGTTGCCAAAGTCATAGGCTGCATTTTCATTTCCTTCCAAGGTTATATGACCTTCAAGAGGTAGCTTTTGCAGTGAAGAGAGGATCTCACCGGGAGAGATTATGGGGGTGAAAACTGAGTTACTACAACATGGGTTGGCTTTGTGAGGTTTGCAACTCAGTAAGACAAGTATGAAGACTTTGAGGAGTAAGAGGCTGCTTTCTTTGTAGAAACTTGAGAGTGGTGAAGCCATGATTTGCTCTAGAAATTGCTTAAAGAGAAAGAAATTATGGATTGGTTGTTTGGAAGAGAAGGGAAGGTTTAGAAGAAGTAACATGCAGAAATGAAGATTGAGAGGATGGTCAAAACACAAAGAGAAACTACTTCTTTTATAGACAATCTGAAATATATGTCGGGGGTGCGCGCGCGCGCGTGATATGTCCTTGGAAGTTTTATTTTTCCCTGAAGGAGGGGAAGATTTGGCTCATGCTTGAACCTTTTTTAGTGGGTTCAAAGTAGAGGATATAGTTGTCTCTACAAGGTAAAAAATTATGCCGTATTTACTATATCGAGTTGGGTATTCTTGTACTCTCGCTCATTTCCTTTCACAAGCAAGTAGGGGCCTAGAGTTGTGGATCCCATCTATTTATCAGAGAGAGTGGATGGACCCAAGAAGTTAGAGAATGGACTGAGAAATATTTCTTTTCTTCATGACTCTTAAAAATACAAATTTCTAAAGGGAAGTGCTAACGGTCGCCGAAGATGATGGATAAGTTATATTTAATTGGTTCTAGCAAATTATATTTAATATGAATAGTAAGATCTCATTTGATATTTAATTCATATTTTCAATAGTGTAATTAATAGTAAAATCTCATTTAATATTTTATTTTCATTTTCAATAAAATTATATTTTGATCTAAAATAGTAATCATAATTAGTGTATCTAGTAATCCAAATGTATCGGGGCTCTGCATTTCCATGGGATCTACGCTAATCAGTTAGCTCTTATCTTTGACTGTTCGAATGTGTAAAATCCCTATATTTTCTTAGAGTCCAAGTTAATCAATAATTAGATATTGCTTTTGATCATGTGTGGAACTCTCATGTATTTTTACAGAAAAATGTAGTAACGGTAATTGTACTCATTACTTAGATTTGGATTCAATTTAATTTTATTGGCCACTTTTATCTCTCTTAAATATTAACATTTGTTTTTTTTTCTCTTTTTTTTATTTGACATTGTATTTAAATAATGGTGGGTATTAAATTGAGATTCTATTAATAAATTATTGATATTGATAATATAGGTAAAAGTCTATAGAATTTAATTAATATATCTTATCAATCACCCATGAGCGATCGTTAGTGAAATCCGAGACTCTATTTCATATAAATAGTTGATAAGTTAACTGATTAGTTAATAAGTTAACTAAAATATTTTACAAAATTGATTGTTGAACTAATTGAAATTGTAAAATAACTTGAAAGACCATATTAATAGAAATAGATATATAATTAAAATAATTTATATTTATTTAAAAATTAAATTTTATTAATGTAATTAAAATGTTTAAAATAAAAGTATAATTTTTAATATTTAATTAATTATATTTTATAAATTTATATATTTATTTACATATATAATTTTTATTTTATTATTTATTATAAAATTATAATGACTTAAAATATAATTAATATGATATTATTTATTTTATATATATATTTTTTATATATTTGTAATTTAAAATAGCATATAATTATATTAAAATTAAATTAATTATATTTTATAAAAATTATTTAAATTTATATTACAAAAGGTATATGTTGTAAATTAATAAAAAAATGATAGATTTGAAAAGAATTTAAAGAAGTAATAGATTATAAGTTATAAGCTATTTTAAGTAATTTATTAAGGCTCCATTTCATGCAATAAATAAGTTAATTTATAACTTATTGACTAAGTTATAAACTAGTCTCTAGAAGTATTTCTCGCATTAATTTATAAACTACTCTAGGTAACTTATAAGCTCTGATTTAATAAATTATTTATAGTAATTTATAACTTATAAGCTACTATTTTTTAATTTTTTTTCAAATCAATCCTTATTCTTTTCATTAATTTACAATTCATATCTTTTGTAATATAAATTTAAGTAATTTCTTAAAAATATAATTAATTATATTTTAAGTAATTATAATTTTATAATAAATAATAAAATAAAAATTATATAAGTAAATAAATATATAAATTTATAAAATATAATTAATTAAATATTAAAAATTATACTTTTATTTTAAAATTTTTAATTACATTAATATAATTTAATTTTTAGATAAATATAAATTATTTTAATTATAATATATTTTTATTAATATATTCTTTTATGTTATTTTATAATTTCAGCTAATTTAATAACTAATTTTATAAAATACTTTAATTAACTTATTAGCTATCAATTATTAATTATAAGTTATTAACTATCAGTTAACTTATCAATTATTGGTTAACTTATCAGTTATTTACATGAAATGGAGTCTAAATTAGAGCTTGTAAGTTACTTTAAATATTTTATAAGCTAGTATGAGAAATACCTTTAAAGGCTAATTTATGACTTATTGTCCAGATAAATAAGTTATAAGTTAGCTTATTTATTATGTGAAATAGAGTCCAAATTTAAAAGGGTTTCAAGCTAAATGGACGAGTACTTATGATCTGTATTCATTTATTTTTATTTATATTCATATTTTCATATTAATTTTTAGATAAATATTAATCAACTTCTTAACGTTATCTAACAAAGATCATATTAAATCAAATCATAAATGACCATGAGTTTAGGGTTTAAATTTAATTTATTATTAGTACAAAATATTTTATATTGTAACTGAATAAGAAGAAAATAATTTATTAAAAATTAATAGCAATTAAATTTTTTTAATAATAATAATAAATAAAATTTAACTATTTTTTATCGATATGACAATATATAAGTAGGTGAAAAAACTTCTCCTATTACATTAACACTAAAAACTTGGTGCTATTTCTATACAAATATTGTTAATTGTATTTTTTTTAATTTAGCAATTTAATTTGACAAAAATTCATTTATATTTAGTAGGAAAATCAATTGCTTTTTGAGGAAATTACATTGTTGAGTTAAAAAAATTAATAGAGTTGATAATATTTGTATGGAAGTAGCATTGAGTTTTCAAAATTAATGTAACATTGAAGTCTTTTTGGGTTGGTCATAATGTAAAGTTAATTTATATTAATAGTGAATCAAATTTAAATCCAATAGTAATTTACACACATACGCGCGCGCGTGCGTACACACATATATATATGGCTAAGTACTTTTAATCCATTGATTTTCATTGAAGTTTCAATCTTATTCCCTAAATTTTATTTAAAGCAAATTTACCTTCTAATTTCAAAAAATGCACAATGGTACTTAATTAGCTAATTTTAGGTTTTATAATTAAGGTATTTATATGACATCTAACTTGACATAAATTAATATAAAATTATGATTCTAAATTGATGGATAAACACTAATGAAAGGTAAAACTGATATTTATATTAATGTGGTGATATTTTTAAAATTATTAGGATTCATAAGATGATAGTTAATAAATGCAATTGATGTCTAGTTTGACATAATGAAATTTTTAAAATTCTTGATAAATTTAAGACAATATTTTTTACTTAATTGACATTATAATATATGATATTTGAAAGTTATTTAGAAAATAAAAAATTTAAAATGTTAGTTTTAGACATAACTGATGTCCATTAGAATTTGATGATATTTTTGAAATTATTAAAAAATTTAAGATGATATTTTTTACTTAATCCAATATTTTGAAGGTTCTCCAAAAAATGAGAAAAACTTAAGATATCAATTTTATAATTAACTAATATCTATTTGCATGTAGTGATATTTTTAAAATTATTAGAAAATTTAAAATGATAATTTTTTACTTAACTATATTCCTTGAAAAATAAGGAAACTTAAGATATTAGTTTTAAAATTAATTGACATTTATTTACATGTGATGATACTTTTAAAAGTATGAGAAAATTTTGAGACATTAGTTTTTTACTTAATTAATATCATAATGTATGATATTTAAAAGTTGCTAAAAAATGAGAAAATTTAAGATGTTAATTTTAAAATTAATCGACTATTTATTTAAATGTAGTGATATTTTTGAAATTATTAAGAAATTTAAAATGTCAATTTTTTTACTTAACCAATATCATAGTATATGGTACTTAAATGTTGCTAAAAACAAGAAAACTTAAGATATTAATTGTAGAATTATGCTAATATTTATTTGGATTTTGTGATATTTTTAAAATTATTAAAAATTGAAAAGGTTAGTTTTTTATTTAACTAATATTAAAATTTATGACATTTAAATGTTATTAAAAAAAAGAAAACTTAAGGCATTAATTTTAGAATTAACTGATATATAAAGGTATTACAAAAGTTCGGTAAAAGCCCCTAGATGAGATGATATTTTTGTATTATAAATAAAATATATCTTATTTTTTTTCTAGTTACCACTCTTACTCTCTCTCTTTTGTTTTTAAATTTAATCCTCATCTCTATCTATCTCTCTCTTTATAAAAATCTAGATGTCTTTTCATCCTTTACCACATGTCAGTAATTCATTGATACTCTTTTAATTAACACTAAATATGAAACAAATACCTTAATATTTTAGGTCATTGATTTAAACCATAAGAGGTACTTTTTTTGCTTTTATTTCTCTAATTTTCACCTTTTCCATTTTTTAAAAATTTTTATGCATGCTTTTTAAGATATTTTTGTTTATATTTCTTTTGTGTAACTTCTAAGATTGTATTTGAATGTTAAATGCTTATTATATGTTTGATATAATATTGCAGCAAGGATTGAAATTGGTTGAATAATGTTATATTTTAGGCCATTGGTTTAAACCATAAAAAATATCTTTCTTACTTTTATTTTTAGATTATCATTTTTTTATTTTTAAAAATTTTTTTACATATTTTTTAAGAGATTGTTTTTTTGTATTTCCTTTGTATAAATTTTGAGATCATATCTGATTGTTAGATGCATATTATGTGTTTGGTAAAATGTTGTAACAAAAATCGAAATCAACTAAATAATAATTACATTGGAGAAAAAGTGAAAAAAGTTCTTAAGCAATAGTCATTTTTCATAATTTCGAGAAAGACAAAATGGCTTTAGCTTTTTGTGAATGAATAGATATAAAAAAGTTATATAAAATTAACATAAGATTTGTCCCAATCGCATAATCAAGTACAAAATTATGATCTTATAAAGTTTTTAATTTAAAATACATATTTTTGGTAGGAAATTAAACTTATTTAATTTTAACAGTAAATATTTTGGCACAAAAAATAAAAACCAATGTTAAGTAAGCATTTAATATTAGTTTTTTTAACTCAAAAGCAATTTATTTAATTATAACCAGTTATCAAGTTGTGTAACTTATAAGAAATAATGATCCTTTATTTGTTATAGGAACTAACATAATATTTGTTTTCCATAACAGTTTTCTATGTGATGCTATAAAAATATTTACTACCATATTTGATAAAATGAATGCTCAAAATTAATGTTTAATTCATTAAACATCTAGTGCAAATTAGCAATGTTTTAGCAGTGATCCTATATGGCATACGTAAGTTATATTTTCATATTCTATGAAAAGAAAAAAAATGAAGTTTTGATTCTCTAACTTTCATTAAAATTTTAATTTTATCCTTTAAATTTTGTTTGAATTGAGCTTATTCTTTTAACTTTCTAAAAAAATGCAATAATTTCCACTGTAATGTAAAAACAAAATGGCAATACTAAACAAATTCAAATAATAATTTGAACTTCAAAAACAAATTGCACTTATATTTTCAAATTATTTTACTCATCAAAATAGTCACTGATATTCATAATAAGGATGTGGTGTTGCAAAAATGTATCCGTAAATTTTGAAGATGCATTTATTTAGATTCGTTGCTACCATTGGATTTACTATGTGTATCCTACTTTTGTTTAAATTTTGAAACCAACAACTCAATGGCCCTAAGCTGAAGGATTGGTTCTGCCTGATTTTGGATGCTAAATAAAGCAAAAATTTAACAAATCCTCATCACAAATTATAATACGAATAGACTTAAGTTAAATGGTGAATTAGATTCAAATATAATTTAGGTGGATAAGAATAACATTTTAGTTAAAATTCAAGGACCAAAAGTTCTTTTTGTTTTGAGAATATAAAAATATAGTTTATATATAGCAGCTAATATGTCAAACTAGATGTCATATAAGAATTTAAATTAAAAAATTAATAATATTACGCCTACTGAGTAATATTATATGTTTGAAAAGTTGGAAGGCAAATTTGTTTCAAATAAAATGCAAGATTAAAATTTTAATATAAGTTGTGACATTGAATATACCATTTTTTCTATATTTTTCTAAAATTTGTGTTACAGACATCCTTTTAAATTTTTCACTATTTTAGCATTGTTGAATTTGTAATATTTCTCATTTCTTTTAACGATATTAGTTCTTAAAGTGGAAAAAAATTAACGATATAAAGGTTGAATATTCCCTTTATTTGTGCGAGTGTACAAATCATGCTAAATAAATTTATTCATCACTCGTACATTTTATTTAATTAATTATATTATAATATGATTCAAATTAATTGGCCACGCTTTTCTAGTCTCAATTATTAAAATATTTTCAAGTATTGACACATTGAAAGTTTGTTCATAATATTAAGTACCTACTATAAATCAAGCTTATTTCAATACATTAATATACATTAATATGCTTATTACACATGCTTATTTTTTATAACTCTAAGTCTACCTTTTTAGTCTAATACTTTTTTTTGGTAAGAACCTTGTTAAACCCTCCCCCATATATATATATATATATATATATGATATGTCAAATGAAAGGGATGTTTTTATGTAAGAGATGAGTGGAGTGAATTATTATTTTCAGATATTGTATTAATAGTTAAGATTAAAATATAATTTAAGATTATGTGATCACTCAAAAAAGTTATAAGCTACTTAAAAAAAGGTGACATAATTTTATGTTTTAATCCAAACTATTCAATACTAAATTTGATAACTATAATTCATTCCTCATACTTTCACATAAATATCCCTATATATAAAGGTTATATCAAGTGAAAGAAGTATTTTTATATGAAAATAAAAGATGAATCATGACCATCAAATTTAATATTAAATGTTAAAATTAAATTATAAAGTTATGTGACTTTTTTTAAGTAGTTATATGATATTTTTAAATAATATTATAACCTTTATTAATGTTTTAATTCTAAATATCAGTACAAAATTTGATGATCACGATTCATTCTTCTGATTTCTTACATAAAAAAAAATCCCTCTCACTTGATATATCACCCAACCCCCCCCCCCCCACACACACACAAGAGAAGGGATTAATTGACATTGGTGTAGGTTTAAAAAACTTACATCAAATCTCCACCAATTATTTTAAAATCATTTAATGACTTATATGATATTTAAATTAATTATTAATGCTGACTTTAATAATAGGAGAGAATTCATATTTATTATATTTAATTGCTTTCTCTATGATATTTTTATTTTTCTTATTTAAAAATTCTAATTTAGTTTAGAACAAAAAATTATTCTAAACTTTATTCTTTTGCGCATTGCAATATATTTCTTTTGATTTATTCACATTTAATTTTATTCTCTTTATTGTCATACAAGACCATTTAAGTTATAAATATTTACAATTAAAATATTAGAATAAATATATTTGGATATAATTTTTTATTTTATCTCTCTCACAATATTTCTTTTTTATTTTTCATCTCTCTCATGAAAATATTACATCTCAAATTATTATACAAAAAATTTAAGATTGTTCTTATTAATATATCATTTTTTATTCCTATTTTAATTATTTATTTCTTTTAATAATTATTTTCTCTTCTCTTTGGTAAAAGAGTTATCTATGATCATCGCTTAAAATTTTTACGCCTTTTATTTTGAACTATGCATTTAATTTGCAGTTGAAAAATAATTTGAAAAATTTCTTACAATAAACTATTTATCTATAAAAAATTATTTCCAAATTTTAATTTATTAAATTATAAAAAATGGTTACCTGATTAGAATTTAAAGTAATAGTAACTTTTTTTCATCTTACTAAATATTTTTTATGTATTTTATTTATATGCTCAATTAAAAAAATTACGAGATATTGCATGAGAGAGAAATATTCTATAAGCTAGTTATTATATTAAAGTGGGAATAAGCACAATTATCATAACTATGTATGATGACAATGGAATAATAGCGACAAACAGTAAGTTTTTTATTGTATTAGAAAAATTATCATTGTGATCTTTACTTTTACCTTGAGTAATTAAATATTTGTTAATGAAAATGATACGAGAGAGATAGAAATTAAATGTAGTAAATGTTAAATCTCGCTCCATTTTGCACAAGTAATTGATACGGTAATTAATAACTGATAAATTAATTGGTAACTGATAGCTGATAATATAACCGAAGTATTTCATAAAATTAACTATTAAATTAGTTAAAATTATAAAATAATATAAAATAATATATTAATAAAAATAGATATAAAATTATAATAATTTATATTTATTTAAAAATTAAATTATATTATTATAATTAAAATTTTAAAATAAAAATATTATATTTAATATTTAATTAATTATATTTTATGAACTTATATATCTATTTACTTATATAATTTTTATTTTATTATTTATTATAAAATTATAATTACTTAAAATATAATTAATTATATTTTATGATATTATTTATATATATATATATTTGTATATTTATAATTTAAAATTTGGATTTAATTATGGTAAAATTAAATTAATTATATTTTATAAAAATTATTTAGATTTAATTGCAAAAGATATATGTTATAAATTAATAAAAAGAATAAGGATAGATTTGAAAAGAATTTGAAAAAGTAATAGTTTATAAGTTATAAGTTATTTTAAGTAACTTATTAAATCAAAACTTATAAGTTAGTATGAGAAATATTTTTAGATGCTAACTCATAACTTATTAACTTAATCAATAAATTATAACTTAACTTATTTGTTATACGAAATGAAGCTAAAATAATAAAATTTTAATAATTAATTTAAATATTATATAAGTTATGGAATGAATCTAAAATTAATGGTAGAAATTCAATGTAAGTCTTTTAATTTTACACTAGTCTCAATTAATTCCTCCATATATATATATATATATATATATATATATATATATATATATATATATATATAAAGAGTCCTATAGTAATTACCATTTTTTTTTTTTGTAAAATTAGCAAAATTTCGTTTGACGAACGATCTATTAACATGTTTATTGGCTCCCACTGATTTAGATTTTAGTAAATACACATAAATAATTTAATAATCAAATTAGGCTTCTTAAATATCATAAATAAAGTATATTACACTCAAATTTTGGCCTAACAAAATAGAGATTAAGCTTGGACCAAAAAATTCTAAAATAGATTTAAGTGAAGAATATTTTTTATGCCTATTTGTATAACTAAAATTTGGTGAAGACGAATTAAAATCCTAAGAGGGAATAAAATAATTTAAAATAATCTAATAGTAAAAAATCATTTTGTCATGACAATTGCAACAATCGCGGCAATGATAACATGAGAAACAGTTGCAACGAGGGGCTACGGGGCTTTAGCTCACCAGCCTTCGGAAATTTACAATTTTTTTTCCTGACAATTCCTTTTTAATTTTTCAATAAGAATTCATATTTTTTCATAAAAGTCCAAACAAATTGTATTTGAACCGGTCCAAAAATTTCCTTTATCTTCGCCTTGATGGCAACAAAATACTGAGATAATATAATATGAGATAAAATTAATTAAATAAAAAATAAATGTATAAATTTTTAAAAAATGATATAAGTACCAAAAATGGGATCTAAAATTGAATTTTAAATATTTTATAGCCATTGAATTAAATTTTATAAACTTACCCAATTATCTTATATTTAATGATAAATTTTAATTTATATTTAGAACTCAATTTATGATTCTATTTCTGAGGCATGTAAAATTATTGTAAAATTTCACTCTTTACTTATGTGTCATGAATGGCTCATGAATCATTTTAAAATTTTGGTTTGGATTGTTTTGTTGAAAAGTATTTTTCATAGGAAAATAACATTTACATATATATTGATAAAGGAATAATATACCATTTATATTTGTGATTAAAAAAATAATATCAAAAGTTATAATAATTAAAAAAAACAAAATCTTCTTTTTAAAAAGAAGAATTTATTTTCCCTAAGCTATTCATTCTTAATATTAAATAAATAAAACACTTCTTTCATTTTAATATTTTATATCTATATTTATAAAAAATAATTTTTATTGAAACAAATAAACCCTTCCATGGATCATATAAATGGATAACTAAATTGACATTGACTTATTAATTTACAACGTAAACTCAGTTTTATCTAAACTCAATCTTATCAAAGCATTACGTAAGCGTGTAAACTAGTCAAATTACTATAAGCAATTTGAAATTAGTTCACAAAAAACTTAATTTGAATTCAAATTTTAGTGAGTTAGTCTAAATGGACTTAACTTAATTGACATATAAATTCAGCTTGAGCTTTAGATTACCTAATTCAAATTGTTCCTAAGTTTAAATGAGACTAGTAATTTTATATTATATAAATAATAAAAAATTAATTATAATAACATCAGTTGAGATTATAGAAAGCAGTATAATACTTTGATTTAAATAATTAATTTTTTTAATATTTATTATTTTTTTCTTGGTATTGACAACCTTAGTTTTTTTTAATGAATTTAACAGTTGTAAAAAGATCTATATTGATGCAAAAAAAATGAGATGGAAAAATCAGTTACTTAATTTATTTGTGAGAGATAAATTTTTATGTTTAAAATTGGATAAAATAACATATTATTAGGCATGTAAAGTTGTAAAACTTCTCTAAGTTTATATTGCTAGGTTTTCTATTATGGACTTATTAATTTGATAATAAACAAGATGTAAAAGAGTTTAATCCAATATTAAAGTGACTGAATAATTTGGACCTAATGATTCTTTAACTTAACTAATGTGATAATGAGTAGTTGTTGGCAATGGTGATGGGTTGACTCACCAATATTATTAATATACATAAAGGTCCGCTACTTATAAACTTAGAGAAGTAAAATAGGCTGCTAGGCTTTACGGGTAGTTGGCAGGCATGGGATGATTTGGTTCGATCCTCTTTTTACATGGCTTGTTTTCATTGTGGGCTCATGCAGGCAAGCTTACACAAGTTGTGGCCTACACGAGTTTCACTGCAGGCCCCGCAAGCCTATGCAAGCTTTTTTATTTTTTAAATATTTTTTATGTATTTATGAACTTTTTAAATCTAATCTAATTCTTAATTTAATGTATAATAACCTAATATAGTTTTGTTAGACTTATTTGACTAACTAATTATACAAAATAAAAAAAATATTTAGATAATTATAATTTACAAAGGAAAATTAATTTTTTTAATCTAAATTAATGTAATATTTCCTTAAACATGCCTTCCTTAACATTTAAAGTTCAAATTTTAATTTTTTAAATGCATATTTCTAATAATCTAATTGTTAAAAAAAAAGATGTAAGCAACTTACGAGTCCTCATGGTCCTACCCAAAAATACCTATATTAAAAGTAAGTTTGTGTGAGCAAGCCTGTGTGGGCCCGCTTTACCCCACTTTACATCCCTACCTAAAATGTCAAAATTATTTTTGAATACTCTCCATTAATATCAGAAAGTTTTCTAATCAAATTCTTATTTAGAATTAATAGAAGTAGCAAATTCTTATCGGAGTTTGTGATGAAGACTAATCATAAATAGTTCATAACTTGTAGCCTACCCTAATTCCATATTCACTCACAATGAATTTGTCAAATGATAATAAATTAGTTTTATCCACATTTAATATTATTCTTTACACATAATTCAATTTGAGATATTATTTTTATAAAATTTAATTTTAACATATATTCGTTGCAAGCTTGAGTTTCAACTTGAATATTCGAAAATGAGAAAGTTAGAGTAAATAATATATATTGTTTAAGTAAATTCATATAAAACATTTAGAGTTATATATAAATTATTTATGTTCAAGTCCAAGTTTAAAGAGTTTAAACTTATTTATTTTTAATAAATCTAAGTTTCAATAAACAATATTTAATTCGACATGAACACCTGCACATTATCCATTAATTCTACATCGATTAAAAAAATATGAAATCTTTCACAAAAATCAAAGGTGTTTTTAAAAGCAAAATCATGTAGCGAAGCTATGTTGATCATGGGAATTCGGTCATTAATATACTAACATAAGTCAACAACTTAAAGGTCAAAATATATAAGTAATCCTTGTTACACTTAAATATTTATTCAGAATGTTTTATATCTACTTTCATGTCAATATGATTAACTAAATTATTTTTAATTTAATTTTTGGATGTCGTTACATTATACCCTTGAAAAAAATTGTTAATTTTCATAAAACTTTAATGCAAAATTAAGTTATAAAACTTATAATTTTTCAAATAAAATCTTTCAATTTTTTAATAAAAATGAAAGTACGAACATATTTTGCGTGTAACCAATATATAAAGAGTTACAATTTCATATATTATTCAAAGTATAAAAAAAATTCAAGATATCTTATTTTATGAAAAGAGTTACAATATTAAATATAAAAATTATAAGATTTTATATAATAAAAACCACAAGCTTAATTATTTAAAAATTACAAGAATACGTCTCCCAGTGAAGCATAAATTATAATTTTTTTAATTCTTGTTCTAGTATTTACTATATGAATTATAATCTCTAACTAAGTAGCTAGTATTGCATGCAAGAGGATTAAGATTGATGAAAACAGGAAGTAGGAAGATAGAACCAGTTGCATTTTCAAGTATCAATGTTGCAATTTCCATATCCGGGAGGCTCCTCGATCCAACATTTGACTTCAAGGTCTCATGAAGGAAGATGACTGTGCGTACTTGTTGTTACGCCATTAATGATGGGTTTTTGGACGCTGCACATCAAAAACCAATTATTGCTGTTTCGTACATGTGTGTACGCGCACGAGCATACTTGGATGATATAATATATTATTAACGGTGGTGTATTAATAAATTATCATATCTAATTTTATTTTAAATTTATTTTTTTAAAATTAAAGTTAATATATTATATAATAATATATTAATAAATAATATAATAATTATTTCTTTCTTTCCTTCTGTATATATATAGAGAGAGAAAAGGGCGCGCATGAGAGAAACATAAAAAAATATGTTATCATAAAGTTTATATTTTTTACAACTGTCATAAAATAATATGAAATTATAAAAAATTGAGTTTAAATATAATTTTGGTCATTCTAAAATATAAATTGTATATTTTAATTTCTTTAATTTAAAATAATTTGTTTTGATCTCATAAATATTAAATTGGTACAGTTTGGATTTCCCATTTGATTTTTATTAATTTCTGCTGATTTTTGTCAACTTTTGTTGATTTTTGTTGGATATTTAAACATTTACTATATTATTTTTTAAAAAAATTACATTTTTGTTTTATTAATAATTAACTCTCAAAATAATTCAAATTTTCATATGTAATCAATTAATTTTATTCAAAATTTTTAAAACTTGGGCAAAAATTTTCTTTTACACTTATATAAATATTATTTCATGTTAATATTGAGGAAGGATTAGGTAGAAATAATACTGCAAAATTCAAAAAATTAATGAAAATCGAACAAAAGAATTAAAACTACACTAATTTTACATTTGAAAAATTAAAATAAATTATTTTAAATTCAAAGATTAAAATTATATAATTTATATTTTAGGAGAATTAAAATTACATTTAAATTAAAATTTTATAATACATAATTGTATTTTTTGTGCCATATGCGGCTATAATGTATAAAACTTAAATATCTAAGTCAGTTCTTCTCGTAGGATTTGAATTTGAATACAAAGAAAATGACATAAAACCTTCGAATAACATTAATCGGCGCAACAAAATGTTCGACATTTTTGTTTTTGCTTTGGGGAGAGTGATTGACGGAGCCGGGCCCTGCCAAGACGCTTGGCGTTTGAGTTGAGTGAAAGGCGACTCAGATTGTTGGCAACTTGGGACCCCACTACTAGCGGGGACCTAAGAAAGGAACTATTAAAGAAAGGAAGAAAGTTAACTCCTAACATTATAGTCTAAATTACACCCATCAATTTCAAAGCTTATTGTAATTATACTTGTGGAAAAAATATAAAGAAAATGTGCGAAAAAGAAAACAAATTGAAAAATTCTAATATTTAGATATTATATAAAGTTTTGAGGAAAAAAATATCTTAGGAATTAATAAAATATTCTTGTTATATGGATGAAGAAAAAGGATAAAAATTTTATAATTTCAAAATTATTATTTTTAAGCTTATTAAATAATTTTTTTGATTTGCAATAGGAATAATTTTTATCTTTTTTTAATCTACTTTCTATACATTCAAATAATAAGTAAAAATGTACTTTTTCCGTATATTTATTTTCTTTCCATCCCTTTTCTATCTATTTTCTTTTTATAATTTTCCCCACGTCCAAACATAAAATTTGTCTAGTTACACATTTTTTATTAATTTTAAAAAATGTATACTGATCTTTTTTGTTCATATATATATATATATATATATATATATATATTCATACTACTTTTTTTTCTATTTTAAACATACATTCATATCTCTCTTTATATATATATATATATATATATATATATATTCATACTACTTTTTTTTTCTATTTTAAACATACATTCATATCTCTCTTTTTTTTAAAAAAGGTAAATTTTATTAACATCTCTTGAAGTTTGGTCCAATTATTTTCAACACCTCTCATTTTTCAAAATTGTATACATCCATTCCTATTCCCATTCCCATTCATTCTTTTATTATTATGAAATACAATAATTTTAACTTTTTAATTGCAAATTCTTTTTTAATATTATTTCTAATGATTGGAAGACAATTTCTCTGCATTTTTATGTACAAATCTATCTTTTCTTTGAAAAATTATAAATCTATTATATTTTTATTCTTCAATAAAATCATATATTTGTATATAAAAATATAAAAAAATTATTTTCTGGTCATTAGGAATAATATTAGAGAAGAAACTACACTTAAGCTATTCAAATCACTATATATCATAATGGTAGAAGACTGAACAGAAAATAAATATGTATAATTTTAAAACATGAGAGATATCAAGTGTCCTTAGATCAAATTTCAGAAAAAATTAATATAATTTACCTAAAAAAAAGGGAAATAAATATATATTTCTAAAAACAAAAAGATTGCATGTGGGTGTAATTAAATCAAACATGAGAACAAAAGCCTCCCCATTAGCTATGCCTTATCTCTGCTCAAAAGTACAAATAATTTTTTTTATAATAACAGAAATGATAATTTACTTAATATATATATATATATATATATATATATATATATATATATATATATATATATATATATATATATATATATATATATATATATATATATATATATATATATATTATATAAGGTATAAAGTTTAAATTCAAAATATGAGAAGAATGAGGAATAAAATTTTAAAAATAACATTAAATATCATTGTATTACTAATAGTATCAGCGCAAATAATATTTGTTTGTATAATAAATTTTATGCAAATGATTATTGCCATTGGAACGATATTTGAGCTGAACAAAGCTGATTGCTAAATTATGCATTTTATTATTCACGTTCTTCTTCGTGTCGTTAAACAACTGAGTACTGAATATCGCAAGTCGTAGAATTTGTGCTCAATACAACTCATTTGAGCAACACTGTGGTATTAAGTTTTCTCTAACCCATGAATTAATTGTCCATTCATTTTTTTTCTTTCACTTTTATATTATTTGGCTTTGATCATAGTCATCACATTTTTAAAATGACTATCGTGAAAAAGTTAGTGTAAGTAGCATATTCATTTCAAGGGCAAAATAATATTATTTACAGCTATGTATTCAAATTAAATTAGTTTCAAAGTATAATTAAAGGATTTATAATTTGACCTACTGTCATCATTGTCAGAACAAATTAATTTTACATTATAATCTACTCATGTGTTGATATATAATTTATAAAATGTTAAGACTCTTATATTATTGATAAAAATTTTTAATTAACATTAATTTTTAATAAAATATTATCTTTTTTCTTTGATAATATAAAAAATGTTTCATTAATGATTGATTAAATTTAAACTCATAATTAAAACTCACCATACTACTACAAACATACATCCATAAAATTAATTTCTTAATTATCAAGCACTTGATGAATTAGTATGTATTGATCGCAAGCTATACATGTTTTTTAAATCAATTTTTCTAAAATTCAATTCATTTTATTTCAATAAGAATGTCTAATTTATTTACAAATAAATTATAGTATTTAAAAAATGTTAAAAGTATTGATTTAATTCAGCTCATTTATAAATAATTTTTTTGTTAGAAGTGTATTAAAAAGATAAAATTTAATTAAAAGATAGATTTTGATGATATTATACCGAACAAATGTTAAAATGAGAAGAAATTATTGATATTAACATATATTCTATGGAAAAATTCAAAATTTTCTTTCAACTTTGAAGTGATTGGATTTTACCTCCTTTTACTTTGAAAACTTCAAAATCACTTTCTTAAAAAAAATATAAAATTTGATATTAGCACCTTTTACGTATTAACTTAATTTATCATTTTATAATTTTACATGATTTTTATGATCTTTTAAATTAAGAATTACGATATTATAGTAGATTAATTTATTTTATTATTTTTATGCAAATAATTTTTATGTCATGTAATTAGTAGGAATTAAATTAGTTACATAGTATTTTAATTAAATAATAAAAAATGAGTTAGGGCATTATATGTGAAAAAGTAATGAAATAAATCAATATATTATAATATTATAATTCTTTTTTAAATAAAAATTATATAATTTAATAAAATGAATAATCAAGTTAACAATAGACATAAATTTCAAATTTTGTGAAATAAGGAGATAATTTTTAAATTTTCAAAGTAAAAAAGTAAAATCCATCCATCCAATATTAATAGAAGTATTTTGTAATTTTCCTCATATTTTATGTCAAATGATTAATAATGTTATAAAACATATGTCCTACTAATAATTTAATGGATGACATTAATGTATAAATAGAAATTATAAATACAATGAGATGAAATGAAATGAATTTCAAGTCTAAATTTTAAAAAACTTAATTTAAAAATGAAACAAAAATTTGTTTTTAATCCATCCAAATCAATGGGTTCAGAATGTGCACTGTTAACCCTTCCAAAACACACGGAGAAGCGCAAAAAAAGTGTAATTGTGATGGCGTCCAATTTCTCACATAATATTTTTAACTATGATAATAAAAATTAAATCACCACACGTATATGTGGTGACAAATATTTTAACTATGATAATAAAAATTAAATCACCACACGTATATGTGGTGACAAATAGAATGGTTACATTGAATCCAGAAAAACGATATTTATTTTGTGCATCTCAGAGTATTGTGTTTTCCATATGCGTGAAATAATCATCTTGATATCAATAATTATTAATTTGAATAGTGGAGTTTGATGTTTCAATTATAAATAAAATTTTGAGTTTGAATTTTATAAATAAAGAGAAAATAGATATTAAGAGAATTTCTTTTTCTACATTAAATGAATTCAATTTGATCTTGAATTAATCAAAATTTAATTCGGTTGTTAAATATCGGAATTCTAAAAATAATTAATATTCCCGATGCTGACATAGACATGATCTGAGGAATCACTTACTTTGGCCATAACCCAAGTGACATTTTGAGAAGAGGGGATCATGTGGGGACTCGTACACGTGATCACCCCGTGGTCCTCCCTGAATGACATTCGTAGTGGAATCCCTTCTTGACTCTTAATCCTGTCAGTGCCTAGCCCTAAGCTCGAGTCAAAAAGCACTCCTTCCATATATGACATCTTTACTGAAAAATTGTGGATTCTTAATTTCTCTCACAACTAGCTAAATATACTATGATCTGACAAAGATCATAGGAAGGCAGCAAGGGAAAATAAAAGATTAAATCACCATTTCCAAGTTTCACTTCACTAAAACATTGATATATATTTATGAGAGAAATGTAAATTACCCACCAACTTTGGTATGGTTATATTTTATCCCCTCCAATTTTAGCAATTTGTAAATTAAACCCTTAAACCATAAAATTTTTTTAATTAACATCCATAATTTATTTAATTATTATTTTTAATCAAATCAAATTATTTTTTCAAGATGTTTTTAAACAAGAATCACAATATTATTTTATATTAATTTATTTTTATAATTAATAGAAATTAAAATAAATGTATAAAATTTTAATCAAATACTTAAAAATGAGTTACAAAATTATGTTCAAGAAATGATGTAATAAAATAACATACAATAATATTATGATTCTTGTTTATAAAGTTAATAAAAAATTACACTATTTAATAAAATGATTAAATAGGTAAATGATAGATGTTAATTACAAGTTTTTTATATTTTAAGGATTTGATTTGTAAGTTTCTAAAGTTCATGAGGTAAAATGCAACCATTCCAAAGTTAGCAGGGGTAATTTGTATTTTTCTCTATATTTATTTTTATTGAGCTTGAATTTGATTTCGTCACTTACCACTTTTTTTTTATTCTTCAAAATTGAATGGGTAGAAAACTTCAAAAAAAAAGAAGAAGGAATACAAAATGAAAAAAAAAATACAACTACAAAATTATAGATTCACATTGATTGTTTAGAAGATTAAATGTTAGTTTTGAATTGTTGTTTTATCGACCATTTAAGAATAAAAATATTATGTTAGTTCCCTAACAAATAAATTGTTATTGTTTCTTGTAAGTTACACCACTTAATAATCGGTTACATTTAATGACATGAATTTTTTCTATATAACCATCATTAAAAATTGAAATTTAACGTTGGTTTATTTTATTAGTCAACATGGAATATTTGATTTACCATTTTAGTGATTCACATAACTAATAGTATTTCCTAAAAACAAAATTGTTCCCTACACTTACTCCATTTTGTATAATATCTCACTATACTTTTTACTGCACAAAAAAACAATGTACATTTGATCTTAATTACATTACAAAATCTCAAATTCAGCATATGCAATTCATACAAAAAATAGCCCTATCTTCCCTCTACATTAATCCTATACAATTTGGGAATGAAATCAAGGAATACCTAAAGATTTGCATTGCTACATGACATCCGGCAAGAGCATTTTTAAACTGTAAGGGAACAAAGTAAGCAAATAAAAATTTAAGTCATACAACAAGTATAAAGAAACGGTTTATCATAGTGAAAGAAAAACTATCTTTTAATTATCATGAATATCATTCTGTCTAAGTATATTTAATTTATTGTTCATATGCATATCTCAAATAAGACTTACATTATCCAAATATTTTAACATAATACATAAATTAAGAATTAAACAATTGTGTATGTAAGCATAACTTCAAAAAAAGAAACTAAGTTGCACAAACAAAATACAAAAGTTATCAAATTTTTTATGTTTATATTTTGTACTTTTTTAGTGAATGCACATCCTACATGTTTACTGAAAGGATAATAGGTCTTTAATATTGCAAAATAATTGGTGAGCATAAATAAAAAAATTAAAGAGAATCATCTTAAAATTAAAATATGAGCATACCTTGATAAAGAGATAATCATTTTAGGATTAGAAAAGTTTTATGATAAAATTTACAAATGATATTATGGTTTCACCTTTTTATTTTTATCTTACATCTTATGATTTGAATTATTTTAATATTAAACATTGGTTCTTAGTAAAATAATTGATATATGTAATAAAATGATGTCATTTAACTATAAAGGTTTAAATATTGTTTTTGAAAAAAAAAACTAACATCATTAACCAAAATATTTTATTTAAAAATATATTCCAAGAAAAAACTTTATAATTTTACAAGGTGGTAGCATTAAAATTATTTTTTGCATTGAATAAATGTTTTTTATATAATTATATAGATACAAATAACAACAACAATAGATACAAAGAGACTTTAAATGAACAATCTAATAAATAACAATAGATACAATAGTAACAAATGTAAAAATTTCATGAATCATAACAATTTTTCTTGTACACTTATACAAATAAAAACAATAATATATTGAACAATTTAACACATAAGAAATTATAATTTGCAATAAATAATAAACTTTAAACAAAAAGAAAAATTGGAATATTTTTTCTCATAATTCATTTATATTACTTGAGGGCTTTTGAGTTATGTTTTGAGTTATAAAATGATGATAACTTAAAGGAAGAAGAAGTAATATATATATTTTTACAATAAATTCAATCTTTCAAATGTAGAATGGAGATGTTAGTTTTTTTTACTATAATTTTTATTAGTTTTATCATCTTTTTGTGTTCTGAAAGTGGAATACTTTTTAAAGGCTTCTAAGTGATGTAAATAGTTATAAATTAATAATAAATTATAGTAAAAAAAATAACATCAAGAAGCTTATATTATACTTAAGTTTATCAATATAAAACTAAAGATGCTACTTTTTCTCATAACAAATTTATCATTGTTTTGTAACCTATCAAATTTTGACTTGTATTTATTAACCTTGAGGTGCTTAATTGATCATTTGATTTGAGCATCTAAGTGTTCTTATGTTTTAGTGTGAGAATAGTACTACTTGCTCTATAATTTTAACATAGTATATAGAGTAATCAACATGTCAATTCTCGCATTAAAACTCAAGAATAGTTAGATGTTTATAACAAATGAAACAATAAGGAGAGTTATCTTGATAATTATTTCAAATAGATAAGGAGGGTCCTATTTATAGGCTAAGAGCAAATTAAGGATAGACTATCACAATGTGCAAATGAATTGTCAAGACAATTTAAATGGATTACTAAATTTTAAACATTCATTTTTAATAAAAATCCAACGTCATATACCACTCTTTATATGTTGGTTGTTAAAAAAATAACATTTTAAATTGTTACCTCAAAAGATGCATATCTTAATAAATGCTTGTTGTTCACATTTATTAGAATTAGGCGGCTTTTAGAAAATGCTTACTATCACATTTTACTAAAGTTAAATGGCAGGTGTTATATCTTTATACATTAGTTTAGTCAAATAAATGACATGATATCATCTAATTATAACCATGTTGATTTTATAGTAAATAATCGAAGTGATTTGTCTATTTTCTAAATTTTTTGCAACTTCTACATCTTTATATTTGTCTAAAAATACATACAATAATAAATAATTATTTTAACAACATTATCAATATTAAATAATTAATATTATACAGTAATATTATAATTAATCATTTGATCTCATGACTTTGAAGAAAGATGATAATGAATGTCTATATTCCTTGAAGTAGTCCTTTCCTCTTACTTTCATATTTATGGCAAATTTTAACAAACTATGCCTTTATATGAATGTTGCAAGACTTGCAAATAAAATTTCCTTATCAATGAATACCTATATACCTATTTTTTCTTGATACCAATATCCCTATTTGAATAATACAAGACTAATAAATAATTCGATCTAGAAGCAATAACTTGCATCTTATTAGTTAATAATCGAGCAAAATCAATCTTGTATTACCTTTTTAAGCCAAATAAATAAAATGGAGTAAAAAAATTATGGAATGAAACTAGTGCAAAAAAGAGTGGAAGAGGAAAATAAAATATGCATGCAAATTATAGATAGTACAAGACATTTTATATTGGTTACTAATTAAAAAATTAACATTATAAATAATGGCATCATATAACTAGAGAATTTTAAATGTCATTTATTATTATAGTAGATATTTATTATGGGTTGGTAAATATTTATTACATATTAATTAGCTATTATGTTAAATTTAGACATTGGTTATGTTAAAAAACTATTATGTTATAGTAATCTAATTTTTACTAAAAATGTCAACTTTAATAAATAGCTAACATCCTTTCTTTGATATATTTTTAATGAACTTATATACCACATTGAGTTTTAGAAAATTACCTTGACTATTGAAAAATAAAGTGACCATTCTACAAATTATATAGGTTAAGTTTGAGAAAGCTTGTTAGTTGTGTAAAAAGGATAAAAGATTTACTCTATTTTAAAAGACATTAATTTTCATAAGTTTGAAGAAAAAAGAATGCTAATTTCAAAATTAATAAAGAAGATTTAATTAATATGAAAAAGAAAACACCAATATAATAAAATTTATTCTGTAATTTTATTCTTTCTATATATCATTATATTAACATATACAAATTTACAACAATATAACATAAAGAAAAAAAAAACCTTAGTCTTCCTTTATTATTGCCAATCTTGGTATCAATTCTTTAGCTATCTATTAAATTTTAATATTGGTAAATCATGAATCTAGGCAATATATTAACCTCCAATAACAACATTGATATATGTTTGAGGAGGAGAAGTATAGCTCTCTAACCATCTTATTGGACATATTTAGATGATATTAATTAAATTTTATAATATCTCTGAAGGTATTAAATGAAATGGTAGGCAAGCTATATTCTTCCAACTTAAACACATGTTATAGTTAGATAATAAAGGTTAAGGTATCATTGGGATTTTTTCAAATGGAGAGTGAATGTGAAATATATGATCAATGAACTAAACTATAAATGTCAATTATCAAATTAAAATTGACATCTTAAGATTACTCCATTATAAATAAGTGTCATTCCATTGCCTAATGAAACTTTTTAAATGCATTTACATGTTGATTAATAACAAAACCAATGTGAAATATTTTCTTCTTCTTGTGTGACCTAAGTGCATTTTGAATGACAATTTCACAATTTAACCCTTGTTTTAAGTTTTTATTTAAATTTTAAAAATGCTAGTGATTAACTATAGATGTCAATTTGTTTTAAATTATCATCTTATCTATCTTAATGATTTCAAAATTGTCATGACATTTATATAAACATCAATTTATTCTATGACTAACATTTATCAACTGACATATAATCGTAATTTTGTAATAGTGAAAGTCAATATTGAAAGATATTGGAAAATATTGAATGAATTGATTACAATTTCATATTTCCCGTTTCATAAAAATGCTAAAATAAAAAAAATATACAATAATCTTTTTTTATTTCCTTTTTCATATTACTCCATCCAAACATGCCATGATCATTAGTTAATTTATTTTAATTAGCTTGTCTATTATACTTTGTTTAAATTATATTTTACCATAGACACCACTACCAAATAGTTAATTTATGTCAGGTATTTAAAAGATTATATATTAGAAACCAATTTACATTTAATTGAGTATCATTATATATGTTATTTTAATATTAGTTTTTAAATCTTAATAGAATATAACAATAATGTTAGTTTTTGTTTAAAAAATAACTAACATTATTTATTTTTCTTATCATCTAAGGAAATAAAATTAAATGTTGTTTGTTTTGAAATAATCAATGTTTAAGTTTCATAATACCATATCGATTATTTAGATAAATTAATGTGATGTGTATTTTCCTTTACCTAGATGCCTACCTTCTTTTCATCACTCATTTGCTCCAAATCTTAATTTCATTCCTTTATTCCTCGCTTTCTTGTTGTCCTTATTTTCTTTGTATTCCTAACTAAAAATGTAAGCCAACATTTTCTATAACTCTAAATAATCTCAATTTTAATGTTTTTAAAGAATAAATTAATTAAAAAAAGATTAAAAATAGTGAAAGGTTATATGCAATATTTAATTAAAGATGGATATTTTGCTAAATTTTTCTTTGTACTTATTGTTCAATATGTGAGGTGTACAGTCCCTTAAAAAGCCTTCTAAACATAATACTTGCAGATACAATAAGCATTCATGAAAACATTTTGATATAAATAAATAGTAAATAATACTACAGAATACAAAAAAGATGAATGAAATCAATTTTATTACTTGTATAAATCTGTAAAAGATATATAATAGTTAGGTATCAAAATATGATCTATTATAAAAAAATTAAATTGCAAGAATAAATATAAAAACTTATTTAATTCTTATTTTTATATTTTATATTTTTTTAATATAACCAAACATATTTAGCGATTAACTAATAAAGTTTTAATCTTAAAAAATTATTGGTGAGCAAAAATAAAAAATAAAGAAAAAATTTTAAGGTTGAAAGGAAAATATATCTTGTTAGATAGAGAATCATTTCAAAGTTAAGAGAGATTTGAGATAAAATTTGCAACTAGCATTTTGCTTTCGTCAATACTCTAACTTTTTCATTTTCAATTCACACTTGGGGTCTAAGTTTCTATGTTAGTTCATAAAAAAATTAATATCTAAGTTTATATTAAATATTGATTAAGTAAAAAATATCATCATCTTTAATATAATGATATTGTCTCATTAAGTAATATTTAACATTGATTATTAAATAAGAATAAAAGTTATAATATTAAAAAATAAGACTTTGTTTAGATACACATTTATTTTTTATTTTTAAAAAATATGCTTAAAAGTTATTTTTAAAAATTAATTTTTATTTTTAAATTAAAAAATAATCTATACATGGTATATGGTAAAGCAAATAAGCAAAAGTTTCATTTAATTATAAAACTATCATTAAGAACAAAAAAAGTTTATAAAATATTTAAAACTTATTTTTATTTTTTATTTTTAAAAAATAATTTCAAAAATAATTTTTAAGAATAAATTTTGAAAATAGTTTGCTGAACTGAAACTTCTACTTTTAAAAATAAAAAATAAAAAATCTTTTTAAACATAGTAAATAAACAAGATCTAAACTTCTTTTGCTTTTACAACTTTTCCATAACCATTCTAAAATAATCTCATAACCTTTTCAAAATCCTTTCAAAATAATTAGATATAACAAATATGTATTATCACAATCAAACTAATTTGATTAATTATATATATTAGACTGGAAGTAGATAATAGTTTACATATACATCACACACATACACACACAATCAAACTAGAATTCAAAACGCAATTTATATGTATCACACACACACACACACACACACACACACACACACACACACATATATATATAATGCAATAATTTTATGAATTAACTATTAATCTTGTAAGAATATTGACATTATTTTATAAACTAATCTATTTTATTTTTAACTCTACTTACTCTAATTGAAATCAATAGTATTAAAATTCTTCTTTGCATTAAGATTTTTTTAATATAATTAAATAGATACAAACATCAAGATATTGAATGCAAATGAAACAAATAAGAAAAGAGGTGTC
This sequence comes from Sindora glabra, assembly GCA_020226215.1. NCBI lineage: Eukaryota > Viridiplantae > Streptophyta > Magnoliopsida > Fabales > Fabaceae > Sindora > Sindora glabra. The sequence goes on from CM035228.1 coordinate 25,496,783, forward strand.
GATGAGCACATTGAACTATTTATGTGGCTAAGAGCCTTTATAAGCTAGGTACAATGATGCAATTATCAAAGGCACATTTTACCATTAAGCTAACTATTACAAAAATTGATTCTGGTATTTTATTTATTTTCATATCAATACGTGGACATATACAATAAATAAATTGTTATTTATAATGAAAAATAGGCTTTTCATTTACAATAAATATACATGGCATCCTTACATAAATTAAAAAGAAAAGTAGTTATTCTTTGTTTGTAATTCCTTTATATTGCTTAATAGTTTTGGAGTTACAATGAAAAATAAGCTTTTCATTTACAATAAATATACATGACATCCTTACATAAATTAAAAAGAAAAGTAGTTATCCTTTGTTTGTAATTCCTTTATATTACTTAACAATTTTGGAGTTAAAGAGTGTAGATAGTTGTAAAGTAATGATAAATTATAGTGAGAAAAAATAGCATAACTATTTTTTTTATTAATACAAAAATGAACATGCATCTTCTTCTTACTATAATTTATTATTAATTTTGTAGTCCATTTATTTTTTTGATATCTTTAAATGGGCTTTTTGAGATGGAACATAAGCTATCTTCATATTAAACCTAATAGAGATAACTTTTGAGATAGATATAAAGGGTACAGATCAATAACTTTTGGCATCCATTAACAAAAAAGGCTCTTGAGATGAAGGATATAAATTGTAGTATTCAATATTAATAAAATACTAGAATCTTTCAAATTTTCTTTTAAGGATTTGCAGTTACACTTTAGCGACGAACACAAGTATTCTATAGAGAATTTGGAATGATTTTTGTAGGGGTGGCAATTCGTGTCATTCGAGTTAACCAATTTATTAATCATGTTATTTGTATCGACCCGCGGGTCACCCGTTTAACTTATTTAATAATTTTAAATAATAAAATATATATTATAAAATTATTTATTAAATTTAATTATTTATTATAAAAATATTTTTAATTATTAATAAAATATTTTTTTAATTTATTATTATTTTATTAAATAAATAATTTTATATCTTTATTATATATATCTATTTATGATTAAAATATTATTTATTTGTTAAATAAAATTATTAAAAAATTTTAAATGGGTTGGCATGTCAACTCGAACCCAAATAAACGGGTCGGGTTCGTATTAGAAATTACCACCCTTAGATTCTTGTTTGAAGTCCTTTTAAATGCTTTACAAAATTTTTATGTTTATGGATAAAGTATGGGCACAAGTTCCTAAAAGAAACTTTGATAGATTCCATAACCTTCCAATACATTGATAATGTCGATTAATATAATGATTTTCACATTTAAACTTAGAAGCTCCCCTTTTTATGGAAGGTGATCGATATTGATAATGAAGGCTAAGACATCACCTAAATATTTTAAATTATAGATGAAAGTGAAATTTCTAGGCAATATAATATTAAATGTCAATTGTTAATCAAAATCGATGTCTTACATTAACATTATTTCATAAGTGATTATTAATTTACCTTTACTCATAAGTTTGGTGGTTTTTTGATACCTTGTAACTTTAATTGTTAATGTAGTCATTAATAAAAAATAACATTGTTAAGTGCTTAGTAATTGCTTGCTATTGTCATTAGTAAATGCTTATTATTTATTACAAGTTAAGCGACTAATGATATAGATGTTAGTTAGGTAAAAAAAAATTAATGTGGTAATCGCATCCTAATTTTTTCAACCAACCTTGAAACCACATTGGTTTTTAATAAATAACCAATGTTTATATCCTGAGATTTTTCTAACAATGAATATTATTTTCTTAAATAATATTATCAATTTTCTAAATCTTAACATTTTTCAAACAACGTGTTCCACTTTCTTAAACGATATTATCAATATTAAATTATGATAAATTCTTGTGTGCTAAAGAAACATTATTTTCCTCATATTGAAGTATTCCATAAAATTTTGCAGATATTAGCTATTCATTCCTTACAGTAATGGATGGAATATGAGAATAATGCACTTATCGATATTGCATACTTAGAAATGCTTCTAAACCATGGATATCTTTTGCTAATAACCATCTATTTAAAGGTAGAAGATAATCATGATTTGATGGGATGCTTATAATCATATGATTCAAAATTTTTGTAAATATGTAGCAAGAATAGGTTTGTTATCCTTTTATACTACCTAAATAAAAAATGGAGTGAAAGAGAAATTTAAAAATATAATAAAAAACATTATAGGTTGGTTATTAAACTAAAACTAATATATAACAATTTTATATCTTCTAATAAGATAATTTGAATGTCTTTTGGATAATGGTTATAGAAAATTAACATCCTTACTTTTAATGTTTTATTTTTTATGTTAATATTTTAGTTTAATTGATTTCAAAAGCATCACATCATAAGTAGTAGTAGTTCCTAATACATTGTAAATGCCATCCTTGGTAAATGTTTACCATTTATCATAAGCTAGTTAGTTAATGTCATACTGTTAATTGTTAGATATAAAAATGATGTGGTAATTGTATCCTAATTTTCTAGTCTAGGTCTTTATCTTTCCTTCCTAATTTATCCAAATTATGTTGGTGTTTTAACAAAATGACCAACATTGTGTATTTTTTTTAAATACAACTTTAGCATTCTAATATTTTTCTAACAATAGATAACATTTTTCTTAAACAACATTATTAACTTTCTATATCTTGAATATTTTTTAACAATAGATAATATTTACATATCATTTTGCTAAAAATATTATTAACATTAACTTATAAATATTGTACAATAATATTACAATTATTTATTTGAAGAAATTTATAAATCATATATGTTTTCCATAAAACAGTGATTGACACAAAAGCTATAACATATCATCGATACAATTTATAATGTAACTACCTATTCCTTATGTTGAATAAATTAAAATCCTTATTGCAAATTCTCATATATTAAAGAGATATGATTTATCTTCATTATATTGAAGTGTTTCACCATATTCTGCAAATATAAACCATTCATTCCTTGCAATATTGGGTGGAATATGAGAATAATACACATGATTGATGCTATATAGTTAAAAATGCTTTGAACTTAATGATCTTGAGTTTCTTATCAGACTATGAATATTTTATGATCATAAAAACCTAGCCTAGTAAAGGATTATTGTAGTTTGATAGAAAATTCATGATCATAAGATTTAAAATATTTCTATTTGTGCAATAACAATGGTATGTTATTCTTTTATGCTATTTAAATAAAAAATAGAATGAAAGAGAAATTTATAGAAAACTATAAACATTAATTATTAAGCAAAGACTAATATATACATATTTTATATTTCCATTGAGATGATTTGAATGACTTTTAGATAATGGTTATTAAATCAAGACTATGTTCTATGTGTCACCCTAATTAGAGTAAGTACCTTTTAATGTCAATTAAATCTAAAATCAACACGTTAACTTTTCACTCTTTTTAGTGGGACACTTCAAATACATTTTTAGATGACGATTTAGAAAGGCATTGACATCTTATATTATTATGCTAAATTTTTAATGTTAGTTATTTTAAAAATTAATGTAATAAATTTTTATTAATTTCAAAAATATCATCGCATCAATATAAACATCATTTATAATTGATGTTTGCCATCTTATAGTTTAATATAATTTCAAAAATGTCATTTTGTCAAAATAGACATCAATAATAGTGGTAATTGACATTTATCCACTAATGTTAATCAATGATTTTATAGTAATAAGATAAAATAAAGTTATAAATGAATAATATGTAACCGAAGTAAAGAGATAGAGAATTAGTAGAAATCACAATGGTAGGATTAATCTAATACTATAAGAAAAAAAAGGTCATACAAACAATAAAAGCTATTGGTATAGATGGTTATGTCATCACTAAAAGCTTCTACATATGATAAAGTCATCGAAACAAGATCGTCAACATAGAGTTGTGCTTACAGCCACTTATACAAATGGCATATTTTGTTATCATAATAAAATACATTATAGAAATGATGAGTATTGTCAAAGTATTTTTAAGTGTGCCAATGTGTCAACGACCTTATATAGATAACATATTATCAATGTAGACCAAACCTTATACAGACGATAATTGTTATTTGTATAGAACTATTTTTTAATATATTTTTTTTTATAAATTTTATATCTATTTTTGCAATATTAATATCAAGCATTATAAGGTAAAATTACAATATTCCAAAATATTTTTTACAATTATTAATAATTTAAAAATATTATTATATTAATTATGATACTAAATGAGATAAAAATGAAACATATAAAGTAAAATCACAAATGATATATAATAACAAATCACCATAATATCAATACATGACAACACAAAGTAACTAAAAAAAATCAATGTATAATATAAAAAGTTACTAAATGAGGCATTCATCGATGTCATCAGTGGCATCATCGAAAAGCGAACATTAAATGTGGGGTAAGGCAAAGGTGGAGGTAGCTATGGAGCAAATCTATCTCGTATTGTCAACATAAGGATGTTTGACAGTTGAAGAGAAAAAGACGGTGTAAGACAAAGCAGAATGATCCTTAATTTGGTATGCAAAGCCTTATATAGTATCATGAACTTTGCTTGGGTATGCTAGTGTAACTACTCTTGATAGGTGATATGCTATTATTACACATGAAGGGCTTGCTAACTAGGGAAAATATAGCTTTGCATATCTTTCTTTAATCCTACATCTTATTATCTTTGTAAAGAAAATTTTATGGTCGATGAGTTGCTATTGGAGGTGCCATATAATGTTCTAGCAAGCACATAACTAACCATCTTCTTGTGCCTTTACAAGTACCTAACATCTCATTGACGATTGTAGGCTCATTAATTTGCATGGGCTTCTCATTTAGCCACTGTAGGCATTACCAAATTGTGATAATCGTTGGATGATAACTTTCTGCATCTTTTCCTTGAATATTCATGCAAATATGATAGTATAAGTAAATTTTTTTTCCTATAGCAATTAAAATTAGGAAATAATAATTTAATTACTTACATAAGTAGCCTAGGTATCTAGATACATATGTTGCTTTGACTAATATTTATAACGTCCATGCTAATTTTCCTTTACCAGTTACAACTAGGTTTATAATAAGGCATACAATATTAATAAGATCTTTAGTAATATTAAATTTCAAGAATGTTAACTTAAAATGTCATGTCACTATGCTATAATGGGCTTTAATTCATGGTGATCATTATATATCTTCTTTGACTTATTCTCCACATTTATTATAGGCATCTTTTATAAATTTAAATAAAATTGTTGATAATTATAAGAGTGTATAATTGAAATTTAAAAATGATGATCTATATTATTTACTTCATTCTTACCTTGTGCTCCTCAAAATCAAACAACATGCATAACTTTTCCTAATGATCTAATGGATATCTATGAGAATCGCTCGCCTTATGCTATGGTCCATGAAATGCTTATAGGCACTAACTTCCAATCTTGGTATCAATGGGTTCTCATTCATTCAAAATGATTAATACTAAAAATTATGAATTCCCATTCTTAGGGTGAAATGTTAACAAACTTGAAATGCAACTGCATTGAAAGATATGTAACAGTTATGTGTGATTATTATGTAAAATAATTTTAATTTCAAACTTAAAGTAATAAAAAAAATATGATGATACTTACATAGACCTCCTTCATAATATGTGCCCTCTGCTCTTTAGGTATCCACCTTTAGGACTTGTGGAAGGTTTCACAGTGTTGCCTGATTAGTACTCATATATCACATGCAAAATGCTTTGAGTTTTAACCTATTGGCTGCTAGGTACTCGCCTTATCAAGATGGATCAGTAGTGGTTTATCATCATTCTTTTGAATTTTTCAGTGAAGGCTTAAGGATCTTGACTTGCTATAAAACCATCAAGTTAGTGCATCTTTCAAATAGAACATAATGTTAATCACATATATTTATAGGAAAAAAAATTAAAAATAAATAGTATAGTATAAGGAATTTTACTTGTCTCACAATTGAGAAAATGTGAGTACGGTCACGTGATGGGTCAATTCTGTTGTTTTCTCCATGATGGTGTGGCATAACATTAGCTATGACTATAAAGCAATACGAATGATAATCATTATTAAAGACATGTGTATGAAATACTTATAACAACACAATATAAATAATACTTATTATAACATTTCATAATTATACCTTTACATAATTATAATATAAAAGGCAACAGAGTCTAAACCTTAATATGAATCACTATCACTAAAAATAGTACAATCATCTTCTTTGTCATCCATTTCGCCATCATTATCAGGTTTTCCTTGCAAATTGGATAGTTTACCTTTGTAGCATGCTCCTTTAAGAAAAGTGCATAATTATACTTGCAAACATAAATTGATTCATACCGTAACTTCAATTTATTGAGCTATTTCTTAGCATCGTAATGTGATTTTAACAATTTGTTATCCTTTGAAAGTGTTTCCTTCAATAACTTCAAAAGGGAATCGAACTACATATTAGTTCATTTACGTAGCACTTTTAGATCCGCAAGCTTCACTAAAAAGTTCGATAATGAAAAGTTTATGTAATCGAGATACAATTCTATTTTGACTTTTGCTAGTAGGTTATTAGTACTTTAACCCTGAGATATGTTTCATTTTGAGGTGTCCTCATTCCCATTCTTTATCATTTTTAATTAGCGACATAATGGTTGATAAAGGCATGTATAATGTCAACTATCTTGTTTACATTGTCGAGAAGTGCACCACGTATAGGCTTAGCAATCGATGCATCCTCTTCACCATTATGGACTTAATTCATGTAAAATAAATTAAATCTATTATCTATCAAGTGTGCCTCCATGGTCTGTAATATCTAATACAACACATTCATGCAGTTCTTACATGGACATCTTACTAACCCCCTGCCATCAATAAAGTTTCTAACTCTTTTAATAAATGCTATAACACTATTCTAGTACTCATCAGACAAGTGACCTTGCAAAGTTATACAACTTTTGTTAATAGACATGTTATAATTGGCTAACAATGTGACAAATTGTTATATGATTCAATCTTATGTGCATTTTTATTATGTGCCTTAATTTACCTTATCATTCTAACTTTAAATGGTAAGACCTTATCCCATTCGAAATATTTCTCTAATTATTATCTTAACTTATCCATATTATTCCTTTCAATTTTTATAGTTGCATTATTTTGTACTTTGATAGTTTATTTCTTATCAGAATATTAATATATTATTTTTCATTAAATCAATACAAAATTAATAGGAATTTAGTATTATACATAAATTTTACTCCTAATAATCAAATCTTGTTCATTACTTTATTTAAAATTAACTCTAAATCTATATAGTTAAATATTTTATTATCTAAAGTATGCATTATTTAATTATTTAATACTTTACATTATTACTTAAATTATTAAATATTTTACATCAAAAGAATTTTATATTTTTCTTATTTTATTTTTAAAATTTATGTTTTTTTATACTTATATACTATATCAAATTTATTAAATGTTTAAAACAATAAACATAAAAAACTTTGAAAAATAATAATTTTACTAATCAAAACTAAAGGGCATTTAAAGGAATCCATACTCATATGTTATATTAATATCATTAGATATTTACAGTAACAAACGTAAGAAATTTTAGAAAGTAATAATCTTTTCAATCAAAACAAATGCACTAACTATTAACTAATCCATAAATGGTTTAATAAAAAATGGCCCTAGAATAAATTTTAGCCTACTCCAATGGAAGAATAAAGGCAAGAAATGAAAATGACAATTAAATAACAATAATACAATTTAACCTTTTTTACAAAATTAAAGTAAGAAAATATAGAAAGAGAATGAAAATCTAGCAAAAATGATAGGAAAAACATAGAGAGACATACTTTAAAAAGTTGAGAAATAGAAAATAAAAAAGCTCTGCATGCACGACATGGCAAAAATTAGTGGTTTAGCAAATTTATGGTTGGACCCCATGTCATGACCTGACTTTCAAATCACGTGATCGGCATAAAAACACCTAAATAATATTAATTTACTAATAAATTGTCCTTATAAGCCTTTAAAATGTTTTTGACTCTAATAATTAACTTTGCTAAAGATAAAAATAAGCATTTATAGAAAGTAAAACTAGTTGTACATGTAATTGAAAATCTAAAATATAATTTACTTATATAAAAAGATTTATACAATATTACTAAAGTTTTACAAAAATACTAACGTTTATATACAAAAACTATAAGTAGAAAAGTTCTTAATTTGATTCATCCTATTTTTATTATAGGTCTTCCTTAAGATCAGATTCAATTGATGAGGAAGATGGATGATTTGACATGTTAATAGAACTAGAACTACTAAGTATCTCCTCTTTTGAATGGTTACGTAAAACAGGATTAATAACAAAAATATTTGATTAAAAATTTAGTTTTCTAAGTTTTTCAAAATAATCAATGTAAGGCCACAATGCTATCCGATGGAATCTATATTGGAATATAACTAGAAAGGTTTTCCATGATGTCAAGAGGGCTCTTGTATAGATGTCAGTTATTCCTTGGCAATCCATGTTTAGAATTTGTAAATAAATAATTAACAATAAAAATTGTGAGTATTAAAATACTCAGTGGTTAGCTACTTTCTCCTTTTCTAGAGAATTTTACTATAATAGATCAAAAGCATATGCACACATCAATGTAAAATAAGTAATAATTTAATCTAACTTTGTTGTAACACTTATAAAAATTACTTTAAAGAATAACAATAGTTGTTATATAAGTTCTCCTTATATCTTTAGTTTAACTTTATCTCTCACTATCCTAGGCATTAAGTTACTAACCTTATTATTCTAGCCCTTACCACCTTTCTCCTTTTCTACAAAGGATGAATAACTTCTCTCACAAATCAAATTTAAGTTTAGTAATGCTATAATGCCAAGTGTAGCATCAATTACTCATTTCAAATTTATAGGGTATGGTTATAATACCAACTATGCTATAAACTTTAACAAAATTGCCAATTTTCATACATTTAATTTCATGGACCATATAATATTATATTCAAAGTAGACACATACAATCTTTTTATCCATAATAATATAAACACATAACTCATATAAATAATTATCAAAATGATTCTAATATCATCAACTATTTTATACATTCAAATTTCTTTCAATATTTCTTAAAAGAGTTTTAAATAATCATATTGTCAATTACTTTATATGTGTTATGGTTTGGTGCCCCTTAGGGCTTCCAAATTAATTCAAAATTTTATCAAAATTTGTTCCATTATTCTTAAAATAATATTATACATCAAACATTAATTAATTTATATTATTTATTTCCATGGATATTGTTCACCTAGAACCTAAATGGAGAATTTAAAATAAGATAATATAAGGGAAAGTTGGAATAAAGACCTCTTTTCAATATCCCATTCAATTTCAATCATCACTAAATTTTTGTACAATGTCTTTCACATGTTAAATATTGGAAAACCTCAATTATTTCATAAAATTTTCATGATGGTATTATTCATATAGAACTAAAAATACAAGATTGCCAAAACTAGGTAAATTTAAAGTTATTGTGATAAAGGACCATTTGTGGCACTCAAATTAACTTTAATTATTACCAAATTTTTATACAAGCTTATCAACATGCTAATAACTAAAAAACATTAATTACTTTAAATTTTCTCAGTCAAATTGTTGCACAAATAACACCAAATAGAATCTAGAATTCTATTTAAAACTTATGTAACCAAGATCTATAAAATTTCACTTTTCACATCTCTAAAATTTTTCAAAATTTTTGCACACTTATTTTAACACTATTTATGACATTAAAACATAAAAATTTAAAATTTAGACAATTTTTAATTGTGATTCCAAATGGTAAATAGAAACATACTATTAGACCCTTTTAACAAACCTTGTTTCTATAATTTCTCTAGGGTTAATACTTAAGGAAAAACTTAATAATTTATCTTCTACTCATCTTAACACTATAATACCAATATCATATCTTCATATTAACATTCATACGATATCAAAATCAAACTTTCAGCTTCACAAGTTAGCTTACATTTCAATGAAAATTGTCATCAAATTTTTTCATCTTTCATGGAAAACTCAATAGAGTAAAGAGTAACTATCAGTCATCTCAAATCCTTAATTCTTCAACCTTTTAAATACCTTTTAGAATAGCAAAAGAAAGCCCTACTAAAATAAATCAAGTTTTAGAAATTTTAAAGAGGAGATGATTATAAAAGCTTAAAAGAGATAGAAAAGAACTTAGATTACCTTGTTAAAATTTAATGAAATCTCTTGGAAAAGCTAGAAAATGGAAAAGCTTAATGAAATTCCTCTGAAGGGTTGAAATGACAAGAAAAATATACAAAATAATTGACCTAAAAAAATTTATATAAACCCTAATTTCTAATGCTTCTAACATAAACTTCCTAATTTTTATTTTTGCAAAAATTTAGCTAACAATTTAGCACATGGGGCATAATTTTTTTGGCCCTAAAATTAGAATACTTTTCTCACAAATCCACTAGAATTTTACTAAATAAATTGCTTAAAAAATCTTGCAAACAAATGCCCACTTTTTCACTAAAATGCCATAAACTTCTTTCATAAGATTAAGCCTTGTTTTGGGCCTAAATTTTTTGGTCTTAAAAATCATATTTGAGTAAAAAAATATTAGGCTAAGTTAAGCATAACAAATTAAAATAATTTATTTTAATTTTAGATTCAATTTCTAGATTTTTGGACTACTTGAGCCGATTTTAGGTTACCTAAGCCCCTAAAATCCTATTGAGCATTCATAAAATTTTCCAAACTTAGTATGAAGCTTTTAATTATATTTTAACTTATACTAGTATCTAATATAAATTCTACAATAATTCTAAATAGATAAATGCTCATTTACCTTTACAATTTACTTGAATTATAATTTGATTATACTACTGAGTTTCAATTAGGGTGATTTTTATTTTAATTTCCATATTAAATTTTCTTGCTCTATTAGGGTGCTACACCCTATACATACTACTTCTTTAGTTGTCTAGATAGACCATTTCTTGGTTGTTTAGGATTTTTGCTCTGCAAATATCCAAAGGCATATGCATCATTTTGTTTCCTATGAACCCTATTTAGATAATAGGTTGTCAACATTTAGTTTTTGAATTAAAAAAAAATACACAAATGATATGCCATCTATATAGAGCCTGTGAATTGTTTCGTGCCAACTGATGGCATTGCATTTTCCAAGGAACCTATATAGATGATAGGTCATCAACATTGCATTTTTTAATTTAAAAAATTCACAAACAATAAGTTGCCTATATAAGATTCATGAAATATTTGCCACAAGTTAGCGGCCCTACATTTTCCATGAAGCCTATATGGATGATTTGTCATTGGCATTAAGTGAAAATGATTTTTTGAATTTTTTTTTAAAAAAATATACATACAATATGTCATTTGTATAGGTTCTTTGGAATATTTGACACCAAATGGTGGTGTTACATTTTTCATGGAGCCTATGCAAACGATATGTTGCCTATCTAGATTTTCTTTCAATTTTATTTTATTTTTTAAAATTTCTACACAGATCAAAAAGTACGATTTGAACCTACAATTTCCCTCTAACACCAATCGTAAGTTTAAGTACTTATCATTGGACTGAAGAGTTATAGCTATTAGTTATATAATGCAACTTTATTTCCTAATTGACAATGCACAATCATACTTTTATATGTGCTGCAAGTGGTTAAGAGGAATTTCGCAAGACATTTAAAGCATCTCGACAAACTTGACCCTCAAGCATTGATATGATGCTCTCACGCAATGACAAATCTCTGAAGTAATAACCGGTCTCCCAACGAACTCCAAAAATCTTCACATCTTTATAACTATCAATGTGCACCATTCATTTCATGTTAAGTAGCCGTCTCAAATTTAATATTGAATGCATGTTTCATGATGCTTAATATTTTGTCATTTCAAGGCATGAAAACAATGTAAGGAGCATTACTAGGCAACATCAACTATCTTCCCATGAAATTAGAGGTCCATAGGAATTCTTTCCAATAGCAACTGCACAGAGATCACTGTTATTGTTGCGATGTGACTGCAGCAGAGCATTTGTTAGTTTTTGTAATCTTGCATAGGGTTAAAAAAATCAACAGTAACATTCTTGCATATATATATATATGTACGTATGTATGTATATATGTATAAAATAATAAATAGTACATCCCGTGAAGCTTGTACAGAATCACGTTTGTTTTTCTGAATATCGGTATATGCTTTGTAGCATTTGCTTCCTTGCTAATCTATTATCTGTAGACAACGTTTCAAATCGGAGCGGGCAACAATTGTTACAAATCATGATTAAGGTTGCGACTGAGATTATGATTGCAATAATTATATATTTATTATGAAAGTAAAAGTAGTGAACTGAGTAAGTATCAAAGTTTTTCTCTTACAATTGTAGTATAATTCGATTAATTACAATTTAAAGCCAAGTAGAAAATTCTATAATCGTAATATCTATTCTAAAACAATGAATTATATTTTTTAATTTATATATTGACATTTTTATTAATTATAGTATTATCGCGATTCAAAATCATTGTTGACACGTGTGTCATGAATTCTCCTATTAAGTGTGGAACCTCACCAAAATTACCCACTCATCAATAGATTCAGCGCATGGGAGGGTACCCCGCACAGCACCTCCATTCCATTGGTGGTGTTGGGAATACCGTGGGACTGCAATAAGCTTGGCCTTTGTGCAACAAAAAGAGTATGGGCGGCACCGTGGTGTCATATAAAATAAGTAAAATTATATTAATTATTTAAAAATTTAATTTAATAATTTATTATATGGATTCATATTTTAAATATTAAATTATATGTAATATATATAATATTTAGAAAATATTTTATATATTTTTTTAAAATTATATGAAAATTTTTAATACATATTCATTTCCTTAATTTTATTTTATGGTATAATTATTTAAATTATTAACTTAAAATTATTATTATAATATTTATATTTATTTAGGATTGAATTTAGTTCAAATTAAAGCAAATTTAAAAATTTTTATTTAATCAAGAAAAGTTCAAATTAAAATATTACAATTAGTTAGAACTTAAACAATTTTTTATATTAGTTATATTATGCTTGATAATATTAAAAATTGATTTGATTTAACTTAAATTTATTTTTAATAATATTTTTGAAGAATATAAATTAATTATTAATAAACCTATGTAGACTAATATAATGAGCCAAGTCTTAAAAAAAACTTATGCATGAATTCAATTGGACTAAATTTTAAATTTATTACAAGTTTATAGGCAACGTGAAACTAAATTTTTTTAATGCACACCCGACTTATTTTTAAACTAAATTTAACTCAAGTTCACTTACTTCCACTCTTAATAAAGAGGCCAATGGATACTAGGGAGTGGGGAAAAGAATTCGATGCTTGAGGTGTCGTCTGCCCCTCCTCTCATTTTCTTTCATTTTCCTTTTGGCCAAACACAGTCTTGTTAACATCTCCACGAGAGCCTAAACAACATTAAGTTCCATCAATGAGTTGGAATTGAGGTTACCCTCGGGTTCCATCACCACGACATCCCAGAAATGACTATTAGTTTTAATATACCAAAAATTTGTTTTAATCAGCATCCGCTTAATATTTTAATGAAATCGTATATATTATTTCTGCATGCAATATGCATTACGATATTTTACATGTTCTATTATTTTATTAATATTATTCAGGATTTTAGATGTAATATACAGCTGAAATATTATTATTGTAAACTATTTCACAACTAAATTTTTTAACAATTTTATCCTAGTTTATTTTCAAATTTGTTAATTGTAATTTAATTGCAACCACAATCAGAATTTAGAATGATAATAATTCTGAGTTTTTAACACACATATGAGAGAGGTTTTTGAACTTAACTCTTTAAATTGTTTATTAAAGAGCAACGATAAACACATACTTCACATTTTGCATTCAATTCTTATACATCATCAATTATAGATATTTAGAATCGAGAGAGTCTTTTGTCTTAAATGATATAAGTTTTTAAGATTTTATTTACGATTAGAATATTATGTGATTGGAATTTTTAATATAAAACATTGCAATATACATAGTATTAATAGTGTGCGTGGGTGCTTGTTCTTTGTCTTAATGCTAAATTATTTGTTGTTAGGTTTTAACATCAATCAATATTTATTAGTGGTGTCATTTCGTATTGTTCGCATCTACTTATATAATAAATCTCTCAAAATGGATTAATTTATCTAATTAATTTAATAATTTTAATTAATAAAATTTATATTATAAAATTATTTTTTAAATTTAATTATGTCTTATTTTTATAAAATGTTTCTAATTATTAATAAAATAATATTTTAAAATTATATTATCATTTTACTAAAATAAAAATTTTATATTTTTATTATATATTTATTTATAATTTAATTATCAATTATTACAAACTATATTTTTAAAATTTAATATAAGTCCTTGATCAGATTAATGTATTAATCCAAGTAAATACATTATATTCATATCAATTTATTATATTATATTAAAAATTACCGCCCTTAATATTTATACGTCCTCAACCAATTGTGATGCAAAAGATGGCCTGTGATTTTGTCTCAGTCATACGGTCAGTGGAGGCAGTACTTTTCGTCGCATTCTTACTGAAAAAGCCAAGGCCTTCAACAAAGCTTGATGCTCCAGTTGATGATCTATATATCTATGTTTGAGAGATAGCCGAGAGCCTTTCGATTCTGTGAATTTGATAGGTTGAATATAGAAGCAGGCTTTACTCCATTTTAAAAACATGAATTAATTAAGGTAGAGTAGTGCTAGATACATAAAAATAAGAAATAGAATTCAAAATTAAATTTTAAATAAAAATTAAAGATTATTATTAAATATAGCATAATGAGGTAAATTTGTAAAATTTAATTTAATAAATATAAAATTTTAAAATTTAATTTTAAAATTCATTTTTAGTACCTACAATATTTTCCATTAATATATGCCTCTGTGTGTATTTTATTTTTCTAAGTTGAAGGATCTATTTTAATTAGAAGAAAAAGAAAGAAAAACGTAATAGTAATTGATAAGAAAAATCAAAAGGATGATTATAAATTTAACAGAACATTTTCAATAATTTGTTATTTATGAAAATTTAAATATTTGCTTTTTCTTATCAATAATTATCATATTATGCTTTAATTTCTGAGGTTAGTTTATATGACAAAAGAAACTATTCAGCTATATTTAAGAATAAATAAATAATTTTTTGTAATAAATAGAATGATGAAAAGGAGATGTTCTCTTAATTTTATTCAGTAGCACAATAATGCTGTCAACAAGAATTCATTCAAAAGTGACTCAACTGGTTCTTGAATATAAGAAGAATCTTTTTTAAAATAATTATCCATCAAGCAAGCAATACCGTTTTAGTGTAAAAAAATTTTGAATTCTTTTTTGGTTTACATTTAGAGAATCTTCGTATCTTTTTATAATTAAGTATGAAATTACTTCTTGTTCGAGGTGGAACAATAAATTGTAATTTTTTTAAAAAAAGATATTTACCCAACAAAGACGCCCTTAAATTAACATGATCCTTCCTTTAACTCTGAAGTGTTTTAATCACAATTACCTTTATTGAAATGATCAATTATTAGGGATAGAGATTCAATTTGTAATCGTAGATTGCATTACATTTATAATTTTTTTATAATTTTATATTATAATGATAATATTTTTTCCATATTTTTTATAATATTACTGATCATAATAAAATCATTATTATAACTATAAGCATAATTTAAAATTCTGATGCAGGATGATCGTATCTCCGCAATTAATGTATGCCTCTGTGTGTATTTGATTTTTCTAAGTTGAAGGATCCATTTTAATTAGAAGAAAAAGAAAAAAAAACGTAATAGTAGTTGATAAGAAAAATCAAAAGGATGATTATAAGTTTAAAAGCACATTTTCAATAATTTGTTATTTATGAAAATTTAAATATTTTCTTTTTCTTATCAATAATTATCATATTATGCTTTAATTTTTGAGGTGCATTTTATTGACAAAAGAAAGTATTCACCTATATTTAAGAATAAATAAATAATTTTTTGTAATAAATAAAATGATGAAAGGGAGATGTTCTCTTAATTTTATCGAGTAGCATAATAAAGTTATTAACAAGAATCACTGTGGCGAAGGGTGGTCGGTGATAGCTGGGTGTTGGGTGGTTTGCCCGTGAACGGGGACCCTTGTGCTCGGCGCGTGGAGGCGAACCTCTCTCCCTAACCATGGAGTTGAACTCCCGTGTGGGAAGCATCCCGCCTGTTGAAGTGACCCTCCATGGAAGAAGTGAACCTCTTTGGGAGTCAAGGTCATGGAAGCGAACCTATAGCAAGTGAACCTCTTTGGCAGGTTGTACGGGCACACGAGCTGCCAAGCCGTACGGTCGCCCTGGCAAGCCCCCCTCAACGTTTTCAATTTCAGCGTTTTTAAGGTAATCAGCTAATTCAATCAGCTGATTACCAAACACCAAAATCAGCTGATTGCCAAGTCAATCAGCTGATTTTGGTCAAACCAGCTAACAGCTATCCAAAAAACTGTTTACCAAACACAGCCTTTATTTAAAAGTGATTCAACTACTTCCTAAATATAAAAGGGATCTTTTTTAAAATAATTATCCATCAAGCAAGCAATACAACTAGTGTATAAATTTTTTGAAATCTTTTTCAATTTATGTTTAAAATATCTCTGTATCTTTTTATAATTAAGTATGAAATTAATTCTTATTTAAAATGAGAACAATAAATTATAAATCCTTTTTAGTAAAGATATTTACCCAACAAAGATAATCCTAAACATGATCTTTCATTTGAATCTGAAGTGTTTTAATTGCAATTTACCTTTGTTGAAATAATCAATTAGTGGGGATAGAGGTTTAAAATGTAATTGTAGACTGCAGTACATCTATAATTTTTCATAATTTTATATTATAATAATAATTTTTTATATCACTAATCACAACAAAATTATAATTATAATTATACTTATAATAATAATAATTTATAATTTATAATTCTGATTGAGGATGATCGTATCTCCGCTATCAGTTGAGTTCATGTGTATATAGGTGGGCAAAACATAAATAAATTCTCGATTAACTTAATCTGCATACATAGTACTAATCAAACGAATCCAACCAAGAATCTTTCAAACCTAACCCGCACATCCGAAAGGCAGAGGCTGTGTCCTCTCTTGAGCCACATACAGAAAAGTTGGTCTCATTTTGCACAAAGATTTATTTGGTTGCAAGATTATATATACTTTGATTGATTTGCTTCCCATGGCACTAAGGAGGGAGGACAGAGTTCCCATGATGGCGTCCGGCCTCCACATGACTCTGTACGAGATTTATATTATAATGTTCCGTACAACACTTTTCGATTTTTGATTGGCTGAAGGTCTTTCGAACCTTTGTTTGCTTCTGCAAAAGCACAATATATACTAATTATATCGGGAGAACATGAAAGACTGCTTGGTTCCATCTAAAGTAGGTTGGAAAAGGATCATGTTCATGTTGCCCGTGTCTGGACGACTCCTGCTATTTGTATACAATAATGTTATTTCTATCGTCTTATTTCGGCACTTCAATTTGCATTTTTTTAACATAATTTTTTTTTTACTTTGATTTCATTTTTTTTTATTAGAAGATGTGGAAAATTCACGTTGAATTTAACTTTATTGTTTTACTGTGTATGGCTTTTGCATAAGAAAATTGTGCCGCTTTTTATCCCCCCAAAAAAAAAATGTTTTTATAGGGCGAGTGAATCGAACATGAGATGGCAAGTATTGTTATAGAAATATGTTAAAATTGAAGGATGCATGAAATTTTGGTTTTTTTTTAATTAAAAAATTTTAAAAATAATCCACTTACTTATATTTATAAAAAAATTAATAAGCATGAGATTTAAGGTTTTACGTATGCAAGATATGTGTGATGGAAAATAATATTTACAATTTTTAAATATAAGAGTTTAATTATGGCTCATGATATATTTGTTTTGTTAATTAATCACAAAACATATGTGTGATACATATATATGTCGATAACATTAGTAATATAATGAAATTTAATGTTATTTTCTTAAAAAAATTCTCTTATCATATTTTGAGTTTAAATTTAATATTTCATGTGTTAAATAACTTATCATTCCTATTATATATATATATTTATTTATGTGTGTGTATATATGTGTATGTGTAATGTGAAAATCAATTCATGCATATTGTCACCTTTTTTCCATCCATGAATATAATATAATAAAATAAATAGCATATAACAATAAATTAAATATAATATAATAATATATAATAAAATAATAATAATAAATAGAATATAATAATTTTTATATACCGACTATTTATATATAAAATAATTCGTAAAAAGAAAGGCCCTCGTGATAAGAAGCCACAGCAGATTTCTCACTGATGTGGAAGAGCTATGGTTTTGTTTGCCGTTCCTGTACTCTTTAATTTTTAATCAATATAATTCTGTAGGATACGCTGCACCTAAATCAAAGTTAATTTGTAATTTTGGTTGCCATAATATATCTTATAATATATAATTATTTAATATTATCTGTTATTAATAATAATCATTTTTCTTCTATTTCTAGAATTGATTAAAAACCGCAGTTAGCTAAAGTGACAAAAAATACTAGAGCAGGGAAAGAAAAAGGAGAATTGATTTGAACTAGCTTCCCGTAAAATTTAAATTATATTCAGAATTTGAATTACTTCCGCATATTGGTAAGTTTTCCGTCTTTGGATTTTATTAGATAACCGTTGTGATGTACTAATTTTTTTTTTTCAAAATTTAGTATCCCGTAAAATATAATTTTGCAAGATAAAATATTTGAAATTTCAAACAATTTTATGTAATAATATTATTATACAGTAAAGATTAAAGATAGTAGTAAAAAAATTAATTGTATTTACATATTCACATATGGAAGTAAATATCAAATGAAAACTTTAATTATAATAAATCATTATATGAAAAAAATTACAAATAAAAATACAAAATATTTTTACAACTATGTATATTATATAAAATTACTTACATAAAAATTACACTTTTATAGTATATACTATATATCTAAATTTACATCCTAAAATAATCCTTATTGTGAATTCTTATTTATTAAATGAAGTTGGTTTATTTTTCAAATGTTAAAGTATTTAACAAAATTCTATAGAGATTAGTCATTCCTTGCTTTAGAGTATAGGATGAAATATGAAGATAACTCATTTATATTTGAAAATTCTATGAATTTGCGGAGGCATTAGAGTTTTAGACGGGATGTTTCCAAAAAATTCAAAACATTTTTAAGAATGAGCAAGTTGTTCTCAAATTTAACCTAAACATAAAAGGAAAGTGTGAACAAAATTTATAGATATTAAGAGTAATAATAGACATTAGTTATTAACAAAAAATTAATGTTCCATGTATCACACTTTTTCCTATATCTTTAAACATCAATTAAGTCTAAATTGATGTATAAAATAATATATTGGTTATAAACAATAACTGCATTTTAAATTTTCACGTAATTAACTCTTTATCTTTCATTCAGTATTAAGATTTTACAATATCAATTTTTTATTTGGATTGATGTGATAAATTACATATAATTTAAAAATATTATCATATCATTATATATGTCAATTTTTACTTTAACAGATGTCGAAATACCAGTGTTGTATGATAACTTTATAGTAGTATATAGAATTACTCTTTACTGAATCAAGACTTTGTTAGTTTCTTTTGTAAGTATAGGAATGTCAAATGAATTATGACCTTTGGGTAATATGAGTCGGTTCATTGCAGACTTGGTCTATCTATTATAAGTTAATCTGTATCTATTAAATTCGTAAACTCATAGTCAAAATTCATAGGGTGGCCTTGTTTATTACAAGTTTGAACCTTTTAAAATTGAATTTATTTTGAATACGGATAATATGAATTGACTTATTATGGACTCTACTTATCATAAATTAGTATCTGAATAGACTGACCCATTTAACAAGTCTAGATGACAAAAAAAAAAGGACCATCTTCACAGAAAAAACAAATAGATGGCCGAAAAGGGGGACCATCTTCACAAAAAAACAAATGGTGGGATATTAATTTCTATTTAATATTTATGGGATAGTGCACACATATATATTTATTTACTTATCTAACATAAAATTCTATCTCATTCCAGCGTACTCGAAATCATACATTTTCTTTTTCACTTGAGAACATTGTTTCAAGGAAGGGACTACCAAAACTATGCAACACTAATGGTTTAGATTTATGAATTTGCATAATATTACGTATGATGAATGAAATATAATAATTTAAGTTCATTAGTACATTGTAAGATGGTGTGTCTTAGTTTTTACCTTGTTTTAAATTGAAGGCCAGGGAAATAAATTTAACCTCAATTGACAATTGCAATTATTTAAAAAGTTACAATTGTCTTGGTGAATTATGACCGTAATGATTGTAATAATTGTAATTATATTTTTTATAAAATAAAAACTTAAATTTTTGATAATTTATTTATAAATAAATTTTATTATAATTTTATTTGATATAATATGTTATTATCTTAAAATAAAAAATTTATATCAAATAATATATTATATGATTTTAATTATATGATGTACAAATAAAGATGAATTTTATGATCACCATATTCACAATTTGTATTTTTACTTTCATAATATTTGTAATTACAATAAATACATCACAACCCAATTGGGAATCGTAATTTAGAAATAATAAATTAGTTTTACTACACCGTCGCTGGCTAATGATATTTACTACATGTTTATGATAAAAGTAAACGAATTTCCTCGAAAATTGCTGCGGCCATTCCAAGCTTTGTCTGCCAATATCTTCAAAACATTTACTTTTAATTTGTTTAATTGGTGCCGGTCTTTAACTCAAATATATTCATAATTATCCAAAATAAAAAATAAAAATACTCCAATGCATTCTTTCGTTGAAAGGTTCGAAGCGGAAACTAGACTATCTTTTCACTTATATTTTTATCCTGATTCGTTCCGTACAAGGACACAGAAAAAAAAATGATATTAATGCAACTTAAAATAGCTGTCATGTTGGATTCTAATTAGTTTTTATTTTTTAATATGAGGAGTATTACTTTCTAGAAATTGAATATTTTTTTCATTAAATTATATTTAATATATTAAAATTTATATTTTTAATTTTAATTTATTTATTTTAAAATTAAAAAAATAATTCAATAATAATATATTCAACTTCTTAAAAAATAAAACTCTTCATAATATTATTTTTCTTAACAACCTAAGGATTAAGTTATTTGTTTATTGCACGGACGCGGGCACACATATATATATATATATTTTGCTTACATTGACAATAAAAAAAAATTAAATTGGTAACCTTTAATATATTACTTAAATTCTACGTTATTAATCCACTGCCAGCTGGTAGCTGATCATATTTATTGTTACCCTTATGCTAAAAAATATAATATAGAAAAATATAATACAAATGAATAAGTTTGGTTTAACAGCGAGGGATGTGCATAATATGTACGCTAGAGGTCTTGTACTCAAATTTTCTCATCCTAAATATATAAAAAAATAAAAATAATATAATATAATAATTGTTGTATATGACAGAGTGTTAACTGCTTGATCATAATCGATCAAAATGGTATTAAAGTAAGATCGTGAATTCGTGTTTCCCACGTGTCGCAAGAGTTTGGGTCTCTCTTTAAATTATCAAGCTTAGCATCTCTATCCATATTTATTATATAAGTAGATCTAATGGCTTAATAATTCCTTTTATTATAAACACACACACATATATATGATGCAAAAATATAAAAAATATGAACCAAATTTGAATGTAAAAAAAAATATAAAATTTTTAAGGGATAATGAATGTTATATAAACTAAAATGTTTGTGGGTATATTGATATTTTTAATGATATAATGATATTAATAAATATTTTGA
The DNA here is from genome assembly GCA_020226215.1 of Sindora glabra. NCBI lineage: Eukaryota > Viridiplantae > Streptophyta > Magnoliopsida > Fabales > Fabaceae > Sindora > Sindora glabra. Next base: position 25,518,999 of record CM035228.1, read on the forward strand.
GGTTTTTCTCCTTTGTTTAGATTTAAAGTTGGAAAATCATGTGAGTGTTAGTAATTTATGCTTGATGTGTTCTCCAATCATAAAACAAATGGTGTAAGGCATTACTCGTATGTGTTTTGAACTATTACTAAGAAAAGCTTCGTTCAGCTATCTTCCGTATGACAAATTATTGAGTACACTAGGCTCTTGGATCCCTGTGACCCGACACTTGAGGAACCAAAATTCATATTTTAATTTTAATGCATATTATATAACAAAACAAACCAACCACTATGTAATGAAATTATTGCCACTATGCTTTTCTGCTCAGTATTTGAGCACTACTATTTTGGATTTATCTAATGCCCTTGGGTCTTATTATATGTCCTTCCTTTTATACATATATACACACAGACACACACGTGTATATATATATATATATATATATATATAGTTAACTACTAAATGCAAACACATTAGTTCTTCCGAGAAAATTGAGAATACGTAGAGAAACAAAATATGCAAATAATATTATATATTACTTGAATTATCGTAACTTGCAAATTCTTTTGATGTGAACAATATTTAATGGTGGTGTGTGGATTTTTAAGTCCAAAAGGTTAAATATATAAAATATTATAAAAAAATGTATATAATTTTTTAATTTCTTGTAAGATAGATATAATTTTTAAATTTTTAAAAAGGGATAATTAATCTAAAACTTCTATAAATATAAAATTGGAAGTATCAAAATTTCTAAGAAGCCAAAAACCTGATGGTCTCTTGTCTCTTTCCCTAACAATATTCATTCATTTTGCTTATTACCCATATAATGCTTAGTTACTTCTTTTTCATTAGGAAAATCATTCATTTTAATTTGTCATCTTATAGATGCCCCCCACCACTAAGTACGCTACATATCCATTCATAATTTTGGTTTTGACAACCAAATATTCAAAGTTTTGCCCATTAGAGTGATTTCCATCAGCAAATTACTTTGTGGTCCAGCAAGGATGAACAAAAGATAAGAGTCACCAATGTGAATGCTTTGTTCAAAATACCACAGAATTACCTATATATAATAATAATAATAATAATAATAATAATAATAATAATAATATAGATACTATTTATGATATTAATTATTAAAGATAATCAGATAAAGTACTTGTAATATTTAAATGCAATTATACGTCTTAATAAGTGGTGGACCCATAATTTTTTCTTAAAGCGGCTTATATAAATGAAAAAGTTGTAGTATAGTTATCATGGAACATATAATTCGTTTTATTTCATTTTAATATAATATTTGCGAAGGTTTTTCTTCACAAACACTCGTAAAAAATAGATTAAATTAATTTACTACTTTCTATAATTTCAATCCAATTTTAGTTATGTTTTATAATTTAAAAAGTTTTAATTTGATCCATGTACTTCTTGTCATTTTTCTATTAGATTTGTTAATAATTGATATACATGGATAACACCTTTTTGATGGGGTTTAACAATTTTCATATGATTTTTATTTATATTTAAGTGATAAATAATTTAAAATGAATTGAAAATTTTCATAATATTATTTCATTTTTAAGCAGTATAGGTCATTTGTCTCTCACTCTATAAACTACTAATAAATCATTCTTTCTATAAATCAATTACTAATAAAATTTAATAGAAAAATAAAAAGAAATATTTAATTAAAAATGAAATTAATTATAAGGAATAAATTCCAAACTTTTAAACTAAACAAATTAAATTAGAAATTAAGTGAAATCATACATATTGAGCAACATAACATTAAAAAAAAAAGGTTTATACAAACAATAAAATTCGTCTGCATAAACCCCATTTTTATTTGTATATATATCATAGACGATATTGTCATCTATATAAGATTGTCTGTATATCCTCTTATGTGTTTCAACTTACATAAACAACTTTTAGTGTCATTTGTATGGGCTAAACTTATACAAAAGTTGTTTGTATAGGGTACAAAGATGGTCAACATCATAACACTTATACAGATGACTTTGTCATCTATGCAGATATTATACTTACATAGACAACAATTATTGTTTGTATAAGTTTATTCTATATAAATGATAATTGTCATTTGTTATCATCTGTATAGGTGGCCTGCATATTTTTTTTTATAAAATTACAATCCACTCTAGTTTTTGTTATATTTTTAATGATTTTATCTTTTATTAATTTTTTTAACATATTCGTTTTCAATTTCAAAATTTTATTTGTAAATGATTGATGAAAAATTAATTCATAGTAAAATATTTTTTATAATTATTAAACATCGTTGATATAAATATCATAATATCAATTATAAAAATAAATAAAATAAATACTAACTTATAATAATATGTAATAAAAAATTGCTCTGCATCTATACATAATATAAAGAATCAAATAAAAAGTAAATGCATGATATATACAAATATATACAATAGCTACATGAAATAATAATTATTGCTATCGTCATCCTCATCCTTATCATTGCCTAAAGGCACATGTAAAGGTTAGGAAGGAAGTGGGTGTGGTTATGGCTATAGTAGGGGTAGGGATTGCTATAGCTAGGGAGTCAGGGGATACTACAGAGGAAAGGGCGACTAAGAAGTGAATTTGGATAGTACTTTCAATTGAGGGATATTCATACGAGGAGGAGGAGGAGGCATAATAGGTTAATGTAAGTTTGTTACTATACTTGCTCATAATAGAGAATTCACTGCTCTGCTATAACTAAGGCCTGTTAACTCTGGGTACTATAGGTCTGCACCTCCTCTATAAATGTTGTATATTAGTGCTACTTTAAAGAAAATGCTATAATGGGTGAGTTGGTGCTGAAGGTGCCATGTGACATCCTAGGAAGCATATGACTAACTACCTTTCTATGCCCTTGACGAGTGCCGAGCACCTTATCAACAATAGCAAACTCATCAAGCTCTGGCGAACCTACTAGAGAGCTATTGAAGGAAGCACTATACTATGAAGATTGATGAGTGACAAGATCTAGCATCTTGATCTTGATTTTTCAAAAAAAAAAATCATAAATTTTGAATAAAAAACTTTTTTGATGGTAATTAAAATTATTTAATTAGAAAATAGTTACTTATATAAGTAATCTGAGCATCTGGATGTACCCACACCCCTGTATGATATGTATGACACTCACGAAAATTCTCCCTCATCGATTGTAGTTCATCTATGTCTTTATTTATCTGTGTCAATTTTAAAATATGGTATTAACAATTAATATGATTTTTGATAATAGCACAAATGGGAATGTTAGGTTAAAATACCTTGTCATATCACACTGCTGCAATAAGCTTTGATTCATGGCGATCATTGTACACCTTTCTTAACTTGTTGTTTGAATTTTTTTTGATAGCTCCTGCATATTCAAACCAAACATTTATAATTAGAAGAGAAACTAATTGAAAGTTAGAAATGGACAATTACTAATCTTACTTCCATCTTATACTATGCTTATTACTATTGAAATATGTGCATAATATATCCTAATAATCTGTCAAGATATCAGTAAGACAAGCTTACCTCATGCTATGCAAATCACGAAGTCATCATGACCTTCGTGTTACAAGAAATGTTAATGGAGAACAAGCTTCCATTCTTTATATCAATCAATTGTCATCCACTAGATACCAGTAATCACATATCCCTACTCCTTAAGTTCAACATCCACAAAATTAAAATAAGACTACATTGAAAGACATGTAAATATGTTGCAATTATTGTATCTGTTAATCTTAATATCAAACATAAAATAATATCAAAGATACATTCAAAGATACTTACATAAACTTCTTGCATAACATGCTCTTTCTACTCCTTAAGTATTTTCTCCAATTTTTATGAAAGGGCTTACAATGCTACCTAATTAACACTCCTATGTCACATGCAAAAATACTTAAGATTTGGACTGATCATCTACCATGTACCTATCTTATCAAAACTAATAGGTAATAGTCTCTTATTAATCTTTTGGATTTTCTAGTGGAGGGTTAGTGACCTTAATTTACTGCAATACCATTGGCTCGATGCAACTTTTAAATATAATACACTATTGATAATATATCTTTACATAAAATAAATGCAAAATAAAGTAGTTAATTCTAACTAGTTTTACCTACCTTATACTAGGAGGGAATACGAGTTAGGTCGTATGGTGGGTTGCGTCCACCGTTTCTTTCATGATAGTATGACATAACATCAATTATGGTTATCAAGCATTATTATATATGATCAAACACATACAATAGTCATTACAACAATACATAATAATGATTATAAAAAAATATCACATTTTTCCATCTAAGGTGAATTATATTTGAACTTAAGAAATAAAGCATTTAAAATAGTTAATACAACATGATAAAAATATGTACTTACTATAGAATATAAAATTCTCAAGATATAAACTTAATACTATTTAAAAAATAAAAAAGTATTAACTCTAATCAGACTCATTATTAGTAAATACTATAGGCTTATTATCCTTTTCATTAGTTTTGTCATCATCATTGGACTCTAAAAACTCCTCATTTGTGTAATCCTCAGTTGTTTCATTTTCTATATTGTTATCGTCATTTATGAAGTCATCAAACATTTGTGTAGCAAGACGAACTTTTCCAAAAGATGAAACATAATGAGAATCATGATTTTGATCCTATAAGGTAATCAAGTCAATATCTCCAAGATCAATTATGAGTGTAAAGTTTGTAGAGTTATTATCTTACAAATAAGATATGTCTTTGACATTAACATTGTCATTATTGAGAAGATCCCATACATTAATGCACCACATTATTTATAACTTTCTAGTTCGATCAATTGAGAGGATCATTAATGTAAGAAATTTGTCATGCTTGGGGCACTAGTATGTATAAATCATTTTTGTACCACTGAGTACTGATAGAAATGCTTGTTACATTCTTGTTTATGATAATTTTCTTTTTTTTTATGATTGGTGTCATACCATTTATATTTAAATAAAGTCACAAAGTAATTATGTAAATAACTCAACTTTATAACATCCTTCAAAACACTATAGAATGTGTCACCTTCAGTTCTAGGCATAGAAATCCTTTTGCATCTCACTCTTTGCATTTTGAGAAATAGTTACAAATTGAACTCCATTTATCACACGTGCCAAACATAATACAATTGTGAAGCTTGATTTAGAAGTTAAAGATAACAACTCATCAGCTACCTTAGGGGATCTATTCTAGTAAAGGTAATGCATTTGTAAATTTTTTTGAAGTGAATGATAACAACATAAGCAACTAGAAGATAAATTATGAAATTAAGTTGTAATAGATATAATAAAGAATTACCTTGGAGTAAAAGTAGGAAGGAAACTAGGTTCTCTACAAATGATCAATGTTTTATCCTCCATGCACTTATAGTTGTTCTATATGATTACTATGCAATACAAGTTATTTAATAAGAACTAGAAAAACTCAGATGAAACACCAAAGAGTTTGAGGGATTTACTCTAGGTACTTTTAAATTTCAAAATAGTTGTTTAGGATGTACCATATTGTAATATCTCAATTGTTCCTAGCTAAATGAACAATGTCATTTTTCCTAATAGGTTGACATTGATATTTAAAAATAAATAATCACATTTTTGTTCTTACATTAACTGTATCCTGGTTTCAATAAGGTTAGTTAAAATTTTCTTTCACCCTTTGTAGATATATAGAACAAAATGTTAATGTACAACATACCTTTCAACAATAGAACCTTTAAGTCAAGTATGATTCCTAACATACCCTTTTAGCTTCTTTATATATCTTTCATATGGATACATTCACTAAAAATGAATGGGACCCCTTAGCAATGCTTCTTCAGGCAGGTGTATCACCTAGTGGACCATTATGTGAAAGAATATTGGAGGGTATATCCTTTCAGGTTTGTAGTCAAGTTTGTAAAGAATTGGTATAATGTCTTCCTTAACTTAATTAACATCTTGCTTATTTAAAGTTTTTGCATAGATTTAATTAAAGTAATTGCATAACTCAACAATTGAATAGGCTAACTTTTTTAGCAAAAATACTTATATTGCAAGTGCCAACAATTACTATATAATGACATGACAGTCATGGGATTTCAATCGCTTAATCTTGTTATCATTGTTATTCACGTTCTTCCTTAGATTTCTAACAAAGTCATTAGAAAACTTGACATTTTTAATGAATTAGTAAAATCGTCGTTAATTATCCTGATTAAGCATGTATCTAGCATATGGTTCTATCCATCTAGCCCTTTCCTCGTCTAAGTGTAATTTTGGTTTTATATTCATGTCGACTAGATCATATCTTACATTATTTGTGTCTATTAATTTATGTTCAATGTTGAATAGTGTATTCATAATACTATTATATGCATTCTGCTCAGCATGCATCACATCAATATTGTGTCCCAAGACCATAGTAGGCCCATATGGAATTTTTCAAAAGATGCTCTTCCTACTCTAATTAAGTTTATTTATGTCTCTCTTTTACTTAACTTCATCACATTGTATGTGTTTTCTAGAAGGTTTCTAATATACTATACTTGATTGATCTATAGTTATGTTATTAGTAAGTTATCTCAAAAGGGCTTTCCTCTCAATTTTTCTATTGAAGTCTTTACTATTTTACCAAGTATGGCTTCTCAAAAGGAAATGATAATGATTGACATAAGTTGTTTTTCCTCTAATTTGCATTGATAACGTATCTTTATTACAAGTTAGACATGCTTTGTACCCTTATACACTTTATCCAGAAAGACTACTTCATGCAAAAAAGTCATTTCCTATAATTGTTTAAGCTTTTTGATAATTGATTTTAAGAAAACATCAATATCTTTCCTTAGAAATTGCACTCTAGAGATTAATAAAGTTAATATGAAAAATGACTCTCATAATGATTCTCTCATACAAAGCCCTAATGGCAAATTATAAGTTGTCATCATAATTAGTCAAATGTTGTATGAGAAGCTCATATCACTCAAAGGATCAAATCTATTTGTACTTAAATCCAATCACATATTCCTTCGTTCCACTAACAAATTAGGATGCTTTTTATCAAAATCCTGCTAAGTTTCTCCATTAATAGAATGTCATATAACCCTATTTTCAGTGGATTGTCTTATATTATGTCACGTCATATTCTTTATTGTGTGCTTTGATCCATGCAATCATTTCAACCTGAAGTTAATGAAAAATACAACAACATCTTTTAGGAAATCTTTTTCCTTTTTATATTTTTATCAATCCACTAGCTCTTTTCATATATTGGACATGTCTCATTTTTAGCATGCTTTTTCTAGAAAAGCTCACAATCATAGTTTTAAATATGAATTGATTCGTACCCTAATCCTAATTTATTAAGCCACTTCCTTGCATCATAATATAATCTATGAAATTTGTTATCTTTTAGTGGTGCTTTTTTTTAATAACTTCAATAAAGAGACGCTTATTAATCCACTTATATATTACTTTCAAATGCATGAGCTTAACTAAGAAGTTCAATGAAGAAAAAATTATACATTTAGAGTACACTTTTGTTTCAATCTTTGTAAATAGGTTATCAAAGCTTTAGTTGTAAGTTATGGCCCCTTCTAAGGTGTCTTCATCTAATTTCTATCATTATTATCTACTTGATTAGTGACATGAAGGCCAATAAAGTCATGTATGACATTAATAATCTCATCAGCATCATTAGGGGTTGCTGCGCACATAACATCAGCCTTGGATATATACTCTTCACCATGATGGACTTAATTATTTATTATATGTGCCTCCATGGCCTCTAATGTCTGGTACTACATATTTAAACACTTCTTACATAAACATCTTACTAACATCTTATCATTAATAAATTTTTTAGCTTTCTTCATAAATGTAGTAACACCATTCTAGTACTTATCAAATAATTGATCTCGCAAGGTTATCTAGTTTTTGTTAGCGGACATGTTGTAAATAGCCTACAACACCAAAATTCATCATATGATTCATTTATGCATGCATATTTGTTAGGCCTTAAATTCATCTTAACACTCTAATTCTAATAGGTATAGTTCTATCCCATTTGAGATATTTCTATAATTATTGGCTCGACTTATCTATGATATGTTTCAAGCATATAAAAATTTTGTCAGCATCTTCCCATAATTCTCTAAGTGTATATACTATATATTGATACAATATATATTTGGAGAACAATTGAAAGAGAAGAAAAATCTATCAAGTGAAATAATAAGCACATAAGTTTAGCACAATAAATAAAAGATATATCTCAAATTGTTCAAATTTTTAGGATAATTCAAGGATTGATTTGTTTAGGAAAACTAACCAACTAGTGAACAAATCTAAGGTTATAGTGCAAATATATTTTAAATTTAACATGGTATATTTTTTTTTACTATAATAGTTTTAATAAACTCTAAAGTCATCCATTTTCATATTGTTATGTTAATAATTCAATGATATATATTTTAATAGTTAATTCATCATCAACATTTATCTGTTATTTTTTACTATTTTGAATGATTACTTAATAATATAAATATTTCACATCATCAAATATTATGTATATTTGATTAATTTAACCCCCAAGATTTATTACATATTAGTATCTTCTTGGTATAACTTTCATTTTATATGATACAATAAATTAGTTACTTTTATATGATTAAATCATCGCATTAAAAGATAATTTTTTATTATCTATTATTATTTACATTTTTTGTACTTAAAGTTATCACTTAAATAATAAAATATTTCGTATCACAAAAAATTTAAATATTAATTATTATTATGGTAAAAATATTATGTGATCATTTTTTATTTACCTGCATTCTTATATAATTTAGCAAATTAATAGTTATATGATTTATATCTACTATTAAATTATTACATATTTTATTATCCATTATTACTTATGTTGTTAATATTTTATATTCTTTAATTATAAAACATTTAACATTATAGAATTTTTTCAATTTTCATTAGTGTAATTATAAAATTATTGTGCTATTATCCTTCAGATATTTCATTCTTGTATAATATAATAAATTAATTATCGCTATATGACTTACATATAATATTAAATTATTATATATTTCATTATTCATTACTACTTATACTTCTAGTACTTTAAATTATTACTTCAATTCTTTTGTAAAATAATAGGTTAATTATTCTTATTTGACTTATTTATCACATTGAATTATTATACATTTTTTATGCATTACTTCTTACATTTTTAGTATTATAAGTTATTACTTTGATTCTTACATCATATAATAATTTAAATACCATTATGTCACTTACTTATAATATTAAACTATCATGCATTTTATTATTCATTGTTCCTTATATTATTAATACTTTAAATTATTACTTCAATTCTTTTATAAAATAATAGATTAATTACCATTATATGACTTACATATATGCATTTCATTATCTATTATTACTTATATTTCTAATACTTTAAATTATTACTTTAATTCTTCTATAAAATAATAGATTAATTATCATTATACGACTTACTTATCATATTAAATTATTATTCATTTTATTATACATTATTCCTTACATTTTTAATAATTTAAATTATTACTTTCATTCTTATATAATATAATAATTTAATTACCATTGTGTCACTTACTTATAATATTAAATTATTATGTATTTTACTATTCATTACTTCTTTTATTTTTATTACTTTAAATTATTACTTTCATTCTTGTATAATATAGTAAATTAATTATCATTGTATGAAATATTTATAATATTAAATCATTATCCATTTTGTTATTCATTACTACTTATATTTTTATTACTCTAAATTATTACTTAAATTACAAAATATTTCACATTTTAAAACATTTTTTAATTCATTATTATAATCATCAAGATAAATTGTTTCCATTTTTTAATTACTTTCATTTTTATTAAATTTAACAATCTAATAAAAATTACATGACTCGCTTATAATATGGAATTACTACATATTTTATTCTCCATTATTATTTAATGTTAAAATTTTATTAAGTGTTGAATACTTATTATTTAGTAATTTTATATGAAGATTTAATTATGTTATTTTGTAAATGTTCAAATTATTTATTTTATTAGTAATTCAAATGATTGCTTAATTTACTAAATCTTTCATATCATTAGAAATTTAATATTTTTATTCATGTAATTGTCAAACTTTTTGTTTATTATTTTTTATATGCTTTAAATTTTAATATGATTCAATATTTTAGTTAATATAACAGTCAAAATTGTTACAAATTTTATTTTCCTATTTTTTACCAAACTTACTAAAGGTTTGACATAGTAAATATATCAATTTCTACAAAATATTAATTTCACCGACCAATGTAATGAAGCATTAGAATAAATTTATTTTAACTATCATATCAATATTATCGGATATTTGAAGCAACCATCATATAAAACTATAGGAAATTATTTTTTTACAAAAAATATCATATTAAAATATGCAAAATACTATTCATACTCATTATATACTAAGCACATTGTATAAATATATGTCATTGTATCAAATAATAATTATATTAAACTGATTTATAGTAGTATGAATTTATTTTTACATATAATCTTAAAACTATCAAAAAATTTAGGATATGAACTTTTTCAACATGCATTAACACAACAATGAACCAACAATTAGCAAGTTTAATAAAAAATGTAAAAACTAAAATTTAATTATTTAATCTTATATTATACCAGAATTAATAAATAAGTATAAAAGCATTGTAAAAAATAAAAAAAAATTGAAGATGACATACTTGGAACTTGGCAGAATTGAGAGACAAAAAGCTACTACACTAGACAAATGGTGAAATGAAAAAAGGAGAACTGGGCGACCAAATATATAGATAGAATTTATATAAATGACAAAATGTCATCCTTACAGGTTCATAGTCATTTTAATTGGTTAACCAAGAGGGGCACATGTGTAATTTTGCCCTTCGGGCCTACTAAAATGACACGTGTCATTTGTATTGTCTACTTGTTGCTTGCATTTTTAGGGACACATGCATCATTTTGTATTTAAACATTTTGTTATCTGCATATCTCAAAAAGTCATCTGTAATGCTTGTTAAAATCTAACCACTAAGTATCTGGCAGGGTTGAAAATTTTAATCATATCTAGACTGCTTTGTGTCATCTATCATTACAAAAGAAGGCCTATATAAACAACAAGTCATTTGTATAGACCCCAATTGTCATCTTTGTATGTATTGGAGTAGACAATGTCATTTGTATTGGATCGTCTGTATAGGAATATACATGTTGCAACCTACATAAGCAACTTTTTCAGTATTGTTTATATAGGTCTAACCTATATAGATAATAATTGTTATTTGTGTAGGCCCGATCTATACAGACAACTACAATTTTTGTCTGTATAAGCTATTATATTAATATATTTATTAATATATATTAATTATATTATATACTTTTTTATTATATTTAATATTTAATTATTTATATAATATTTTATATTTTTATTATTTATTATTATTTTATATTTTATTTTTATATTAATTTATTAATCAATTAATTTATATCTATATTAATCATATAGTAATATCTATATTCTAATTATATGGTATATTATATAATCTATTCTATGTTTTATAATTATATAGTATTAATTAATATTAAATATATTATTAATTATTATTATTGTCATTAATATTATATTGATTACTATCATATTAATACATTACTATATTATTTTTTATTATATAAATTTATATATTATATCAAGATATTAAATATATTATATTAATATAGTTCTTATATTATACAATTCAAAATTTGAATTACTTAATTACATCACTTTAATTGGATAAATTTTAGTGATGAAATAGTTAAGTCATAATTGATTGGTTGATTGTATCATTAAATATTTCATTTCTTTAATTTATATGTGAGGAACTTATCATAAATCCATTTATTTCTAGCATTTTTATTATTGCTACCGGGTTAGCTGTTGAGCTTGCTTCTATTAGATTGAGTTAGTCAAGGTAACCTACATAGATAATAATTATCATTTGTATAGGCTAAGTTATCATTTATGTAGGCTTGTAATTCTTTTTTCAAAAAAAAATTCAATTTGTGATTTTTTGTTAAGTTTTTAATATTTTTGTTTATATTTTGAAGAGTAAATAATTGATAAAAAAATTAATTCTTATTAAAATATTATTCTTGACATAATTATTAACAATTATTTAGATATATATATATATATATATATATATATATATATATATATATATATATATAAATAATTATTTAGATACATCTATATAAATAATCATTTAACATAATCAATTGTAAAAATAAATAAAATGAAAACTAATTCCTAATAATAAATACTCCATATCCATACATAGAATATCAAAAAGTAAATACATGATATATACACATACAATAGTTACATAAAATAATAATTATTGTTGTCATCATCCTTGTCACCATTATCGAGAGGCATATGCAAAAGCTGAGGTAGAGATAGGTGTAGTTGTGACTGGGGTGGAGATGAGAGTCGTTGCAGTTGGGGGCTACGAGATGCTGTAAAGTAAAGGGCAATTCAAAAGTGAACTTAGATAGTACTCTCAACCGAGAGATGTTCATCTAAGGTGGAGGATGAGGTATAATAGGACAAGGTAGAGAGAATCCCATGGACTGTAAAGTAGCTTGCATGCCTTCAAGTATAATATAGGTCTGCTACTACACTTACTCATGATAGAGAATTTGCTGTTCCATCGTAGTTAAGGCCTACTGACTCTTGGTGATATGGGTTTACACCTCTTTTACAAATGCTGCATCCTATTGTTGCCTTAAAGGAAATACTAAAATGGATGAACTATTGCTGGAGGTGCTATATGATATCTTAGCAAGCACATGACTAATGACCTTTTTATGCCTTCGACTAGTACTCAATATCTTATCAGCAATAATAAGCTCATCAATATTTGGCAAACCTATCAAGGAGTTATTAGAGGAAGCATTGGATTATGAAAATCGATAGATGACCAATTCCAACATCTTAACTTTGATTTTTTAACAAAAAGTATAAAGTTTCAGTAAAAAACTTTTTCTATGATAATTCAAATTATTTAATCAGAAAGTAAATATTTACATAAGTTATTTAAGCATCTAGATGCACTTACTCCTCTATAGGAGTGGTAATTTTTAATATGACACGATAATCCGATACATTTATTTTTATTTAAGTAGACACACCAACTTGTTTAATTCAAGTAAAAAACTTTTTCTATGATAATTCAAATTATTTAATTAGAAAGCAAATATTTACATAAATTAGTTGAGCATTTGGATGCATTTACTCCCTTGTAGGGTGGTAATTTCTGACACGAGATGATAACCTTACATGTTAATTTGAGTTTAGGTTGACACGTTAATCTGTTTAAGAATTTTTATTAAATTCTTAATAATTTTATTTAAGAAATAAATAATATTTTAATTATAAAAAGATATATATGATAAATATATATAATTATTAATTTATAAAATAATAATAAAAATTTAAAATAATAATAAAAATTTAAAATAATATTTTATTAATAATTAAAAATATTTTTTATAAAAATTAATAAGTAATTAAATTTAATAAATAATTTTATAATATATATTTTATTAATTAAAATTATTAAATAAGTTAAATGAGTAATCCATGGATGACCTATTTTGACTTGATTAATAAATGAGTTAACCCAAATGATATGAATTGCAACCCCTACTCCTTTGTATGATACTTATGACGCTTACAAAAATTCTCCTTCACAAGTTACAATTCATCTATGTCATTATTTCTCTATATGAATTTTAAAATATGGTATTAATAATTAGTAAGATTTTTCACAATAGCACCATACAAGAATGTCAAGTTGAAATACCTTGTCATGTCGCATTGTTGTAATAGACTTGGATCCGTAGTGACCATTGTATAACTTTTTCGACTTGTTTTCTAAATTTTTTCTAGATAACTCCTACATATTGAAACCAAAATATTTATAATTATAAGACAAACTAATCAAAAATTTAAAATGGCAAATTACTAATTTTACTTTAATCGTACCCTATGCTCATCGCTATCAAAGTATATGCATAACTTATCTTAATAATTTGTCAAGATATTAGTAGGACAAGTTTTCCTTACGAATGTCATCATACTCACCATATTGCAAAAAATGCTGATGGAACATGGACTTCCAATCTTTGTATCGGTAAGCTACTGTTTGTTAGATATCAATAATCATATATCCTTGCTTCTTAGGTTCAATGTCCATAAATTGAAATAGGATTGCTTTGGAATACATGAAAAAATGTTTCAATTATTGTTTCCATCAATCTTAATATTAAATAAAAATATTATTAAAAATACATTCGATAGTACTTACACAGACTCGTTACATAATATACTCTTTTGCTCTTTAGGTACTCGCTTCCAATTTTTACGGATAGGCTCACAATATTGCTTGTCCAACACTCCTATATCACATGCAAAATGCTTTGACTTTGTACTAATTGCCTGTTATATACTTGTTTTATCAAAGTAGATAGGCAGTGGCTTCCCATAATTCATTTAGATTTTTTGGTGAAGTATTAAAGACTTTGATATGTTGCAATACTATCGACTCAATATAGCTTTCAAATTTAACATACTATTAAAATACTTGAGTAAAATCAATTTTACCTATCTCAGACTAGGAGGGAATGCGTGTAAGGTCACGTGATGGGTTATGTACACTGTCTCATCCATAATGTTATGACATAACATTAGTTATGGCTATTAAGCATTATTATATATGATCAAACATATACAATAGTTATTACAACAAGAAGTAAATAATACTTATGATAAAATGTCATAATTTTTGCATCCATGATAATTTACATCTGCATGTAGAAGATGAGTTATTTGAAATAATTAGTACAACAGGACATAAATGGTACTTAGTACAAAGTATCAAGTTGTTAAAATAAAAGTTTAATGGCTACTTAGTAAACTAAAAAGTATTGATCCTAATCAAACTTATTGTTAGCAAATGCTACAGGGTCATCATTCTCTTTATCAGTTGAGTTATCATTATTGGACTTTAACAGCTTTTCCTCTATGTAATCCTTCGTTGTTTCATCTTTTACATTATCATCATCATTTATAAAGTTGTTAAACATTTATGAAGCAAGATGAATAGTTCCAAAAGATGAAACATAGTAAGGGTCATGATACTTATCCCACAATGTAATTAAGTTAAAATCTTCAAGATCAACTATAAGAGTGAAGTTTGTGGAGTTACTATCCTACAAATGGGATATGCCATTGACACTACCATTATCATCATTGGGGAGATCCAATACATTACGATGTACCATGTTATTTACAACTCACCAATTTGATCTATTGAGAGGATTATCAATGTAAAAAACTTGTTGTGTTTAAGACACTAGTATATATGGATCATCTTTGTACCATTTAGCATTCATAGAAATGCTTGTTATATTTTTGTCTATGATAATTTTATTTTTTCTATAGTCAGTGTCATATCATTTACATTTAAATAAAGTCATAAAGTAATTATGTAAATAACTTAACTATATAACCTTTTTCAAAATATATTAGAATGTGTTATTTTTAATTCTAGGCATAGAAATCCTGCTATTCTGCATCTTATGCTTAGCATCTTGAGAAGTAGTTATGAACCGAACTCCATTTACCACACATATCGAACTTGACATAACCGTAAAACTTCATCTGGAAGCTAAAGATAATAATTCATAAGTTACCTTAAGGGATCCACTCTTATGAAAGTGATAAATTTGTAAATTTTTTTAAAATGAACAATAACAATACAAGCAAGTAAAAATAAAATTATAAAGCATTAGGTTGTAATGGAGATGATAAAGGATTACATTTGAGTAAAATTAAAAAGTAAATCGGATTCTCTACAAATGCTCAATGTTTTCACCACCACGTTCTTGCAGTTGTCCCTTATGTTTACTATAAAATACAAATGATTTATTAAGAAAAAAGAAGACTTGGATGAAATATAAAATAGTTAGAAAGACTTACTTTATATACTTTTGGACTTTAAGATAGTTGTTTAGGATGTATCATTTTACAATATCTCGATCACTCTTATCTAAATAAATAATATGCTTTTTACTAATAAGTCAATATTCAAATCTAAAAATTGACAGTTGTCTTTCTGTTCCCATATTTGCTACATCTTAGTTATAATGGGGTTGGCTAAATTTTATTTTCACCCCTTGTAAAAACATAGAACAAAGTGTTAATGCTTCATTTACAACATACCTTTTAGCAATAGAACTTTCAAGTCGAGCATGGTTCTTGACATGATCCTTCAACTTTTTTATATATTTCTTATATGGATATATCTACCTAAAATGAATGAGACCCTTTAGTAATGCTTCTTTAGGCAAGTGCATCACCAAGTGAACCATTATGTCAAAGAATGCTAAAGGTAAAGAATCATGATAATGTCTTTCCTGGCTTGCTTGACATCTTGCTTGTTTAGAGTTCTTGCACAAATTTAGTTAAAGTAATTGCATAACTTAAAAATCGAACATGTAAGCTCTTTTGGCAAAAATACTCGCACTACAGGTACTAATAATTGCCACATAATGACATAACAATCATGACAATTCAATCCCTTAATCTTGGTATATATCATTGTTAGTTACATTCTTTCTCATATTTCTAATAAACTCATTAGGAATCTTGGTATATGTCCACCTCCCCCTCTTCTCGTATAAGTATAATTTTGGTCTTATATTCATGTCGACCACATCACATTTTGCATTGTCTATATCCTTTGATTAATGTTCAGTACCCAATAGTGTACCTACAATACTGTTACATACATTCTTCTTAACATGTATTATGTCAATGTTTTACCTCAAGATCACTATAAACTAGTATGGAAGTTCAAAAAAGATATCATTCTTACTCCAATTAAGTTCATTTATAACTTTTTTTTGCTTAACTTCACCCTACTACATGTATTTTTTAGGAGGTATCTTACATACTCTGCTTAATTGGTTCATAATCATCATTAGTGAACTATCTTGGAGGGGCTTTTCTTTTAGTCTTTCCATTGAAGTCTTTAATTAATGTAATTATCAATATTATATTAAATTTCATTATCCTATTTTCTATCAAGCTTACTAGATATTTAATGTAATAAATATGCTAGTTTCTAAAAAATATCAATTTTACCAATTCACACAATGAAGCATTAAAATAAATTCATATTTAACCATTATATTAATATCATTGGATATTCAAAGCAATAATTATATCAAATTGCTCAAAATAATTACCTTTTTAGAATAATTGTCATACTAAAACATACAAAATAAAAAGTCATTCACACTACATGATTATCACAATAAATAAAAAAGTAAAATAACAATTATGAATTTTAATCAACATACCAATAACATAATCTAATTATTTAATAAAATAAATATAAGATTTAGAGGCAAACACACAAAAAAGGAGGAGAAGAGCAACCATATCTAGTACACAGTAATAGTAAAAGAAGAGGCTAGAAGAAGAAAAGCAAATGGAGCTATGCAGATGTAAAAGACAAGGCTAGTGGGTGATTTATAAATAGATCTATACAGATAACTACTTATTATTTGTATAGCTACTTGATCATATGTAAATACTTTAAGTAGAGGGTACATGCGTTATTTGGATTTCTGATATCATCTATATATCCTCTCCCATACCATCCATAATTTTTTAGTGCCACACTGTCAATTGAGATTTTAGCTTTGTATAGACAACATTTTTTTTTTGTTTGTATAGAGTTACATCCTTTTAAAATTCAAAATGAGGGATTCTTGTATTTGGTTTTAAGGAAAAAGGATAAAATGTACATAATCTCTTTATATTATACCTTATGTATATATTTTTTTATATTTTAAATAATAAAATTAAATATTTGAAATATATAATTTTAGTAAAAATACTTTTTTGTTATTTTTTTTCTAAATTCTCAATGGTAGAGGATTTTTACAATTAATATTTGTAATGAGTTTAACTGCATGTGAATTTATTCTTCAAAATTAATTTTATTTCCAAAATTGAATTTAAATTAAGATTTGAAAGAAATAATTTTTTACCTTCAAATTTAATATTTAAAATAATATTTTTTAAATTAATTACTTATAATCATATATATTCAAAATTAATTCTTTTACAAAAAAATTTTAAAAAAAATCATATTTTATTTCAATCCATGATATCTTGAGTAATTTTCATTTGAACGGATATAATTTTTTAATAAATTTATATCTTAATAATACATATTATTTAAAATCATAATTAATATTTTATGTTGAAAACATTTTTTCTAAAAATATTTTTATGTACGGAGTTATACATAAAAACTTTTTATAGACAATTTATTTAATTATAACTTGCTTAAATAAACTATATATACTCATTATTGTGTCCGATTAATTTGAGTTACAAGAAAGCATGTCAATTGCATTTTAAATTTGTATATCCCCTTTTCCAATTTTCTTTGAAAAGGATGATATCAGACTTTTAAAAGTTTTATCATATATTTGCATAGAATAAAAATAACAATGAATATATCAATCACTGATTCATCTAAAATTAATGAATGGATGATGAAAGACAAAGTTACAAAACGTTGAATCTTCTTACTGTGTTTTATGTACAACCTAAACCTCTTAATATTTTAAAAGAAAATTTGTTGAAGATATTATTATAAGAAACATTATCAACATGAAATTTTAGCAATGATTTAAAATTGTATGTAATAGAACAATTATACATGTAAAAAAAAAAGGCTTAATATTGACATATTTTTTACAATTTTTGTGGAAGAATATTTTTATATATAATTGATTATGAATAAATAATTTATAATTATTTAAATATTTATTTTGAAAGTAAAAGTAATTAGTTTCAATTTTTAATTTAAACTCTTTTTTGAATACAAAATTAATTTTAGAAAGTCAATTTTCATGTAAGTAAATAATTAAAAAAATAAGGATAAAACTTAGGTGAAATTTTTTAAATATTTGTTGTAAGGTTCTCAGTTCTCCATTCAAATTATGATATATGTATTAATTGCTTTATATAAAGAAGATAATTATGACATTAATAATTATTGTATTCATCATATTTGAATTATTAATGATAGTTAATAAATAAATAAATTAACACATGTATTGCAAGTTAAATGAAAAATTTTATGGTACATATCTAATAAATTTTATCAAAAAATAAAAAAAACCTATATTGTTAAAATTTTGTATTGCACATATTTAAAAAGTTTTACAAAAAATTTACTTAAAAAACAATAGCAAAACTCCCCGTAGAAATTTCAAAGTAAATTTTTTGTTTCTTAACATATTTAGCTTAAGTATATAATTGCACCTTTTATACAAGTAGAGTTTTTTTTTTAACCTATAAAATATAATACTCAAAGTAGTATGCATTTTAACTTTTTTTTTCCTCCAGGTTTAATGAGTTAAAATCATTTCGTCTTGGCATGTAAGTACTTGTCAACAAAATTTGCTTTAAGTATGTGTCAAGTTATCCTTATGTTTTTTGTGTGAATATATGTGAGTACAGTAAAAAGGAATACTCAGGAAACTCTCATTGAAAATGGTATTTTTTTCAACATAAATATAACTCTATAGCTTAAATTCAAATTAAACTAGCAAATAAAAGGAAAACTTGTCAACTTTCATCCTGATATAAATTGAATTATTTTTCATACATTATTAACATAAAAAAATGAAGTCTACACTATAAAAGATATATCTTTCAAATTATGTGGAGTAGTTTTAACTTTTGTGGAACACTATAAAATATCATGATCAGACAAATATTATTCTTAATAAAGGGCATGAAATAAGTTGATATATTGTCTTTGATAATAGGATATAGGTTAAAAAAAGTTGGATATGCTCTAACCCCACATCATTATCATTTCTATCTTTATGTACTTTAGAGATCCCTAATAATTATATTGATGTTCAATATAATTATTTCAAGTTAAAGTACTTTCTTATTCCTTATTGTTTCACTTAGTGTTTAATTAGATCTTCATAATTTAGAATCTTCTATTTCTTTTTAATTTTGAATTACGGTACTTCCTTTTATGTTTCAAATAAAATTGGTTGGTAGTTAGTTTACATAAATAATGATCTATCAAATGAATGATTATTAAGTGAAAGACATATGACCTATTCTTTATATTTAAAAACAAAATAATATCCCATACCATGTCTTAAATTATTTTATGTTATTTATCACGAAAATATAATTAAAAGTTATATACAAACTATATATCAAATTATTAAGCAACATCAAAAGAATTTTGTCCATATTTGTAAGCTAGTTATTGATAAAATCAAATAAAATAATAATAACAAGTAACTAATTAAATATATGAAGATTCGATTCAAAATTCTTAAATTATAAAAATATAACTAGAAATTAAATTATAGGGTCCAATTATATAATTTAATATATATTTTTATATTGAGCATCTATTAATATTTTTTCTAAATTAAGAAAAAATCGTATTAAAATCTCTCTAATTGATAGATTTTTCCTATGTCTGGAATATATTTTTGTTAAAATTAAATTTGTTCTATCTTGATAAAATTAATGACAATTTATTTACAAAAATATTTTGTTATTTAGAATATGCACTACAGAAGTGATTTCACTTGTAAATATATTACACAATACATGAGACTTAATTAAAAGTTAAATTTTGACAATATCATACAAAATAAAATATTAAAATGCGAGTAACTTTTTTAAAACATAGTTATCCCAAATAAAATATTTTTTACAAAAATTATTAATGAATCTAATCAATTTCATAAAGGTATAAATGTAATTAAATTATAATGACAAATGCAAGAATTGAATATTTTTAAAATTAAAAGCTATGTTTATAGGGATTCTTATGTACACAGATTGTTTGTATTTCTTAATACTCATAGTGGTATCAACTGAAGAATAAAGTCTCTTGGCAGATTTGAGTATTGCTAATAATTATTTATTGTTTACTTTTGAGTTTTTTTAATAATAGTAAAAGTATTTTTTGAAAAATATGTAAATTATTTCTTTTAATTTTGAAGTGATTTGATATTATTCTTTTTAATTTTAAAAACTTGAAAATTACCCCTTTAAATTTTATAAAATTTGAAATTGACATTCATCATCAGCTTAATTAATCATTTTATCAAATAATGTACTTTTTTTATAAAATTTTTAAATAAAACCACAATCACAGCATTATAGTTTGTTAATTTTTTTGTTATCTTTTCATGTAAAATTTTAATATTATATAATTAATAAAAATTATATTATACATAAAGAATTTTAATTAAATACTCATCTACAAGGTGCAAAATTATATCTAAAATTAACAATAATAAAATAAATTAATATTTTACAATATTATAATTCTTACTTACAAATTTTATAAAAAAATCACATGATTTTATCAAATAATTATTTAAGTGAATAATGTGTCTTATTTCCAAATTTTACAAAGTTTGAGGGGATAATTTTTAAATTTTAAAAGTTGAACACTTATAGTAAAATCTAATCACTTAAAGTAGAAAGAGTATTTTGTATTTTTTTCCTTTTTCTTTTGATGCATTCTCTTATGATTTTGGTATATCTTATGAATAAAAAAGTTTGTAATATTTTAAAATATGCAATTAAATATCTAAATTATACAAATTGTGGAGAAAAGTCATTCACTATCTCTTCATCCAACTCCTTAATAGAAAAAATGGTTTATGCTATTATTTTTTTTAGTTTGCTTATACAAAATTAACCTTTCAAAATTAACTTTAAAACCAAAATTAATTCAAGATTAAAAATGAAAATAATAATTTTTATTTTAAAATTAATGATTAAATATTAATTTATACTCATTTTTAATTATTTTTTTTATCAATTGCATTCAAAGTTATTTCTTACACAAAATAATTTTAAAAAAGATTTCATCTTTTAATTTACTTCATTCCATTGCATTTTGAGATGATTGAAAGGATGAAATATTTTTTAAAATAGCTTTATATAAGAAATAATTTTAAATATAATTAATTATAAATAAAAAATTTTAAAATAATTATAAATTAATATATTATGTTTCATAATACTTAATTATTAATCATAAATTGAGAAAAGTCCATACAAACAATAAAAGTCATTTGTATAGACTTTTCCCATAGTTTTTTTAAAAAATTTAAAATTATATACACACAACATTTTATTGTTTGTATATAATTTTAAATTCTTTAAAAAATAAAAATTTATAAAAAGTCTATACAAATGGTTTTTATCATCTGTATAGGCTTTGCTCACTTTTTTTGTAAAAAAGTTTGCATGACCTTATACAAATAATTAAAATTTTGTCGTTTGTGTGTTTCATATTTCTTGTAGTGTGTATAGGATTTTTTATTTTTTTAAATAAAATTTTTTAAAACTTATTCAAATGATATTTTATCGTTTGTACAGATTATTTAACCTTTTTTTTAAATGAAAAATTTTATACAAACAATAAAATATCATTTTTATAGAGTTTTTGTCATTTGTATAAATATCGTTTGTATAAATAATAATTGTTGTAGTGTAATAATTTAATCGGAAAATAATATTAACAAAATCTTTTACGTTTCAATCAGGGAAGAATAGTAAAAGTATTAACACATGCTTAGAGTTACAATAAATATACTTATTTCTTCTTTTTTACTAAGTATGACGTGTTTTCACATTTTACCTCTTTTATTGTGTATTAAATTAAAAAAATCATGTATTAGCATTATTCTTCATGATTATACTTTATTAACTTGACTAAGAAGTATATTTTTTTTGTTAACTATGATCGGATAAATAAATTTAATATTTAATTTTGTATTTTGATTTCACATTTTAAATATTATTTGTATAACTTTTTTTTTCATAGTGTTAATTTTTTTTTCATACCTAAAATTTACAAGGCACTTAACTTTTTCAGAAATTTCTGTGGCACCTTGCATTTTTTTTTTTTTTTGTCATATACCAACTTAAACATAGCACAACATGGATGGACACTTGCTCACCGTCCTCACAATATACATCCACCACTGGTGTCAGTTAATTGTTGCTAGTTATATATATTGCTGAAATTAATCTAGCTAGAGTTACTATGAGTAAGAACATATTTAACATCATTTCTTTTCATATGTTCACAGTGATAAATACTTTGATCGGCTGATAGGATATATATTTCCCTTTTTTTTTTAATTTAAGAGGTCATGTAAAATTTGTGAAATACATATAATTTTTAAAATTTTAAAATAAATTTAAAATTATTGTACATGAAAATAAAAATTTCAAAGTTTTTGAGAGGTCAATTTTTTCCTTTTTCCTCCTGTCCGACTAATAATAATAGATATTTGGATTGATCAACTGATTCATTGCTGCTTTGGGGCCCTTGAGTTCAATGTGAGATCGATCACATAGAAAAATAGTTTAAGCTGAGTTTAGAAACGGCCTTAATCGGATTAACAGGCTTAGCCAGCCGAAATCAAATACATTAGTAATTGATCTCATTAATTATAACTATATAGTGTGATCAAAAGCAATTGAGTTATCCTTGATCCGGAATGTTCAACTTTGATTTAAAATTTTTCTGACCAATTACTAAAGGTCACATGCGATCATCTAATTGAGCAATCAAATAAAGCATTCTCCGTAAATGACAGTAAGTGACGCCTTAATTCTCATGATCACCGCCGCAATACTATTACTCTGCCAAAATTTTTATTGTCTTAATAATTTTAGAGGGATCACGACGGTCTTCGCCACAGATCACCGGTACAGAAGTTGATCGCCACTGTGATCTGCCACCACAATCTAAGTACTAGCCGAGGTAAGACTTGGGAAATTTTTGTATACTTTAATTATATCATATATTTTTAATCATAATAAATAAATAAAAAGTAATTATTAATTTTACAGGATTTATATATTTAAAAGATTTATTTTTTTAATTTCTAAAATATATAGAAGTATAGAAATTGACGATCATCCTTCATTTATAAGTAATTAGTAAAAGTATTTTGCATAATTAGAGTGTATAAGAATTTTTTTTGTAAGACTTAAGCCCTTACGAGATTTATAGGCACATATACAAAAGACATTTTTGGGAAAACAGCAAAAATCTAGTTAGAACGAAGAGTTGAAGACATATTTACTTATTGTAAAGGAAATTTTGGATTGAGGCTGCAAAAAGTTCTCTAGTAAATCCTCGTAACAAGCTGCACTTATTCATTCCTATATATGAGGAAAAAAAATTATCTACGCCATTCAACTTCCACATTAAGTATTTTTAATTCTAAATTTTAATTAGTATATATTTTTGTTCTTAAAAAAGAACTAAAATTTCAATTTTGTAAGGTATTTATAATAATTTTTTTTTAAAAAAAATTCTTAAATTGGTGAAACAATCTCCAAATTAGCGAGCAGCATATATCAACACATGTCGTCAACAGTTTTCAAGAAAATTTATCAAGATATTAACTATTATCAATAGAGTGCCAATGTTTAAACAGAAAATGAGGAAGAACAAATGGCAGAGGAGGATTTGAACTATGCTCTCATATTTATTAATTGATATATATCAATAGAACGTTATCTTATTAGTTAAATTAATAATTTCTTATAGGATAGATTATTGAGCGAACATAATATTGGACGTATAGTGCTTAGTTCACATGATTAATTCCTCGTATATATATCTTATATATTCTTCATATATATCATTATATTTAATTACCATTTCTAGTGGTCCACAAAAAATTTAATAGAGATTATAAAAAGATGTAAAGATATAATAACATTATAGTTAGGCAGTCATATAAGGACGCGTGATAATTAAATCATATGTGACAAGCATCGCTGATAATCACTACAAACATCTCTCCACAATTAATATTTAAATTTAATTCCACATATAGTGTGATTAATTGCTGACTATACTTATTAGGATTATAACCACTTTGTTGTTTTTTTCACAACTTAGTGTCTGAATCATGAAATACATTTTGTTTTGACAAATAAAGGTGAATTTGGTGCTCACAACACTTTAATTTATGCCCGACCAATAAATGGCATAGTCAAGTTTAATCTTACTTTGTTAACCAAATAGGGAGGAATAAGGTAAAATATTTCCCATGTTACATGATTTTGTCTCAATCTTCCACACAAAGGCCTAATCTTAAGACCAAATAATAAAATATAGAGCCAAACATTCTACATTAATTTAATTTAGCACTGATTTTCTGCTTACTGCTAGGAGACCAGATACTAGAAAAAGAGAGAACAAGTTAGGCCAATGGAAATATTTAATTAATTATAGTGTTAACCACCTTAGCAAGCATATCACTTGTGGATTGTAATATTCATTATTAAGGTTCTATACCAAAGATCTTTTTTTTTTTTATTAGAGAAAAACGGGTGATATTAGGGTGCTTATCTGAATATTATTATAAGAGTACTAGCTCATTAAAGCAAAATAAATATATAATGATATTTTTTTTAAAAAAATAATAATCTATTTAATATATATGTGCAATTTTTAGTTCAAGCCATGTACATAAAATTTTAAATTTGAATCTAAATAGAATGAAAGGTAAAATATTTAAATAATATCATTAAACTATTAAGATAATGGTTGGAGATGTATAATGACATTGGGACCTAGTGTGTTTTATGATGTTTGTTATGATACTTCTTGAATTTTAAAACTCATAATGACATAACAAATTCTAAAATTATTAGTTTCAAATTATTAAATTTCAACCGTTCATTTTTTAAGAAATGTAATTAGATAATTTTAATTTAATAATTTTTAAAAGTGTTATATCACATTAAATTTTGAAACTTTAAGCGTGCCATAGTTTTTTTATTTTTTATTTAACAACAATACTTTGTTACATTTTCAATTGGATAATGCCAGGAAACCCTAACCAATGGATGGGTTACATGATAGAAGTTTGCCGCATTTCGTGTGTTATGTAATCTTCATACCAATCTGTGAAAAAAAATCGATTTTTAGGAAGCATTTTAATTTTGTCGCAACTTCGGAAAAATTGTGAGAAATCACAAACAACGTAGAATATAATTGCATGAAAATGATTCTTCTGTGTTTGCAGTAATTTTGCCGCTGTAATTTTTATTGCAGATGATTATTTAAAACAATAATATCACCAAATGAACTCCAACGTTAAACATTGTATAAAAAAGTCAAAATATCTATGCATTTCCTACATATGAGCCATGAGTAGGAGCATTGTTTTTATAAGAGAGCAGTGCCCACGTAAAAGGGCAAAATTTAAGGAAAGTTCTGTTTGTTGTGAAATTCACCATTTAGATTATGATATATGTATTACTTGTTTTATTGTAATTATAATATTATTAATTGTTATAAGTATCAAATTGAAGTATTTGATAATTAATAAAGCAATTAATACATTTATTAAATAAAAAATTTTACGACAAATGCTTGAAGAATTTTACCTCAATTTTACCCTTTAAATAAGCCTATTTGCCCAAATTCAAAGAAAAAATATTACCTGTATATAGTTTAGTCGGATCTTCTGCAATGTATGCAATTATAATACCGGATTTGTGGTCATTTAATAGTAGACGAATCATATAAATTACTATGGGTCCCATGTTAATGAGAGACAATCTCAATATGTATATAATACATTTATTAATTAACTTAAAAACTCATATCACAATTGAAAATAATATTGCTGTTGGTGTCGAATCTTTTATATCAATTAAATTAAATTTTATAAATTTTTTCATTATCTTATATTTAATAATAACTTTTAATTTATATTTAAAATATAATTTTAAATCTTATTTTCAATACATAAAAGATTTCTCATAAAAAAATACCTACAACAATTCTTGTCAATACTATCACTATCTTTTGCATAGCAAAGAGATTGGGGGAACAAATGCCAAACTTAGGCCATTATTGTTATCATGTTCCCCGTCTCAGTTAAATTCTAATCTCGTCCTTCCTTTTTGAAAAGCATTATATTAGAAAGAAAAGCAAAGCAGGATAGGCTATATATTTCTGCAAGTCCTTGCAAAAGGATGTCAATTTGTGGCAAAGTTGAGCTTCTTAATCTTTTTGTGAAAAGATGATCACTTGTGCATGAATGCAGACATATGGCAGAGCTAGCCACCTTGAATATCAGAAACAACGTATTTTTTCCACAGCAGCAAAAGGTATTGCTCTAGGCTGGGCCAAACTATGACTAGCCATAATCTTTTTATGCATGGACGGTGGGAGGTTTCGAATTTAACAACCTCCTATATTTTATTAGAGCCCACCACTTAATAGCTTCTGGCCACATTTGCTTGTGCTAATATATTATTTTTTTTGTTCCAACATATGCACATTTCTTTAAGAATTATGATAGAGATTATGGATTTAAATTGCCAGCTACAACACATTTTATAATTATAATTATAACATTACAGTTATGGCATCCGTTGCAAATCATATTGTAATTGTATTTTTCTTTTAAATAAGCTACAAGTGTAGTGATGTACTATAATTGCAATACTGCAATGTTACGCACTTTTGCAGCTCCAATAATAATTTTTTTAACAATATAGAAATTGAAAATTTTGATATTTTATTTAATATATTATAATATTGTATTGAATTAAAATAATTGATATTCAATTATATGAATTGATAATTATATTTTATGGGTACAAAAGGAAATTTCATGGCAATAATATTTGTAATTTGCATTTTTATTTTTACAACACTCACAATCATAAAATATGTATCGCAATCACTACCGTAGCGAGAATAGCAAATTAGAACTGCAATCGGGATTAACCTTTGTATCTTGTAAAAAAACAATTCACTAAGTTGAGTGGCCTCCATTCAATTAAATTTTCTGCACATGCTCAAATATCAACATTTCATGAAGTTATGTAAAGTTTTGGAACGTAGTTGCAATCGTAATTATAAAAAATTACGAAAAATATAGGAAAAATAAATATATGGAAAATAAAAAAAAAAGTCTTGTCGATTGTGACGAATAGATAAATGTAAAGTTGATTTAATTTTTGTTAGGCGGTGGGAAATAAAGGATTTTGAAGCATAGAATGATCAAGGTGGTCTTAACTAAAGAGGTTTCGTTTACTATTCCCTACTGTGCATACGCGAAGTTCGTATATGACTTTATAAAGTTAAATAGGAAGGTTACATTATATGGTTAAAAAAACTATAAAGGATATGAGAGGTGACGAGAAATATAACTAATACTTTAGATAGATATCAGATATAAACTCAATGGAGAAAAATGAGAGAAAATTAGAACAAAGGCTATATATGGTCATCTAAAGAAAATGAAATATGTTTCTAAATTTTTAGTGATATTGAGATTTTAGTATTATTATTTTTTATGTTGATTTGCTAGAAACATGTTGAATTCCAAGGCTTTCTAAATCTGAAAAAATAATGTTATTGTTAAAAGAAACTTATTATTTATTGTCTTCATTTCAAATAAGGATTAGTGAAAATATCCTAAGTGTAAAGTAATAAATATTATTATTTTTTAATATTTTAAAAAATTAAATATTTTGAGATGTTATAATTAAGGAAACCATGATCATGTCGTTTATGAAATAGAGGGCATGGTGGGATTATGTCCCCATGGCAAATGTTGAGAGTTATAGATAAAATTATTGTGTCGAGGTTTTAGGTTTTGGGCTGGCCACTTTCTACATTTCCTTCAAACCACCATGTTGAGGCCGACAGAAGATAGTGTCTTTCTTCGGTGGTTATTTTCATGGGCCTCAACCCACGCATGGTCCTATAAATCTAGGTCTGTCTCATCTTCTGAGCTAAAGCATGTTTTGGTTTCCTCTTTCAATGATTCCAACCCTTTTTGGACTTTTACCCCCCTTTCCATACTTGTTTCTATATTTTTAATTTTATTTACATTCTTTTAAACTAGAAAACGAAGAAAAAGGAGACAACGTTGCAAGAGGAATAAGAGTGATTTTTCGTTGAGTTTTTAACGTAAAAGCAAATGTTGAGTGTAATTTACAATTTATACTTAATTTTAATTGTTGGTTATACAAATTAAAAATTGTGCATACTAAATGTAATTATTCTAAAGTTGGTGCGCATAATTTTTATTTTTTATACAAAAATGACAAATTATCTAATATCCACATAAGATATGATTTATATTGAAATTTGGAACACACAAAAAAGGAAAATATTATAAGCATTGAAAATAAATTTTAAAATTGAGTTTCAAATCTTTTATATAAATTAAATTGAGTTTTATAAATTTGTCTCATAATCTTATATTTAGTAACAGTTCATAATTTATATTTGAAAATTAATTTTAAATTTTATTTTCATTAGCATTACTTAAAAAAAATAGA
Source organism: Sindora glabra (assembly GCA_020226215.1). Lineage (NCBI taxonomy): Eukaryota > Viridiplantae > Streptophyta > Magnoliopsida > Fabales > Fabaceae > Sindora > Sindora glabra. Next base: position 25,548,593 of record CM035228.1, read on the forward strand.
ACATTGATGACACTAAAGATGCTGACTTTTTTTTTTTTTTAACATTTTCTTACGCTAACTTTGGCTGATGCAATTACACTTTTCATTTGGAGTAAAATACACAGATCTCTTTTTGATTTAATTATATTTATAATTTTTTTTCTAATTTTAATATATAAATAAATCTTCCCTCCGACCAAATATTGATAGGAATATTATCTAAATAATAATTTAATATTATTTTAATTAATCATCTTCTAAACATTTTAATTTATTAATAATTATTTTACCAAAATACTCACAAATATTAAGAAATTTTTTAGATTTGTCCTCAAACGTACGATGTTCTGTGCTCAAAAATTAGATAATATGATATGAAACTTTATCATATTTTCATTATCATTTGGTTTTCTTTAATTTTTATATTTTAATTCCTTTTGATGCATTCACTACTTTATTTATATAACGTGATTGTTGCAAGTAGGTTTAGTTCATACATAATATAGATTGTGTTAGGGTTTGAGGTAAAATCATTTCATAACAATAAGGTAGTACAATGATATTAAATGCAATTAATATGTCAGACATGTACTTATATTAGTATTAGATAGTCATGCAGAAATGTTATGCACATATTTAATTCAAGTTTTTTTCTACTGTAGATGAGTTGAACAAAAATCAATCTTGTCGCAAAAAATTATTTTGACCATTTATTATGATTCAGTAATTAAAGTTAATGATCTTTCGTCAAAATTTTGTAAAATGAATTTAATAGTCATACTTTGTAAAAGTTAAGGAAGTTTGTATATATTTTAGAATAAAAAAAAGGAGATCTGTGTTTTAATTAAATTCAAGAGATGCCTGTATATCCTGCTCTTTTATTTATATGTTACATGTTAGCGCAATCTCATCCGCATATTAGAACAGAGGTTGTATGCTAAACGCATCAATTATCATCCTATCTTATTGTTTTTTAATTGAAAGTAGGTGAATTCTATAGTGTTATGAAGATTTTAAAATTTGAGATAATATAATAATTTTAAAAATTATAAAATTAAAAATATTTAATTATATTCATTGAAAAATAATAATTATAATAGAATAATTTTAATTAATATTTTAAAATTTTGTTACATAAACTCAAATTTTGAAATATTAGGAATACTTAAAAAGTAAAGTGTTGATAGTACAAAGTATGAAAATCTTCATCTTTTACAAACTCTAGTATGCATTTTTCCAAGTGTGTATTAAAGAACATTTTTTTTGTTTTTGGAAAAAATTAACTTTTCTTCTTTGAAAACTGCAATTAAAAATTTTACGAAATAGATAGATCATTCTATCACTGAAATATGATGTGATATAATTGATGAATGCTTATTAGTAAAAGCTCGTCAACGAACCTAAAATTCCAAATTTCTTTATAATACATATATGATTTAAGTACATAAATTGCATCAAATCTAATTAATGATTGGGCTTAATGGAATTAATGGAATCAAATCTAGTCAATTATTGGGCTTAATTAATGGAATACGTATATTCGTGTTACATCTCCATACAAAACAAAAATACTATATAAACTGGGAATTAAATTTGAAATTAAATTTTAAATATTTTACATTAAATTTTATAAATTTATTCATTTATTCTATATTTAATTAATAATTTTTAACATACATTTAGAATTTAATTTCAAATTTTGCCTTTGGTCCATATTTCATTACTACTTACAAAATTGATAAAATTCAATGATCCATGTATGACGATCCATAAATTGAGGTGAGAACAAGTTTTTGATCTCTAATCATATATAACCCCAAATAGAAGGTATTTGCATCACATAATATTCTTGCTTCTATGAGTGCATTTGAAAAACTGATCAGAAAATAGTGGCAACACATAGGGATGCAAGATGATGATAGGTAGGGGACAATATGTGAAGCTTTGTAAAGGAGAACATTTAGCATGTGAATTATGGTATATTATTCGAACTTCCATCATGTTCTCAGCTACAAAATCAATAATGCTTCAAAGTTTCCAACTTCTGTATCTTTGTTGATCCTCATCATGTCTTTATCTAGTTAGAGCGGCTATAATTCTTGTGCATGTCATTTTCTTTTTCCTAAATTCAGATTTTGCTATTTATAGTTTTTGTTGTTTCAATTTTTAATTTTGACCTTACATTTTTTTTTATTATGCGTAGGGTTTAATTCTGTTTGTAATTAATTTTATTTCATAATTAAGTTAGAGACTTTCATTTATAATTATATAATGCGACAATTATCAGTCAAATTATACGAATATGTCATAATATAAAAAATTAAAACCTACAACTCAATCTTGAAATTGTTAAGAGAATTAAAATACACAATTTTAACCACACCTCTTTACAAGGATTATAGTAGATTTGATTCCATTGTATTTACCCAAGAATTATCTACAAACTACAATAATTTATCATCTTAACAAATGACATTTCATTGTCTTATCGCGATATATAGCTTCACAAGTCTACAATTATTAGTCATCTTAAATGCTGCATACAAAATTTCCAAATTTTAATAATGGTAGAGTATTAATTACAAATAAAAATAAATTTTAAAAGTTAATAACAAAGAAAAAATATATAAAAAAATTATATGTGACGGATATTAATATTAAAAGAGTAATTATGGATATATAAATGTAGTACGGTCGTGAATAACTATATGAATACTGTAACGATATATATCATGATCAGTATTACTGTCAATCGGAGGCAATTATCTTAAATTTTTTTAATAAAATAGTCTAACAAAAGAGGTTGAATATAATAAGATGACCGATCTATCCCTAATAATATGTTCATTCTTTTCATAAAGCTCAGTAGTGAACTGTCATTCTATTTTTATGGTTATCCTCAGGTCATGTTACCCACCGTTATCATAAATATCTTTAAGATATGTTCACAATTACTCTCGAACGTCTATTTGCGTTTTAACTGATACTAAAGTCACATATATTGACTAAATCATTAGATGGGTCTTAGCGGCCACTGCCGTCCTTGTTTGCAGATCCTCCGACTATTACAGATCACTACGCAAAGCGAAATCAATGGATTGAAACGAACAATAATAATTACAAGTTTTTATTTATTTATTATTATTATTATTATTGCTTGGAAAAAAGGCTGCTAAAAGGCTAATAATATTACTTGTACAAGGAAATTAATTCCAAAAAGGTTTCACATAATAATTTAAGACCGTCACTTGTTACAGAATGAAATAATCTTGTACATTATGCATAGTACTTTAGTTTCTTTATATATATATATATATATATATATATATAAAGTTTTGTTTGTACTTTAGGTTTACTAATTTGACTTAGACACACACGAGGGAAAAGAAAGAGCGTCATTCATTAAAGCCACTGAGAGGTATAGAAGGCTGCAACCTCGCTTTTCAGTGCACCTTTTTCCTTTTTGTTTAGAGCAAGAGCAAATTCATTAACAAAGAAGAAAAATAATATAGCCTATGCAGAAAAGGAAAAAAAATGCAGGGAAAATCAACAAAACAATAAGAATTCACTGACAAATAAAACACTCATAAAATAAATTACTTAATTATTTCAGTAGTACTTTTGAATAATTATTTTGGATGACTCTATCCGACAAATTACTTAGTTCGCACATTTTCACAAATATATTACAGTCATAAGTGGATTCACTATAAACTTCATAAAAGAATTCAATATATGACATTGTATGATTTTATTAATGATCTATTATAATATAATTTTCATAGTATATTTACAATAAGAAGATCGAGGTTACAATCCCTTTTAATTATTTAAATCATTCACACTTAAATCATATATATTTAGTGACTCGTGATAATATAATCTTGCATCTATAGTAGTGTACCTGAAAGTTAGGGTTTAACTCAATGATTAACAGATGAATTTAAATTCAAAAGTATGATGAATTTCTTCATGAAATTGTATATAACTATTTCGAAATATAGAATTAGCTAAATATTAATAGTTTAATTCTGAAACACAATAAAAGTTGCATTTTAAAATTATAAGTGTGAAGAATATCAAATTGCCTATAACTTATTTGAAGAAATAAATTATCAAAATAAATATTTATTAATTGAGAGTTTTTTTACTTATGCATGTTTGATGAATTAACTATTCCTACGTACTATTTAAAAAAAAGAAAAAACAAACACACATACACACACATAAATTGTACTGAATATCGTCCCTGTAAGCTAAATAAATAAATCCATTCGACAATGCACGATCGATACAATGTAACCATATATCTGCTTGATGATGAGGTGTCAATATTGGTAGATTCATTGGATAGTGTACACACACACACATATATATATATATATGCCTACAAATCAAAGTATATAGTTAGGTCTGAGCCCCACATGACCATTGTTTATTTGTTTAATGGTTAATAAGGACTATACGAGCACGAGGATAGCTTTTTCTGCACCCCCAAATGAAATTCTAAGTCCAGGAACTCTGTATGTAGAGATGGTTCTTCAATTCAAACACAAATCAAAGATATGATCTGTGCCTCACGAAAGAAAGCATATAGTATTTCTAACATATAACATGCTTCCCACGTCAGCGAGCATCGGCATGGCTTGAAAGTCAAGCACTTTGTCTGCCAAAAGCTTAAGCCTTTTGAGCTCTCTTTGTCAATCACTTTCTGACCTAGATGTAGTGATGTAACTCAGTCTCACCAATCAACCAACTGAAAACAACTTCATACCTTCTATATATACATGCCCTCACTTGTAAATTAGTATTGCTATCCGTACACTTCGATCAAATAATGTTAATGACGCAAAATTTTGTTCATGCATCTTCCTTAGCTATACCTTTTCATTGTCATTGAATTGTCAAAAATTGGAAGGCATGCTATCCATCTGTTTAAGAGTTTAAAATGGTATTTATAATAAGTTATTTAATCCTTTAAGCTCGTTGGCAGCAAAATTTCAATTTATGATATTTTAAATTATTTAAAACATTTCTATCACTAATTAATTTTACTATTATTACAAAAAACCTAAAAGCAACTATAACAAGTCACCTAGTTGAACAATTAAGATATCACTTGATGAAGAATCACCACTAAGTCTAAAAAAAAAATAGATAATCCAACTTTCCTGATTGCTTAAAGCTAGCCAAAGAAGTAAGTTGGGAACTAAACAACCCTACGAGACTATAACAAACTGAGTATATTGCTCAATGGGACTAGCTGGCAGTACTGAACAGGATGTCCAGTTTTCTTAAAGAGCTTCAACTTTTCATTAGTTTCAATTGTTGGACATAATTATCAAGTAGCAATATGCTGAACATGATTTGATATATAAAAAAGAAAACCTTGACTTTCTTTCATGTGGGGACATACCTCTCCATTTGAAGCCATGTGCCACCTTAGGGGTGGGTTTGCTTAATGTCACATAATTTAGCAACTATCTTATATGATGAGGATTATCAAGACCACAATTTTCTTCTGGTGCCACTAATTAGACTTTAGATTACTTTCATTCATGAAACATGCATTTCAGATAAGAAACAATGTTTTAGGCAAGTAATAAATTAAATTTAAATCCTAACATTTTTAAGATGGGGAACTATGATTTTATTTAACTCAAATAATTGACTAATAAATTAGTTATTAAATATTAGTTGAAAGTTGATAAATTAACAGATAATATTAAAATATTCAATAAAATTAATGGTTAAATTAACTAAAAAAATGTAAAATAACATAAGAATGTATAATATAACAAATTGATATATAAAGTAATTATTTTGAGATTAAATTATATTGATGTAATTAATATATTCAAAATGAATTTAATTATTTAAAAATTTAATAATTAATTATACTTAATGACATCACATATTTATCTATTTATTTAGTTATTTCTTATTTACTTATAATTTAATTAATAAGCATAAATCACATATTTACTTATTTACCACACTTGAATATCAAATTTAATTAATTTAGAACTTCACAAGCATCCCCACTTAAATGGATTAATGTTCTTGTTGGGCCTAACAAATCTCATGGAGTAAGATTTACATCAATCGAAGAATATTGTTGATAAAAACTTTGATATCATTTGTAATGTTTTAAGCCTGACTGACCCAAGACAATAGCTAAATCTAATTTACTAGCCCAAATAATTAGTTCAAATAATTAGTTCAAATTATTTAAGTAGTTGAATTTAGTATTTTATAAACCACACTCAAAATTCAAATCTAATTGGTTTGTGGTTTCACAGTACTTTATCATTTGAAGGGTGATTCAAATGAAAACTCGTCAAAAACACATTTGCGCGCAAAATGGATTTATGTTGTTCTGTATATTTCAAACTTGAATTCGGAGTGAAGTGGTAATGACCTAATGATGAGATATTTGAATCTAATCCCTCCATTTCCTTTTAGACTATCAATATAAATCAACTTTACTTGATCACTCATTGGTGTATTATATATCAATAAAAAATTATTAAAAAACTTCTATTATTGTTAAAAAATTTTAATGATTTATCTTTTTTTATTCATTAACAGTGTAAAATATTTTATATTAATAATAAATTAAATTTAAATCCTATCTTTTTATCTATTTTTGAGGATTTTTTTATTTATTTGCCACGTACTTTAGAATATTAAAAATGCATTTATCATATTATATATATATATATTTTCCCCAATTACTATAATAAATATTTAACAACTTAATTTATATATTTTTATTTTTAGTAAAGGATAAATTAATAAGTTATAAGTTTTTTTTGTTAAAATCAATGTTATTATGAAATATTTTAAGTTGTAAACCAGAATGTTCTTGTCCTTAATGTAAAAAAACAAAAAAAAACAAAAAAACCTTGAATTCAGGTTCTTCAATTATATATAAGGTGCACAGCAACATTCGATTATATATTAAGTTAAAAGATATATATTAATTGAAATTGCAATTTGTTACATTAAGTTAAAACAACTATATTACAATGAGCTGGATAATGTTTTATGAATTTTCAAAATACTCAAGTAAATATTTTAATAAAAGTTTGCACATTTAATTACATGGCAAACCAAAATTGGTTATAACACTGTATAGGGGAGATATTCTAAGGTATACACTATACATCATGTATAGTGTAGCAACTACAATTATTTATTGTATTTGATAGTCTAAATTAGGAGTGATAATTTTTAACATGATATGAGTTATACATATTTGGATTAAACTTAATCGGGTTTAGATCATAAATAGGTCAATTCATTTGATTCGAATAAATTTTGTGTTGAATTTGGGTTGACTTGTATAATTTATTTTAACTCATTTAAATTATATAGGTTGCTAATCGGATTAAACCAACTCATATAACTCATAATAATAAATTATATAACATATAAATTTATTAATTATTACTTTATATATAATAACAAATTAAAATAAACAAATTTGAATTGGATTAAATTGGTTATATTGTTACTATATAAGCCTACTATGAATATTTGAGTTATGCAGGTTAGGTTGGGTTGACCTGTTTAATAAATGGATTGTGTTCGAGTTTACCATGAATGAGTTGAGATTGTACTCAACTTGACACCAATCCGACTTGCCAACCCAAATTTAAATGAGTAGGTGTTTACATTTCATGAATGAGATCTGTCACAAATCCTTCATATAACTTTTGATTAGTGTAGGATGTATGAAAAGGTAAGGATCCAAATATTTGAATAATCAAATATAATGATTGACTATAATTATTATACTAAATCAAAATTTATAAATAATTTAGTATTTGAAAATTATTTAAAATAGTTATATGTATATACAAGATGTATTCCTAATAATTTCTCCATATAGAAACGTTAACTTCCAATATGTGCAAGAAATTCTTCCTTGCTTTGTGCCCATTGCTTTTAAAAAAATTGTCATTTCATTATCTTTTTGTTGATTAATAAATAATTAAATTTTCAGTTATTTCTCCTTGAATTTTTCTTGATTTTTAATGATAGTGAAAATATAATTATGTTCTATTCTGCAAGCAACAATTTCTCAATATGATAGAAGAGATAAGAGGAAAATGAAGAAGAAAAATGATTCTATGAAAATTTTGATAGTCGTAATATGAATGATGGTATCACCTTTCTGTGAAAAGGGAATACTCAATTATGCTTAGTGCACTCTGGCTAGTGCTTGTGCAAGAGCAAGACAAGACGTGCTAAACAGAGAACAAAACTCTCAACAGCTTAGAATAAATGGCCCAACGCAAATTTGGCTTCCAAGCCCTTGCAAGTTGCAACTATACTCCCTTTCAGTCATCCGGAAACAAACACAAGAGGGCCCTGTGACCAAAAACAAATTTAAAAGGTGGATCTAGGAACCTTTGACAACAATGTATATGCCACTTTCTCCATAATAATTTTTTTATAAGAATGGAGATATATTTAAGACTACCCAACATTCGGAATGCAAGTAAAAAGATGAGGATACATAAAAATAAGGGATAATGTTCTTGGGAGGAATACAAAATATTGAGATAGAAGATTGATTACTCAATTTTTTTTTGGTTAGGATATTAGCATATTTATTTGCTTGACTGATATTTTTACAAGGAATTCTCTTCAAAAAGCTCTACATTCAAATAAAAGAGGATCTCCATAATAATGTTACCTCATATGTTGTCAAAATTTTATATATAATTGCATAACTAGTATAATTTGAGTTAAATGGGTTTCATTTGGTTTAATATAGATGATTGAGTTGGTTTATTTTAAATTGTGTTATGTATATATATTTACTATTTATATTGCATGACTATAATAACACTACTTCTTTTACTAATCCTAATCGCATTTATTTCTAATTTGTTTCTTCTCTTTCTTTCATCGTACACACACAAAATATAAGGAGAATAAGTGTAAGAGTTGATTTGGTATAGTAACCAAAGAAATCATCAACGGCTCTCTTAATCATCTTTTAGGCTACGAATTACGCATGGATCAACTTAAGCATTTGTTATTATTGTTGAGAATGACCCATCTCCTTTAAAGTACAAAATATATTTTAAAAGATAAAGTTAATTAAGAAATTGGATAATAAAAATTTAAAAACCAATTTTTAATGACTTGTCATTTAATTAATTTTAAATTTTTTATTAGTAATAATGGTTATCTATTTCATCTTTTAAAACTTGTTATACATAAAAAAAGCCAAAATTAATAAAGAAGCAGCTAAATAATGGAAGGCGTTTAGTAGGGAGGGGATTTCAACCCTCTTCCTAACCAATGTTACTAATAAGGAATTTCGATCATTAGGACGCCACCCATTTGCTTATTTTTCATAATTAATTTTGAAAGAATTATCTACAAACAAACTATTGTGTTTGCAATCATCATTTAAGAATGACTTTTATTAGTTTGAATAGTGTATTTAATAATAACATTTTTTTTAAAAAAAAATCATTATAGAAAAAAATTGTAATTTACAATCCAGCCGTAATGTTGATCCATATTTTTTTTTTCCAACACTTCTAAAAATTTAATCAAACGTAAACAATCATGAACTATATGATTAACTATTAACCATTCAAAAGATGTACGAAACGTAAAATATACGATGATGAATTAAAATGGAGTTGAATTTTCTCTCTTTTTCTTTTAATTTTTTATTATTAGATTAAAAAAAGATAACCACGAATTCTTTTGTAGATCATATTATCTATAATAAATATTTTAAGTTTTACTGTATATTAAAATTTTGTATCGATTTTTTTATATAAAAAAATGATATGATTAAAAAAAGAACGATACAAATTCAATCAAAATATACCTAACTAGCACATGACTCAACAAGTTGAAATTAACCTCCAAAGTCCAAACCAAAAGGGGCATGAAGTACGCGTCTAAAAGCCGACCAAAATTGACCAATGGACCCTTCATAGCTGCACGCATCCAACACATGGAGGTGATAGTTCACGCCCAATGTGGGATCTCCATCATCAACTTTTCTCAATCCCTATAGAATGTGGGTTAGGCAACCCAACATGGTTCCTAAACACCAAAAACTTCATAGTTGTGTCATCTCAGTGAATGACATTCTTTAGAATATAATATACATTCTTTTAATTGATTACAACGTACATTGTTCCCACCATAGAATTCTAGGTTGTGCTTTTGTGGGGGTTTCGTTTAAATTCCAAGTGCTTGATTATGTAGTGAAGAGTTCATTTCTCAATTCCCTAAAGTCATCAACAAAATTTGGAGTTTGGATAACAATAATTGTATCAATAATATTTAAAAAAATGATGAAAAAAGGACACTCTGAAAAATAATCTCTATTCTATATCGAGTGAGTTTTAACAAAATATAAGATTCATATTTATAAGAGGTGATATTTTGAAAATATCTTCTGAAATATGACATTAGCATTATTTTAATAAATAAGCCTTACCACTAAATATGTTTCCCTTAATAAAGACCTTGAGGGTGAGGACTTTTTATAGATGTAGACTCGATTATATGATGACATTCACTAATTGATTATATTCTACCATAACCTTGTTATGAGCAAATACATCTTCTCTGCCCACATAAGTAATTATCAATGAATATTGAAGCCTGATGCAAGAAGATAATGGCTGATATGAGATAAAATTTCTAGAGAGATATTGATCTTTCTAGAAATTCTTAGTGCTCCTAATATAAGCATATTAGGGAACATGGTTGAAATTACACCATGTTTGTGGTTGTATTTTCTTTCAAGGGAAATAACTCTTCCATAGGTTACATTCATTTCATTGAAAAGCATTTTTCACAAGAAACTGTCATTTATATGTATATTAATAAATGAGTGGCATGTTATTTGTATTTATATTTAAAAGAGAAATTAATACTTAAAGTTATATAGTAAAAATAGAAAATTCTTCTTTAAAATGAATCAAGTTGTTTTCTCCAATTTTTTTATATTTAATATTAAATAAATAAAATATTTTACTTCATCTTAACATTTTGTAAATATATTTCACAAAAATATTTCCCATTAAATAGAGGAAGCTATAGTTTAACTCTATAATTCCTTAATGGTAGTTATACAAGTGAAAGAAAACACATTTCTGATGTTGAAGTGTTACTTTATGATTAGCTTATAACCATGAAAATTGTGTAAACTTACTTTTTGTTTGACACACTTAAAAATAAGAATTCATTGCATTTCATTTTAATTTTTTTTTATTTTTAAATGAATTCTTTTGTTTGGGATAAGTTTATTTCACTTTGAAATAAGTTTTTTTATTTGAAATTTTAATTAAAACATGTAAAATTTATTTTAAAAATTTAGATTTACAATATTATCCTTAATTTGATAGAATAATAAGTTTTCTTCTAGTAGAAGATAAAAGAAGAAGGGCAATGATAGTTAACAATTTAAAAAGTTAAGGATAAAATTATCCAATAAAAATATTACATATCAAATGAAATGAAATTCCAATAAATCTTAACTAATTTGATGAGATTCCAAAATGGCAATTATGTAAATAAAATAAAATTTATAAATGAAATTAAATCTAATAAAATTTAAATCCAAACATAATAATTTAATAGAATTCATTTGAAAATGAAATGAATTCTTATTTTTAAGTATGCCAAACACAAGGATAAATCTATAAAAGAATTCCTATTTAAAGCATTGTAACTTTGGGAAATTTTACAGCACCCCGGAGGGTTCCAAACCCGGGGTGACATGGCACGTTTTAAACCGTTGGGGATGAGATTACAAAATCTTATCCGACGGCTTGTATGGGACCACGTCACCCCGGGTTTGGAACCCTCCGGGATGCCGTAATCTTCCCCTGTAACTTTTAAGCCCTTAGTTGATTAGTTCTTGCAAGACTTCTACATGGCATTATGACCGACAAAGGTGAAATTAAACACAAATTATTGCAAAAGTTAAAGCAGAGATTTTTCAGGAATTTTTGCTATAATACTTTAATTTTTGGAGAGGTTATATATGAATTTCTCTAAATAAAAATTGAGAAGAGTTTGATAATTTCAAAATTTGGGATGCATATACAAGGGGCTTGCCCTTGGTGACAGACACGGCTAGACATTGGGTTATTTTAATTTAGATTAGACTTGAAAGATGTAACTTTACATCTCAAACCAGTTATCAGTCTTGTTGATCAAGCAGCAACCGCTACAAAAAGTTCACCAATCATTCATAAAATCAAATGACATTGGGTTTCACGCTGACCCATTACGTTTCTGCAAACCCATTTCTATGCTAAGACATATGGAAATTCAGAATTTGGGGCTGTTTTAGATGGATAAGGATTTGTTTTGCTTGTACTCTTTCTGTCCTCTTGGGCTTTTGCCTTTTGGGAGTTTTAAGTGTATGCTGTTGGAGCCTAAATATGACCTTCGTCTTTTAACATCACAAAAAAGAGAGAACAGTTTGTATACTTTAGTTAAAATATGGCCTTGATATATTTCCTCTTTGATGAGTGACTAAACGGAATGAGACTGAAATCAAATCATATTTCATTGTAAATCTCCTGCAAAAACTTACTTTGCTGTACTAATTATCATCAAGAAATTTAGGTGTCATTGAAATCTACTTTCATAGGGAGAGAATAAGAACTAACTTGAATCTTTGGGGAGGTCGGTGTTTTATCAGCAATTGGAGGGTGTTAAGTGAGAGGGTAGGCTTTCAACCTCTTGTGATCAATTGATCAAGACCAAATTTAAGGTGATAATTAGCTTCCTTAGGTTGCAATAAGGTAGATTGTGTCACTAGCTTACCACAAGAGGAGTCCAAGAAAGTAGTCTTGTAGAACTTTCAAAATAAAAAAGAGGCTATAATGAATGTTCTTTTTCTGCGGCATTCTTGTTTGTTAACCATCTTGAGAAGAACACCGTGTATTTACGAGAAGGATATTGCAAATTTTCCAAAGTTGTTTAATTGAATATAATTAGGTTATTGTATAAACACTAGGCTCAATTATCTCTCTCTAAGTTGATTTTTCTTTTTTTTTGGGGTACGCTAATGATGAAAATATTTCAACATAAAACCTCCAATATACTACAAAATTCTTCATCACTATCCACCACTCTTAGTCCACCACATAGTGGTTTTCTCTGTGTGTTGAACTTAAATAGAAGATCTACCCTCTTGATCTTGTGGCAGTGGTTGCAAAGGATGGAAGGTTCAACTCTTCCACCCACCCCGAACCCCTACTCCCCTCCCTGAAGAAAAATTCAATATTCCTCCTTTTCCTTTAACCACCAACTTACTCATCATTACATTACAAAAATGACTTTCACATTTCTGACTTTTTTTAGGTGTAAAATGTACTTTAAAAGTTAAGTGCATCTTCACAACTATTGAAGAGAATTTTTTTTTAATAAACGAGAGATAGGTACATAATCAAAAATTAAATTTTAATTACTTATTATTTATCAAATTCCTAGTCTTTAATTTTTATATCAATGGCCATGATAACACCATTTTACCCTTTAAAATGCATCTTACAATTTACAGGAGCCAAATTTAAAATTCACTATTATCATTTATATCTCTCTACAATTCTACATACAGAACAGTTTGAGCTAAACCAAGTCCATATGTCAGATATATTGTGTGTACTGTGTACAAGTAATAATTTCTTTATACTATAATGAAACCCCATTTCTATCATATGCCATGAATTCCCACTTCTTATTCAAGTGTTGCACTGCCTGCTCAATGCAGAGGATCCATAGAACTACAATCAATTTACAAGTTCATATATAAAGAAGAGAACTTAGAAGCACCCACAAAAATATATCATGCATTAGCCAATGCTGATCTATCGACAGCATATGATCAATTGACATCATCTCAACAATGGAAGAAAACAAGGTTTGGATAAGAAAAGGACGTTGAGCAAAACATGTTTCACACATTTCCTTCCCACTTCAATCCTTTTTCACCATATTCAAATGCATGCCAACCAGTACCAACACTATGTAGTTACAACATATAAGTCCGCCTTTGCATAAAACTTCGCATTATTGGCATTGGCAATATTCGATGACATGGATCTCTAACAATAATCACATGAGCACCTCTTTGCTAATCTAAATACTACAGTAATTCAAGCCACATATATTACCACCTTGATTCAATTAACAGAACACAACTTATGTTTGGAACCCCCCCCCCCCTTTTTAATTTTATATAATGGCTCATCTAACCTATAATAGATTTTTCATCATGATGCGATACTGGCAGATGACTTCAATTTCTTAGGTGGCGGGTTTCCTCCGGCGACAATTGCATACAAATAAAAGCACAGCATTGCAAAACTGCAAACAAAGATTAGACACGTGCACATAGGAGTCAGACCAGAATTACCACATTTTTTACAGCTAAAAGGGAAGAGGAAACTTGCACTTATGACAAAAATAAAGTTACGAAAGAAAAAAGATAAATGCAAAATATGTAGTTACCTGATAATAGAAAGGAAGCCTGATGGAAATACTCTCTTCACCTGTATCCAGAAAAGCAAATGAGTATAACAATGAAACTAGTCAAAGAATGAGGACAGTCTTTAAATAAATCAAGGTACTACCAATGAGTAGGCCTGAAAGTTCTTCCAGACAAGGACTGCTGACAATGCTGCAAAATTAGTGGACCCATTAGGATATGAAGTGATATTTACGTTAATAGAAAACAAGCTGCAGGCTTTTGACTTTCATCCTTTTCCAACTAAGCCATATAATGTTTCAGACACAGGAAATTTAAATACCTGCTTGTCCTAGGATAAATGGTATACTGGATTTTCCTTGCCTCCAGACTTTCAAGCTGGTGGTGCTGAGAAATAATAAAGCACCTCCAAAGAGCACACCATTGCTCAATGTTGCAGGACTCCGTGACAAAAGAAAACCAATAATGCCCCCGCCTAGGACAAATCCGCCTATGACAAAATCCAAAAGGGGTCATAGGGCATATTACCACATCTTCACATTACCCTGTTACGCTTGAAAGATCACCCAAAAAAATTTAACATCCTATTGAATAAAGCATCAATTTTAGATTAGTATAAGTTATGATGAAGGGTTAATACATCAGTCTTTACAACATTTCACTTTTTTTCATTTTTATAAAATATCTACCTTTTTAAGCCTCTGGTAAATCAATTCGAAGGTTTCATTCAAAGTTCCCACTTAATCCTAGACATACTGAACAGAAGATCACACTATTTTCTTTACCCCATTAATCACGAGGAAGCAGCACATAAGAATTTCCATCAGTTAATCATTCATAGAAACCTTATGATATTTTGACAAGCCAATTTAAATCAATTTATTTTATCATGGTCCTACTAAAAATTTTAAAATTTTGCTTTCATACAAAAAAGCCTCCTATTAGTACTTACATCATTTGACATTAGCTAAAAAGTAAGTGTCCTCACTACGTAAGGACATAATTACCTGATAAATCAGCCAAAAAGTCATATAAACAACCAAAAAAACCCAGAAGGGGAGAGAGAGAGAGAGAGGGGTTAAAGAGGAAAGAAAAATGGCAATTCATTTGTATCAAATAGAATCACAGAAGCTGCAATACCTCACAAAAAATAACTTGTTTCAGTGTCATAAAGCTTTGATAAAGTTTCCCTATCAATAAAGTCAGCAAATCACCTTATGAGAAAATTATCATAAAAATAACACTTACCAAAGGGAATGCCTAAACAAAAATCATGAATTTTGGCTGCCCTTTTCTGTTGACTGACACCTTGTTCTGGCACTGTCTCACCAATCCCCTCTGTTTCAGTACCATCGCCTGCTGTATTCGAATATGATTTTTTCTTCTCATCAACATGCAACTTTGACACATCAGCTGTATAACTTAGAGAATTTGGGGTATCAGAACCAGCAGTATCTGTGCCACGGCCCTCGAGACTCATAACAACTGATAACTATAATAGCAATGCTTCCAGTTTAGTATCATCTCAAATTATTGCTCCAAGAGATTTCATCAAGGAAAAATTATTCATGAGAATAAATCAATAGCTTTGTGCTCAGAACTCTCACTAAAATAAAGCAGTGCATAGCATAACTGTCATTGTCACCAAAAGGAAAAAGCATGGCAGGAGGAATCTTAAAAGAAAATGGCAAACACAAAATGCTAATTGACATGGAATAGACTTATTATACAATCAAGAGATAATTCTTCAGGTACAACTTTTATAGGAAGAATATCATACGCTGTAGATGTGACTACCGAAATTCAGTTGATCATTAAACTTGCCTACGGTAACAACTGGTCACGTTCTTACTCAGGTTGCTTTCCAGGAGTCCGTCAAAACAATGCGC
Organism: Sindora glabra; assembly: GCA_020226215.1. NCBI lineage: Eukaryota > Viridiplantae > Streptophyta > Magnoliopsida > Fabales > Fabaceae > Sindora > Sindora glabra. Next base: position 25,564,958 of record CM035228.1, read on the forward strand.
ATATGCTGCACATGACACTGCTTATAATGGGAAAGCTAGCGTTAAGTGGCATGTTGATTAAAAACAAGCTTCTTCAGACATCTTATCTCAGACTATAATTTAAATTTGTAAGTATCCCTTTAATCTGAAACCAGCACTTCTTGTTGTACAAGGTATGAAATTGCCATATTGGCTGGCTACTTCAAAAAAGGCCCCACTTCCCAAGATTGAAAAACGCTTGTATTCCCAAGGTTATGAATGTATATAATTTTGTTCTCGTTCCTGAGAAAGGTTTAACTCAACTGAGTTTGGTCTTAACATCAATGTATGAAGTCACATATCGCTACTTCTTTCTTCATTGTTGCTAAGCAGAAATATACAAGTATATCACACTCAGGACTATTGAGATAAATTATATTAAATCAACATTCTATAAAGCCAAATTTTGATATTGAACAGAACTTACATCTTAAAATATTTCTTCCTGCAAGTACTAAATTTCATACACCAAAGCTATATAAATTTACAAACCATATTTATGTCCACAATTTAAAATCTGATATTCATTTAACTCAATTGATGAAAATGCTTATCCATCTGTTCATATCTCAACGCACAAGTTCCATTTTCCCAAATTCTGAAGCACGAATACAGCACAGTGGAACTAAATTCAACCAACCAAGAGTTGAGTTTCTGGCGTTTATATATTATCCTTAATGTTTTGGCTCACGATGCTAATTTTCATTTGGAGAACGGAATAAAAGCCTAACGAAGATTTTTTAGAAGATGAAAGGTAGGCGCAGAATGAAGTTGGATGTACCTTGGGGCGAAGAGATGGACATGGAAGTGAGCGTCTTTGCAGCTGTAGGCTGCGGTTTATGGCGGAGAAGCACGAGAGCTGAGAGATCGACACAGCCATTGACGACTGACTCTGACTGATTGGAGATCCACCCCGAAGAAGCAGTTTGGTTTGCGCCAATTTCATTACTCGGTGTTTTACGAATTAGATCCGAATCAAAAAGTAGAAATTAATGGTGGGTTAGTTGGCAGGATGTTTCTCATACCTTATTTCGAGTAATATTAAACTCTGGAGAATTCTACGGTACAAATAATTTTTTTTAGGGTATGACATACAACATAAATTTGAGCCTTTGATTTTATATTCATAAGATTTCAACCGTTAATTTAAGGCAAATTGTAATTCAATGACTTGGTCCTTTTTTTTTTAATTTAAAATACCCTCTTTGTTTGCCAATAACTCCATCTGAAAGTGTAAATTCTTTCTCGAATCATCTTCTTCCACAGTCAATTATAGGTGGTTTTTGAAGTGGTACACCATTAATCTTTGCATCACACTCCCATTTTTTATTTTTATTATTTGTTAAAAATTTTCAAATTTATGCATTATATTGCCTCTGTCATCGGTAGACAATAAACCTCAACTTCAAAAATAGTTTAGTGGTATTAATATTCGTTGTCATGCTTAAGCAAGTGGATGTATTGTAATGGAAAGCAAATTGTTATCTGAGATAGAGATGACAGAGTTTTTGGATTGAAAACTTTTGTATAGAACCTTAGAGAGATGCGGAGATTCATAATAAAGTTCATGCACCATTTTGAATAGATTACTTGAGAGTATTCAGGATTCTTTTGTGCAAATTAGGGAGAAAAATAGAAAGATTGTAATAGAAATGGTTCTATGTATTTTCTTGCTTTCTTTTCTGATCTGTGTAGTTGTGTGATTTTAAAAATAAAATTTGTGCTCCATTTGTCTCATGCTTTATTTTTTCTTTTTTGTTTTTCCAATTTTGCTTGCAAGAACCTCTATCTGTTTTTCGTTTTGTCTGGATTTACACTTTGATATAATCTCCCTAATTTACTTTAAAATGCATGCCAACTATTTGATGAAATGCTTGTAAAACCATTTGATAGAAGGCCAAAGATTTAAGGGATTGGATAGTTAATACCTTCTCAACTACTTCCTCTCTTACTATCAAATCTTGATACACACGTCACAATCAAAACATAAGAAATGGTTTTGAATGGGATACAACAATAAAGCATTCGTATTATAGAAATCTCCTTAAACTTCTATTAGAATTAGTGGTGTTGGAAAGATGGCTCAGACCAGCCTAAAGGGCCCATCCGCAAGGATTCGACACTTTTGCAGGTCGGGTCGGATTCGTCTACATTTTTAGCAGATGGAGCCTTTAGTTTGGTCTTTGTAGGCTGGGTTGCTTTGCAATTTTTCCTTTTTAATTTTTAAAAATTTTTAAATGATAAAAAGATTTAAAATCATTTTAACATACCATGTATTTATTCATAAATAAGTTACAATGCATTTTATATTTATATATAACCTTAAAAATATCTTATATACAAAATATAAATTATAAAATATCCTTAAAATAAAAATATTATTTATAAATTATTTATGATAATCTTACATAACTAAAAATAGAAAAAAAGAGAGTTTGATTTTGTATGAATTGGATATTCAAGCCCATCAAAAAATTACAATATACATATGTATATATTATTTATTATATATATACATATATATATAGGGGTCGATTTGACCCACATTTATATGAATTGTGAAAATGATAACTTGAGTCTTTTAAAACGTATAGACTAATAGGTCAATCCCTTAATTTTGACCCATTTTAATGGTTTTCATCAAAATTAATAAAAATTAATTTTAAATATGATGATATGGATAAATTAAATTGATCTTCTTTTAATATTGGACTTAATTAATCTTGCTATTCTTCATTTGTTAAAATCATATACTTTGACTTTAGGACTTTTTATGATATGAAATGTATTAATGTTAACTTTTAAATTATAGCTATTCTCTTATATCATTCTTCATTATTGCTACATTATATATATTTTTAAATATTTATGCATAAATATATAATTTTTTTAAAAAGTAATCCCCATTTTTTATGTATATTTGTGTTACAATATTTTTATATAAAACAATAGAAAAATATTCTTAAAATGCAGAAGAGATACAATTAAAATGCTATTACATTTTACTATAATATAAAAAAATGATAAGTGTTAAGTATAAATAAATCAAATTTTAAGAAAAAATCTATAATTAATAATATTAGAGAAGATACTATAAAAATTAATGTTATTACCTTTTATGATAGTGAAAATGCTTCAAAGATAAAAAATATATAATTTTTAAGAATAAGAGATATTAAGTATCAATAAATCAAACTTTAAGAAAAGCCAATCTCATTTTTAGTTTAGTATTTTTAGAATTTAAATTTAAGATATTTTTAATGAAAATTATTTTTAGACTATCATCTAATTTTTTTTTGTTATCAAGTTAATAAAAAATTGTTAAAATTTTCTTAATATTAGTAAAAATTCTTAATTATAATTACTTTTTTAATTACTTGTCATCTTTTTTGTTAATTGATATGGTGGTTTATACTCATATTCTTATTCATATGATATGTTTTAGCTATATAAAAAAATTATTTGAATAACTTTTTTAGGAGTTTCATCTTTTATAAAGTTAAATTTTTTATGGCTGAATTGAATTTTTCCAAATTGTAGAGTAAATAAACTAAACAAAAATTATTAGTAAAAAATTTTTGATAAAAAATGACTTAAATATTCAATATCAAATGTAAAGAATTTAGTAAAAAATAACTTTCTTTTTTTAAAGGGAAAGTTATCTTACTTCATTATTATATTTTAAAATATTATACTTTTTAATTCTAAATTATAGAAATATATGATACTTTTTTATTTATATATTGAGAAAATATTTTTTTATGGAAGATATCTTTCAAAAAATAATTCGAGTTTCGATAAAATTATTCAAATTATTCTATCCTTTCCTTCTTGCTTTTCATTAATATTTTATCATATTAATAAAATGTTGATTTGATGAAAAGTACGTCGATCACATATACTTTATCTATTAACGAGGAATGGTTCGAATATTGAAACTGAGTAATTTAATAAATAATAAAAAATTTTAAAATGCTCTTAAAGTTTCAAATCTTGAGAGACGTGGTTGGTAATCTTATTTAATGGATGAGATTGTACCACGTTACTCAGAATTTAAAATTCCTGATATTATTGTAGTACTTCATATAAAATAATTAATTAAGTTGATTAATAAATATCAATAAAAATTTTCTGAAATTTAAAGAAATAATTTTTAAAATTTTTAAAGTAAAATATGTTAAGATCCAATTATTCCTTGAGGAAGTATTTTGTAATTTTTACTTTCAAAATTTTAATAATATTTTAAATTATGCAAGTTAATTAAAAAAATTATAATATTTTTAATTTTTTTTATTGAAGTAAAAAAAATTCTATTTTTTTTCCTAATTTGTTTGGGTAATATTAGATACCAAGGACCGGAAATTACACCACCCAAAAAAAAAAGAAATATTGAACACTGGGAAGCTCTTCTCCGTAGTCTCGCCCCCTGAGCAGTGGTGGATGAAGCTCTGCTCAACCAAGGGCGGGAACGAAAGGCTACGGGCGACACCAATAATTCTGCAGAAGAAGCCCCACAAAGATGGCGTTTCTTTGTCGTCTCAACGTCTTGGCTAGACCCCTTTGCTCCTCTTCTCTTTGGGTCTCTCTCAAACCATAACTTGTTTCTACCTAGCGGCTTGCTTCGATGTTTTTATTGAGCATCCTACCTTCACAATTTTTCGTGGCAATCTGTATCAATTCATTGTGGGGTTATGTCGTGCTTTTTTTGTGTTGCGTCTACTTTAATCTCATTCTATCTATCCCTTGTTTCTGTCTAGTAAATTTTGCTCCTACATTCTTCCCAAAGCTTTGATCTTTCTCAAATATTTGCTCACCTTCTAAATATTAATGCCAAATTTGTTGTTTTCCCCAACAATAAAGTACTGCTTTTGGGGTTCCAAGTGCATTGTCTAGTAGTTTAATGTAGACTGCTGACGAGTTCAAACGGATTTTACTATGTTTTACTGATTTTCAGTGGTTCAAATGCCTGCTTTCTTCCATTTGTTACTCAAATAGCTATGAGTCGTTTATTATTTGAACATGTTTTGATTCTTAAGTGTTTATTGGATATTCCACTGACAGTTTTCTAATTCCTACGAGGTTATTGACGTTTCTGACTGTTTCAATTCAAGATATAAATTCCCACCAGCTGTTGGAGTTAATTTTAATTATTAATTTTCAGTTTGCATAATTGATGTTATTATTTGTTATAATAGCACTATATGTAATGCAAATGTTGCCACTATTGTATTTTGTTGCTGGTTGCTGAGAGGTTGAGACTTTCATCTTGTAGCAGATATGGATAAGATTGTTTTTCTTCTGATATATATGTTTGAATCATTTTATTTACAATTATTCATCCCTCACTACAAAAAGAAACCAAAAAAAAAAAACTCTTAATTGTGTCTTCATGTTTCTTATCTTACCATAGCACTGTTTAGTCAGTTTATATTTGCTCTCTGCTAACTTTTGCCTTTTCTCTCAGAATCGTTGTAGATACGCAATTGGCAGGATTGGCATGAATGGCTGCTCTCTTTCTTCTGTAGGTAATAGATCGCATCTCTTCTTTGTTCCCTACTGCATTTGTCTGCCTTTATTGCCTTGAACTCATACCATCTTTCTTCTGTAGGTATCAACCTCTTTCTGCCTTCCTGCATGTTTGTGTGTCTAATTGTTGCAAACTTACACGTGCCCTTACCCTAATATTATATAAGATTCTCCTTGCTAATTCAAAATAGATGTTATTTATTGTTTCAAATTAAAAACAAGATGGAAAAATTATAGGAAACATTTGCTGGTATATTTAACTGGTAGCTTCATCAAGCTATTGTGTGCATAGATAGATGTCATGAATAGGTCAGTTTGACGTTTTATATTAGTGCCATACTTTGAAGTTTGTTTACTTGCTAAAAAGGATATTATATGATTTCTTCTAAAGGCTAAAGTAGTGATCTGCATATCAACTCTCTTATATTGTATTTGTGTATATTTTATTTTGTTGGATAAAACTTTCTTAGTACTTCTGAGTACTGCATCAGAAATCTAATAACCTTGTCAATGTTTTCTTATCAAGTTGACTTCAACTGTTGGCTTTCAAATATTTTCCTATTTTCAGTTGAATCTTCAGATTTAGAATGTGATGAGATCCATGATGATGTCAAAGCAACAGAGAAAGATGCTGCATTACGCCAGGCTGTCTCACAGCTTGCTAGTGAGTTTTGTAAAGAGTCAATGTTATCATTGCATAAATTTTTTGGCACACGCCGTGCATCTGTGATATCTACAGGCTCCTTGAAGCTCGACCTAGCTCTTGGAATCGGAGGCCTACCAAAGGTGACTATAGAAATAGCGGAAATATATTTCAGAAAACTAGTTGGTGTAGAAAAATGTTGCACATGCTGTTAAATGGGCTGCAATCTAGCCATTCCTTTCTGCTCATCTTTCTTCATCTTTCTTCTGTTTCTATATCTCCCAGTAAATATGTTTCCCTTGAAATACTCTTTAGATTCTAAAATCAAACCTTTTTCAGCCAAAGAGTCTTCCTTTGACACTGTTTAGAATGAGGATATCTTCAGTTCTAGAACTCATCTACTTTACAAGTTAGCATAGTAATCTGCGGTGTATGGCGCATAATGGCAATGAGGGCTCTTAATGCTGTGGCACATTGTGTATGGCATTGCATATGGAAATTTCATTTTTGGCACGTATTAAATTATAACAATTTATATATTTCAAATGGAATAATAAATTAAGAGTATGGCAATAGAGCATTAAATTAAAACATAAAACATTAAATTTAGAACAACTTTTTTTTAGAACTTTAGAGCACTGAGGCAGAAAATCAAATGAATGCAAAAACAACACAAAAACAGAGCAGCAAATTCAAAACAACAGCAACGAAAAATTGGAGTAAAGAACTAAAGGTCAAAGGCAGAAAAAAGGAGGACTATTTAACAGAGGAAGAGGTGAAGAGCAGAAATGAAATTAGAGGAGAAAAGCCATCTGCAATTCTGCAGAATGTAGAAGGGTAAAAATGGAAAAAAGTGAGTCATAGTCATCCGAGAGCTGCCCAGTTGCCAGAGCTGCAGCAAATTGCTGGCGAAGAAGCTCCAACTAGTATAAAGACATTGGAGCTCATTGTTTGCAGAGAAAGGGGCTGAAGATAGGGCTTGCGATTCTCTCTGGGAGGGTCAATTCTGATTTGGCATTTTGAGTCAAAATGAAATAGCACAGTTGCCCTGCATATGGAAATAGTGCAAATGGTTCCTGCCAGAATTGCACCAAACCATCTGGGCAACACAATACTTGTGTTGCACTGATGCTCATGGCAGGTTGCCATTTGCAGTGGCATGCTTTTGATAACTATGCATGTTAGCAGCAAGCCACAAACGCTTGGCTTTTCTCTGCCACAATAACTTGTTTTCCCCAATAGCAGCCCTTCTTTGTGTTGATATGGCTTCACTCTGTCTCCAGATCATAGCCAATGTGGATGAGAGATGGCCTTTAAAATTCAAAAGATGACTGTTCATGGCTATGGCAACTATAGATAGTCTGGTCTTTGGATGATCAAATTTCTCTTCATGGTAGAACTTGACTTAGTTGGCTGTCATCATTGTAACACTTAATTTAGAATTTAATTTGTTTATCTTGTTTAGAATAGAAATTAATTTGTATACTCTTAGTCCCTTTAATAAGTATACTGTTTGAAATTTTAGGGTAGAATTGTGGAAATTTATGGACGAGAAGCAGCTGGCAAGACAACACTTGCACTTCAAGTTATCAAAGAAGCTCAAAAGCTTGGAGGTATCAATCTTCATTTTTTATCTGACGGTTGGTAAACCCACCCCATCTAGATTGTAAAGTTCTTGGCATCAATGATACTATGGGACTGGAATTATGTTCAGATCTGGGGCAAGCAAGAAACTTGAACTTTGGAACTGGCTTGAGGAAAATAGTCTTTTCTCCTCTCAGTATAGATGCTTAAGAGGTCACATGAAGTGGGGATGAATGGCTTCTGCCACATTGGCTGTCTTGATTTTCAACATTAGCCAATTTATTTGCCAGTTTGCTTTTCATCATAATGATGTTGCTGAGAAAAAAGGATGGGTTATTGGACTTTGTCTATGAGTATACCCCATCTAATTTATCAAGCATGTAGTTCTCTTTGCTGGTAGTGTTTTATATCCATTAGTTAGCAAGTATACAGCTTAAGATTGAGCTTTGATGTTTCTATACTGAAATGTTGTCTTGAGTTAATGATGAACCACCTTATCTATCACTATTTTGCTGTAATTCATGATTTTTCTCACCTAAAGCTCTCTGAAATAACTAGGGCATTAAATCATATTGAGAAGTGTGTTTAAATTTCAAGCCTGGACAAATTCTTGGAAACATCCAAGAGTTGTATGACACATTAAATAGATTGGAGGTAGAGGTAAGAACAAAGTTTCTTTAGCCATCTCCTTCATTTTAAATGTAGGTAGTTTTGTGGTTAGGCGAGTAGTGATAGACTGACATGTTAATGATCTGGATCATGAAATTGTATCGAAATAGAATCTAAATCTGTTTATCTACAAGAGCACTACTTTTTTATTTTTCAAAACATTGAACAGAACTTTGTATTATCTGCTTGTCAGTTGACACCTGAGATGTTTAATATTCATACTTTTTCTCCATATCAGTGAGACTGTGTGTGTGTGTGTGTGTGTTTGCATACTGCATTCCCTAAAATATTATATGCCATATGGCCTTCCGTTTTTCCTTTTGACAGGATATTGTGCGTATCTTGATGTCGAAAATGCATTAGACTATTCACTTGTGGAATCAATTGGTGTAAATACTGAAAACCTTCTAGTTTCGAATCCGGATTGTGCTGAAAATATGTTGAGCATGGTTGACACTTTAACGAAAAGTGGAGCTGTAGATGTGATTGTTATTGACAGTGTAAGTGACTACAATTTAGTGTTAAAATCTAACTATATTATGTGCATATTTTGTTTTTGTTCCTGATCATGCTGGTGTTTCATCATGAGCTTCTTTACTTGTTGAGCTTGGCCTGATGGCCTGCACCATTTTTTGAAGAGAAGAAAATTCTCTTCAAATGTCAATTACCCCTATTGATGAGTCATTCTCATTAGCTTCCAGAATTTGGCGTATTTTCCATCCACTTGCAGTCCTTGGTGGAAGTCTGGAGACTGATGTGACTTTCAAAATAAGATCCTTATAAAAATCTTCTGCTCAACTGCATCAGTGGCAGTAGACTTTAAAATTCAAAAATGTCCATTGGCCTCTCTTGCCATTCTCTCTCATTAAAGGCTGGCCACACTTTCCTTTATACTTAACACAGCCGTATATTTATTGGTTTCAGCAATAACAACTTTGGATTTACTCTCATCATACCTGCAACTGTTTGAATTTTCTTTACCCTTTGCATAGTAGCATTTTCCTCCCTTTGCTTTGCATATGCAGAGTTGTGAACCATCTTATGCAATTCTCTCTTATATTCCATATTGCCACTTTAACTTTATTTGATAGTGTTAGATCTTTATCCAAATCTATTTTGATCTACCTCGAGTATCATCATTGTTTTTGTCAAAAATTTCAAACACTAGAATTTCTGCCTTTCAGGATCTCCAACTCTCTATCTCTTTCTTATTGCTTTCCTTATTTATGCTGAAAATCACCCTCTAGATAGTCTTTCTCAGTTACTTGGTCAAGGTCCAACACTCGTAGCATGCATCTGTCCAACTCTAGACTGGAGTTCATTATGAACTTGTCCCAAGATGGTTAAAAGCCTTGTGAAGTCCCCAGTAACAGAAACGTGGCTTTGTCCTTCAGGTTGCAGCCCTTGTCCCCAGATGCGAACTTGATCAAGTGACAATTGGCACCAAGCGAGATTTTCAATCACAGATAATGACTCAAGCTTTGCGGAAAATTCATTATTCATTATCTCAGTCCAATACTCTTATAATTTTTGTTAATCAGGTTTGACCCAAGTTACTTGAAAATCTTTTTTTTTTTTTTTTTGTGTTTGAATGTCTAGGAACTATTAAATCTACTATTCAATGTCGTGTTTCATGTTCAGGTTAGGTTCAGTCCCAAATTGGGGAAAGGATGTGGGCTTATGGAAGAGGTCACTTGTGGTGGAAATGCCTTGAGATTCCATGCAGCAGTTAGGTTGAGACTTGCAAGAATGCGATTGCTCAAAACTGCGGATAAGGTTATTCTTGCAAGTTTTGCTTTTGTTTTTCTTTTGCATTTAATGATCACTGCTGAGTAACATGATAGACTAAAATTTTCTTCAGACTGACTTTGCAACTCTGCCACCTGTATTGATAGTTTGGTAGTATTTTCTTATGATTTTTCTGTTAAATTTGTGAATTTTTGCAGTTCATTCCTCTATTTTTTTTATTTTCATCTTGCCCTCAACATACCTAATACTTACTTCATGTCATGAAGATAGTTGAAATTCTCTGGTTTACCTTGTGCTTCAGGCGGAGGGTCTTTTGGTCAGTGTGCAAGTGGTGAAAAACAAACTAGGCCCAGCAATGATTAAGGCTGAACTGGGGATCAAGTTTGGAAGAGGCTTTTGCCATGAATCAGAGGTCTTGGAGTTGGCTTGTGAGTATGGAGTCGTTTTGAAGGAAGGAGACAGCTACTATATTGAAGGGAATACTTTTAACGGCAAACATGCAGCTGAACAGCATTTGGCTGAAAATGATGAGATTCTTGATAAGTTGGTCGTGAATTTAAGGAGTCTCCTGTTTTAAAGATCTGTTTGGCCTTCAAATAGACGACATGACTCCATAAAATTATACTCGCTTGTCATGGCATGCATTCACTTGACGTCATCTCCGGCTGGCCGTATTACTTGGTGACTTTTATGGCTTTGCTTGGAAGTCAGGGAAATGGAGGAGAATGAAAGAGAAAGGAAAGTTATCTTCCTGTTTTCAGTCTATTATCTCCCAAACGCAACCCAAAAGAAAAAAAAAATATAATTATCGTCAAGGAATCAATACAGAAGGTAAGGTCACATGCATATTGCTAGTTTGTTATACAAGAAAATCACACTAGATGTTGTTCCTACTCAAGCATATTGCTAGTTTGTTGCCTAGTATGAGATGCTCTGTTGTACTAATTTATTTGAATACTAAAGAACTGTGCAAATTATGAAACAGATTAAAACCTTATTTTAATTCTTGAAGTACTTGATTTGTATCAATTTTGTTCTTGAAATAAAATTTGTATTAATTTGGTACATGAATGAAGTTTTTAAGTTCAAATAGAATTTTAATTCTTATAAAGACTAAAATTTGTATCAATTTGATTTTTGTGAGGGATTAAAATTTTACTTGAATTTATAATTTGACAATTTCAGAAATCAGATTGATACAAATCCTATTTTAGGAACAAAATTAATATAAATAGAATATTTTAAGGACTAAAATAAGGTTTTAGTCTATGAAAGAAGGATGAGATGTTTCTAATTTCTGTTCCGTTGAGTACTGCACCCGGTTTTTATGCTTCTCTGGATATGGAAATGAAATCTAGAAGTTGTAAATCTTAAACGGCTAGAAAATGGCATAAAATGAATTCCGGTGTAGAATTCAAGCGAAGCTGCTTGATTGGCTCAACAACTCACGCAGATTTCAGTGGTGGCTCGTTCGTATGAAACTAAATTATGAGTCAGGTTAATTTCCAACCTGTTCTTGTGAGCATTTCAATTATATACATCATTATTTTTTACAACATTTTATAGTTAACAATTCTTGTATATTTATATTTACTGCAATTTTTATATATCGTATGTGCATGTAAAAATGAGCAGAGCCATCTCAAGAAGAAGGGGAATGATAAGTAAGAGAATGTTATGTTGTAATTTTCCTTTTTATTTAGGAGTTTTGATTGTATGTTTGAGAGTTGAGAGGGATTGGAAAAGGAAGGGAAGTTAATGAAAGAGGGTGGAGGGAAAGAAAAAGGAAAAGAATAAATAGTTAAATTATGATTTCTTTCTTGTTTGGATGTTTAAAAAAATCTCCCAAATTTTTGCAAATTAAAGGAATACGAGATAATTAATAGAGCTGGGTTTTGGAAGAATTTGGAGTGGTCATAAATTTCTAATTTCTTCTCTTAATTAAATCTCACAAACAAGGGAAGAGTTATGATATAACATTCCTGTTTATCTCCATCCCTTCCATTATCCCTCACTCAAATATAGTATAAAGGTGACCAATGATATGTTTGAATGGAGGGGACCGGGGGGGGGGGGGTGAGGAATGTTTAGAGGGGGGAGAATTATATTTTTTTCATTTGGGGGTGGGGTGTGTGCGTGGAACAAAGAGGCAAGTGAAGGTTGATGAATGATCTTTCTTTTATCTGGGAGTTTTACTGAACAAGAGAATGGGGAATTATGATTAATCATAAAGGACTCTTAAACATTCTTCAACGTCAGTGTTTTCATGCTCCTCCAATTTAGACTGTTTTTTTGGAAGAAAGTCATTCCTTAGCCATTTATTTTTCTTCTTTTTCTTGCTTTTAATTTCTTTCTTCTCTTAATTCCCCAACATACTACAAATCTTCATGGCCTTTCAACATTTTCTATTACACACTAATTTGTATTCTTTCAATTTGAAAAGTTTTGGATGATTTTTTTAAACAATCCAGACAAGAAGAGACGTTCGTTCTTTCCATTTATCTTCCTTTCTTTACATTTCATTCTTTCTGGTTCTCCTTTCTTTCTTTCTCCTCATTTATCTTCCAAACACATTGAGTCAAGTCAAGCTTAGTATTGATCTTTATAATAACACTTCTCTTTTTCAATTATTTTTTGCCCAAAATATCAAAGATCAACTCCTCTATGGCCCTCCATAAGTATTAATAAAGGAGTTTCTGGTTTGCTTTCGAAGGAAGCAAGGTTCATTATTTCTTCTCCCTTTATGAAACAACAGCTAAATATCTCACATTGACGAGTGACGCCTCAGCGTACTACTAGTCAAGACGTCTATAGAGCGGAAAATTCTTGTATAACTTGTATCTATATATACGATCTGTATACTAAGGCTTTGTTAGGTCAAAAAATGTATTTTTTATAAAAAAAATTATTTGTATGTGTATTTTAGATATTAATATTAAAAAATGATATTTGGAGTTATATTAGTGAAGGAACGTAAAATTTTTTAAAATAGAAATTTTTTTCAAATTTTTTATATTTAATCTTAAATAAATATTTTTCTCATATTAATATTTTATAATTATAATTTTACAAAAAATATTTTCTATGAAAATATTCGGATCATAAGTCAATTATTTCATTGGTCTCCCAAAAAAGTATATCTTTCGCCCATGATATCACTCAAATAACTATTTTTAATCTACATAACTTATATAAACTCCACTTTCCTACTTGAGTTCAACATTTGTAAACTTTATTCCCTTCGTTCTTTTTTCAGTGTTGTTTAATATATAAAAATTAAGGAAGATAATAAATAATTTAAATTTTAAGAAAAATGAATTATAATTTGCTAATATATTCTTTATTAAAAGTCAACTGATGATTAAAATTATTGCGTGTTTATTTAGATATAATATTATAAAATTATAATTCTATATCAATTAATAAATATTGGTCATAGGATAAATTGACATCTATATAAATGTAGTGCTAATTTTAAAATTGTTTTAAAAAAGTAAGACAATGGTTATAAAAAAAATGATATCTATATATAGTTATGTGGTGGTATTTTTGAAATTAAATAAAAATTTAAAACAATGATTAAATTAAAAATTATCATCCAAAGACATTTCATAGGTTAAGCAGGAAGATAAAAACATTTACATGTTGATTTTATTATTAATTGATGTATAAAAGCATCTTAAAAATCTCTTTGGGAAATATGACCACTATTTGGCAAGCTTAGGACTTTGGTTTTTATTTATTAACTGACTTCAATATTTTTATTTATTGCTTATATATTTTATGTATGCTCTCCATTTTAAAATATCTCAGTGATGCCTTAATTTCTATTATCTAATTTTAGTGGTGCCTTAATTTCTATTATCTAATTTTAGTGGTGTATTTGAGGAGGAGGAAAACAGCTTCCCACTGTTACATTCAATATTTTGTCAGTTGACACCTGAGATGTTTAATATTCATACTTTTTCCCCATATCAGTTAGACTGTGTGTGTGTGTGTGTGTCTTTGCATACTGCATTCCCTAAAATATTATGTCATGTGGCCTTCTGTTTTTCCTTTTGACAGGATATTGCGCGTATCTTGATGTAGACAATGCATTAGACTGTTCACTTGTGGAATCAATTGGTGTAAATACTGAAAACCTTCTCGTTTCGAATCTGGATTGTGCTGAAAATATGTTGAGCATGGTTGACACTTTAACGAAAGGTGGAGCTGTAGATGTGATTGTTATTGACAGTGTAAGTGACAATGATTTAGTGTTCAAATCTAACTATATTATGTGCATATTTTGTTTTTGTTCCTGATCATGCTGGTGTTTCATCATGAGCTTCTTTACTTGTTGAGCTTGGCCTGATGGCCTGCACCATTTTTTGAAGAGAAGAAGATTCTCTCCAAATGTCAATTACCCCTATTGATGAGTCATTCTCATTAGCTTCCAGAATTTGACATATTTTCCATCCACTCGCAGTCGTTGATGAGAGTCTGCAGACCGATGTGACTTTCAAAATAAGATCCTTATAAAAATCTTCTGCTCAACTGCATCAGTGGCAGTAGACTTTAAAATTCAAAGATGTATATCGGCCTCTCTTGCCATTCTCTCTCATTAAAGGCTGGCCACGCTTTCCTCCATACTTAACACAGGCGTATATTTATTGGTTTCAGCAATAACAACTTTGGATTTACTCTCATCATACCTGCTACTGTTTGAATTTTCTTTACCCTCTGCATAGTAGCATTTTCCTCCCTTTGTTTTGTATATGCAGAGTTGTGAACCATCTTATGCAATTCTCTCTTATATTCCATATTGCCACTTTAACTTTATTCGATAGCGTTAGATCTTTATCCAAATCTATTTTGATCTACCTCGAGTATCATCATTGTTTTTTCAAAAATTTCAAACACTAGAATTTCTACCTTTCAGGATCTCCAACTCTCTATCTCTTTCTTATTGCTTTCCTTATTTATGCTGAAAATCACCCTCTAGATAGGCTTTCTCAGTTACTTGGTCAAAGTCCAACACTCGTAGCATGCATCTGTCCAACTCTAGAATGGAGTTCATTATGAACTTGTCCCAAGACGGTTAAAAGCCTTGTGAAGTCCCCAGTAACAGAAACGTGGCTTTGTCCTTCAGGTTGCAGCCCTTGTCCCCAGATGCAAAAAAACTTATAATTTATCATGAATGTATGATGTTTAACAATTAAAATTAAAGAAATATTTTTTATTAATTTCAAAACTAACTTTTTTTTAAACTTGCAAAAATTAATGTCTTAAAATAAAATAAATCTCTTATCTTGTTTATGCAAGTTTCAGATTTCCTTACAATTGATCTATCTCTTAAGCAAATTGTATAAGGCAAGCTTTTTCATGTCAATTTCCTATAATTGTTATCCAAACACTATGATAGAATTATCCTTTAATCTCACCACATGTCAATCAATGGAAAAATTGATGTATATAATTTATTGTGTTATTTATATAAACAAGTACAACTTAAAACATATGTTCAAATAAAAAATTGACATTGTAAAGTCTAATTTTTTAAGGGGAGATCAAGAGTTGGGTGGAGGTAAACTCAAGATGACAATTGTAAAATAAATTGACATTTATAGGTTACATTATTGGAAATTGTTCAAGATGTGGACATTTATAATATATATTTTTTAATTAGTAATCAACATAGATTGTCTTGTACTATTTATAAATTTTGCCTAGAGTTTCTTATCTTATCTACTTTTTTTCATATAGTTTTACTCCATAATTTTTCTTTCACTCCATTATATATATATGGCGTAAGATGATAATACAAGATTAATGTTGCTCAATAAATCGTTGCTTTTGGATACAATTATTTGTAAATTTTGCATCATTCATATGAGAGTACCAATATTAAGAAAGAGTAGGTATATTGACATTCAATGATAAAAAAAGAATTATTTACAAGTTTTGCATAAGTCATATGAGGGCATACTTTGCTGAAATCTACTATGAATATGAAAGTAAAAGGAAGTGACTACTTCATAGATACCATGTAGATATTTATCATTACTTTTCTTCAAACTTCTAATATCAGATGATTAATTATAATATTATCATACAATGTTTACTAGTTAATATTAATAATGTTGATAGAATAATGATTTGCTATTGTATGTGTTTTTAGAAAAATTAAAGAATGTAGAAGTTGTAAAAAAAATACAAAACAAAGAAACCACATTGATTATTTATTATCAAATAGATGTGGTTAAAATTGGGATGATACTACATCGTTTATTTGACCAAACTAATGCATAAAGATAAAATACTTGCCAGCTATTTCTAATAAATGATGGTAATAAGCATTTACTAGGATTACCTAACTCTAATAAATGGTGATATATAGTAAGCATCTATCAAAGATGGCATTTACAAGGTACTAGTATATGATGTTATTTTTTTAACAATAGATGTATAAATGATGGTTTTTATTTTGGTATATGATGTTGGATTTTATTAAAAATTAATGTCTGAAATTTTTAATCGTCATGATGATTTATCAATAATTTATATGTTATGATAACTCATCAACAATTTGCATGTCATAATGGTTCATATCAATCTGCTCTTAACCTATAAATAAGGTTGTTCTTGCATATTTGAAACAATTATCAAAATAACTTTCCTTGAGGTACTTGATTACTTCATTTACTATGAGTATTTAATTATTCTTATGTTTTAATGTGAGAATCAATATGTTGATTACTTTATGTGTTGTGTCAAACTTTGATATATATAGAATAAGTAGCACCATTCTTGTATTGAAAAACAAGAACATTTAGGAGCTCAAATCAAATGATCAATTAAATATCTTAAGATTAATAGATACAAAATTATTGTGTTAAACTTTGATGGGTTGCAAAGCAATGATATATTATTGTGAGAAGAAGTAGCATTTCTTATCTTGTATTGGTAGGCTTAAGTATGTTAATTTTTTTGACTCAAATTTATCATTACTTTGCATTTGAGTTCAATCAATGGCTTTTATTAGAAATGTCAATAAAATATAAAGATGATAAAACTAGTGAAAAGACTTGAGTTTATTGCAAAAGTGGATATGTCACTTTTTTTTCACTATAATTTGTCATGACTTTGCTATAGACATGTAAAATAGAGTCCATGATCGTGGACAACGCGGGCAACCCGCAGTTATAAGCTAACGTGGGCAGCTTAGTATGAAGCCCGCATTTAATGCGAGCAAGCCTTCGTAAGTAAAAGCGTGCATGGTGGCAGCTTGACTATGGCCAAAAAAATATTTTCTAATTATTTTTTATATTTAGACCTAATATATATAAAAAAATTTAATTCAATTACTTTCTAACAAATTCAATCTAATTTCTATACTTTAATTCAATATTTTTACTCAAATAATTCAATAAAAATTAAAATATGAAAAATATAATTTATAAATTATAAAATAAAATAATTAATAAAAATATTAAAAAAAATATGAGCTGCCCGTGAGCAAGCTCGCGCCACATGCAGTGTAGTACAGGCACCCTAATGTGAAGCCTGCATTTAATACGGCCAAGTCCGTATGGGCTAGACTCATATAAGCTCACCTCGCCCATTTTATATGTTTACTTTGCTATTTAGAACATTATCCAATTTTAAAGCCTTTAAAAAATATAAAGGAATTATTAGAAAATGTATTC
The DNA here is from genome assembly GCA_020226215.1 of Sindora glabra. Taxonomy (NCBI): domain Eukaryota; kingdom Viridiplantae; phylum Streptophyta; class Magnoliopsida; order Fabales; family Fabaceae; genus Sindora; species Sindora glabra. The sequence continues at coordinate 25,582,835 of CM035228.1, forward strand.
CATTTTTTGTATTTAAAGTTTGTTATTCGTTATAAATTGTAATTTCCTATTTGTTAGATTATTTAATCTATTGCTATTTGTATCTATATAATTGTATAAGAAACATGCTTTGCTTTTGTGAAGTTATTTTATCTATTTTATTTGTTAGATTATTCATTTAAAGTTTTTTTATATTTGTTATTATTATTGTTTGTATTTGTATAATTATATAAGGAAGATATAATTATTCAATATAAAAAAAATTTTTATTTGAAATATATTTTTAAATAAAATAATTTGTTTTATGATAATAATTTTTTAACTAAAAAACATTTAAACCTTTATAGCCGAACAATGCCATTTTACTATATACATTAATTTTTTTCTTAGGAACTAACATTTAATATTAAAATAGTTTGAATCACAAGTCATAAGATGAAAAGAAAATAGGTGAAGCTAAGGCACAAATTTCATCACAAAACTCTCTCAATTATAAAATACTTTTCTCTCTAATTGCGTATGCTTACATTCTAACTTTAAGATAATTTTTTTCAATTTTTTGTGTTTATACTTACTAATTATTTTACAATATTGGTGATCTATTAGCTTGTAAGTAAGTTTGTGAAGGTGTTGTGTTCATTGGGAAAGTGCAAAATATGAATATAAGAACTTTCTTAACTTTTGTGTTTTGTTTTTACAACTTAGTTTCTTTTTTTGAAGTTATGCTTAAATACATAATTACTTGATTCTTAATTTATATAGTATGTTGAAATATTTAGATAATGCAGGTCTAATTTGAGAGATGCACATTAACAATGAATCAAACATATTCAAATGATATCAATGATAAATTAGAAGGTAATTTTTCATTCATCATAATAATACTTTTTTTTTAGTAGTTGTAACACTCAAATTTTTATTTACTTATTTTATTCTCTTATAGTTTGAAAATGCTTTGGACATATGCCATTTAGTAGTGCAAATCGTTAGGTATTCCCTGATCTTATATCCGAATTTTATGGAATTAATGTAAAGGAAAATAGAGTTATTTTATCCATTATGAATTATATATGCTGAATTTGGAATTATATATTGTAATAAATGTACATTACTTTCTGTTTAATATAGCATTTATATATATTATAAAGTTGTAATATTGTGACTTTGGAGGTTTTGGATGCATTTCAAGTTTGACGTAATGTAGTAGGAAGTGTTATAAGACACTATATAAAATAGAGATGATGTAGAGAATAAGTTTTTAATTTTTTGGTTTGAGAGGAGAGGAAATGTAATACAATGTTGATTATATGAATTACTGAAGTAGTATATCAGATATTTTATGTTAGTTAATAAAATAACCCAACACTAAATTATAATTTTTAATGATAGTTATAGAAATAAAATTGATGTCATTAAGTGTGACTAGTCACCGAGTTGTATAACCTATAAGAAACAATAATAATTTACTTGTTAAGAAATTGAATTAATATTTCTTTTCTATGATAGTTTTATAATTAATATTATAAAATATTTAATATAATGTTTGGTAACATGACGATTTAAAATTAACGTTTAATTCTCCTAAACAGTTGATGTAAATTTATGATTTTGTAGTAATGATAATAGGGGTAATATTTAAAGGAAGGCTATAAATACAATCTTAATTTTTTAAAATAATAAGTAAATAAGAAAAAAATTTTCATACAAAATTGCCAATTAAAAAGAAATAGAAGAAATATAAGTTTCGTGGAATTGAACTCCATTAATATCTCATTTTTCGTTGTTTATACGTATGAAAAGATGAAAGTTGGCAAACGTCCTTTCATTTTTATTAGGTATGACGTTGGAATATAATAATTTCTTCCGTATTAGGGGCAATGAACCGGGTTGATTTGAGTTAGATTCAAATTAATTTAAATTTACTCAAATTATAAATTGACTCAAGCTCAATTCTAGTTATTTATTCAATTCAAGTTCATGAGCTGCATCTTTCGGTATATTAAGTTCAAATAATAATAATAATAATAATAATAATAATAATAATAATAATAATAATATACCGAATTAGATTATAATACAAATAATTTGATCTTTTAACTGTTTAAATTCGTCTTATTTACAAAATAAATTATATAATTTAATTCATGTATCATTCAGTTCCCTTGGAATTAATCTCAGAAGTTAAAATCCAAATCAAATCATAAGATAACTCGACTCATTTCATAACATCTCCCCTGAATTAAATAAGACGCTAAGGGAGAGTTGACTACAAGCCTTTGCCGGGTCATGTACTCATGTTCACTAAATAAATGCGGTAGGGCCCTCACATTTGCCTTTTCTCCATGGAACCAATTTGTATTAGTCAAATTGAATTTATTGGGTTGCCTATTACGAGATATCTTAACAACCAAATTTTTAAAATAATTTTTAATTGAAAAATCAAGGAGTATGACTTGTCAACCCAGCGCAACAACTTAGTTTGATTTTATTGTTTGAATAAAATTACACTTATTTCCGTAATTTCCTCTTACTTTTATTATTTTTGGTATAAAATTAATTTCTATTTTAGCTGAGAGTAGTAGATGGTAAATCCAACCAAATAAAGGTACCTTCAAAGATTAAATTTAAGATCCTTCATTGGATTTAGATATCATGAGACTCAACATACTTACATTGAGTCAGCCAATTATTGATACATTTTCTCTAAAGTTTAATTACCACTTATAATTTTTTTTTTATCTTTAGAAATATATATTCATCTCTCATATTTTTTTGGGAAAGGAGATGCAAGTGTATGCTTAGAATAAAAGGAAAAAAATGTCAACTTATATGAAAGAGATAAATTCTTCAAAATATAGAAGAATTGTAAATATGATTACATTAAATCTCAATAATAAAATTAATATAGAAGAAGAAATAAAGAGGGAAAAAAATAAGATGCAAAATACAAAGTAAACAAATGTACATGCAAGCGAAGCCAAGAAACAAGCATCCATTTTCTAATGCAACTATTGTGTCGTTGCTAGGAAAGTTGTCAATATGTAAGAAATTATTTGTTTGAGCACAAGAGACAATGAAGAAATAACCTAAAATAACTATTCAAAGAGAACATACGCATAAATAATGCCAAGAAAACCCTCATATGGGTGAAGATGATAACAAAACAGGTACGCAACTAGTTTGTTGAATATTTAATTTCTTAATTAGACTGATTTGATTTTTTTAGAACTGTGGGATTGCTTGACCTATACCCCGTCACTGACGTTGGTGAAATTGTAGATAAGTCTCATGCACAAGGCTGGCTTCTTTCTATATAAAGGAGCTGTTTACTTTGCCATTCTATCTTGCCATTTTCCTCTCTCAAATGGCAAAACCTCATTCTTTTGAAAGTGGTTCTTCTTCCATGACTTCTCTATTTCTCTTGCTTGTGCTACTTATTGCTAGCACCGAGACAACAGGTCTTTCTCTTTTTTTTCTTTTTCTTTTTTTGAGAATTCTATATTACAATTTAAGAGAGAAAAATTCTCTTTTAAAAAAATATAAATGTACACACAGATTGCATATACATTGCATTTTATTTTTTTAAAATAAATATATTTTTATATTTCAAGATTAAAATACAATTTTAATTTTCATTTTTGTCATATTGAGTCATTAATGTATTTGTCTTTTATAAGTATCATTCGAGTTAATCGGTCGAATATTGAAGTACATAATATGTCTACTTATGACATGAAAGGTGTTCATTTTGTTTGATTATTTTAGTTATGTTGTGTGTTTAGTTTAACATGTCAAGTCTAATATAATTTAGCACAAGTACCTTGTAGTATATTGTATATGTAGTTTGAATATTTTCTTATTTTAAGATTAAATTATATTTTTTTATTCATTTTTGTCATTTTGAGTCACGTAAACATATATGTATGTATGTATGCATGCATGTATGTATGAATATATATGTATGTATGTATATTTATGTATATATGTGTGTGTTTACATTATAAGTGTTATGGTTAAATATTGGTAGAACATTTTGAGGTACATAATATTTACAACAAAATTCTTGAATACTTCAACTATAATAATACATGTTCATTTTCTCAATTAATAACAAAAAATGAATTACAATTTCTAATGTATGCAATTTTCAATGTAGAGGGATTCTACGGAATTGACAACTGATTTTTCTTCATATATGTTATAGTTGGAGTATAGAAGAAGAATTTCATATTTTCTACTCACTGCCCCCGTCTTTGGTGTAAAGAAGAAGAATTAAGGATATAAAATAGAGTACTTAGTGCTCAATCGATCGGACACCTCTCAATATATTTAGTCATGTTATTTCTGTGTTACTGTACTGATCAAATTTACAGCCAAGCATTTATAAATTGAGCTGATATTGCAGGTGCGCAAAATGGTGTTTGTTATGGGATGAAAGGGGACAACTTGCCATCCCCACAAGAAGTCATAGCCCTTTTCAATCAAAACAACTTCAAAAGGATGAGAATCTATGATCCAAACCAGCAAGTCCTCCAAGCCTTAAGAGGCTCCAACATCGAACTTCTCCTTAATCTCCCAAATATCAACCTCCAAGAAATTGCCTCAAGCCAAGCCAACGCCGACAAATGGATCCAAGACAACGTCAAAAACTACCAAGATGTCAGATTCAGGTACATTTCAGTGGGAAACGAAGTGAAACCTGGCGACTCATTTGCACAATTTCTTGTCCCCGCTATGCAAAACATCCAAACCGCCGTTAACTCAGCCGGACTTGGCGGCCAAATCAAAGTCTCCACCGCCATCGAAACCGGCGCCCTAGAACAGTCATCCCCTCCTTCAATTGGATCCTTCAAGAACGATTATAGATCGGCATTTCTTGATAATGTGATCGGATTCCTAGTCAGCAACAATTCCCCATTACTTGTTAATGTTTACCCTTACATCAGCTACACCTTAAGGCCCAATGACATTAGGCTTGATTTTGCTCTTTTCACGGCACCCTCAGTTGTTGTGAATGATGGATCAAATGGGTATCAGAATCTTTTCGATGCTATAGTGGATGCTACTTATTCTGCATTGGAGAAGGTCGGAGGAGCTGGATTGGAAATTGTTGTGTCTGAAAGTGGTTGGCCGTCGGACGGCGGTATGGCAACTTCGGTTGAGAATGCAAGCACGTATAATACAAAATTGGTTCAACATGTTAAAGAAGGGACTCCAAAGAGGCCAGGGAAGGCCATTGAGACCTATGTGTTTGCTACGTTTGATGAAAATCAGAAGACTGGAGAAGAATATGAGAAGTTTTGGGGGCTCTTTCTTCCGAATAAGCAGCCTAAGTACCAGATAAATATAAATTAGAATTAAGAAAGAAGAAAAATAAATCTAGTAATTCCGGTTTGTGTTCCTTGTTAGAAGAATAAGACGAGAGTTTCATTATATTACGCTTGAAGAGACAAGGGTTAAGTTCTTGTACTTCCAAACTAAGTGCCAATCAGAGGCAAATTTAATTATCTATAAATAAAAGCAGTGTTCTTTATCTTCTTTAACACAATTAAACTATCTGAGTTATGATTTCATAAGTTCCTTTTTAGGAGAGTAATGTATATGTATAAATTTTATCTTACAAATGTCACTCAATTACGCGTTGATTTAAATTCTGTCTACTTTTTCATCAAGAACATTTAAAATTCTACAATGTGCATATCAAGTGATACTTTGTGCTTAGTAATAAGTGAAATTAACATTTTCCCCCCTAAAAACAGCCATAGGTTTTCTTATTTATATTATTCAATCGTCATATCTTGCCAAGCTTTCTTGAAAATTTTGACTATTTTGCTAGTGGGGTAGTAACTTTTGCATATATTAAGGTTCTACTATCTTCTGTTGCCCTTTATTACTATTGGTGGTGCAAAAATCAAGCGAAGGGTAAATTTTGTGATACTCCTAAAATTTTAAAATTTGGAGTGATATGATAATTTACAGAAATTATTAAATTAAAATTATTAAATCATATTTTAAAAAATAATTAAAATTTAATAATTTTAAAATTTATTACATCATCCTCAATTTAAAAAATTCGGCTTGTAGCAAGCAATCGTTGGCTTTCAAAACAGCTGGACCATGAAAGGAAGCAAAGTTCAATTTTTTTTTGGCTCATGAAAGGACTGGACTGATATCAAATCTAAGCAAGAGACAAAAACAGAAATAGCTAGGGACAATGTCCAATTTTGTTGTGATTTTCTCAAGGAAAAAATACTGTTCATAATTTTTTATGAAGGGGAAAAAAGTTAAAATTTATCCTATTGTACGTTTATTTTGCATTGTATTATGAAAGAGAAGCAAAATTGTACGTAATCAATTTGTTACAATTTGTGAAAAAGTTACAGTTTAAAATCTATACCTAGAATTACAAATTGCAATGCATGTGATAGCATATTTGATTCGCAACTATAATATTATAATTACGCAGTTATCTATAACTGTAATTTTAATCACAATAATTATATTTATTTATAATTTTGTTTTCTTGCAACATAATTACAATTGCGATGGATGAGAAAGTGAATTTGTTTTTTACTTTTTTTGCTTATTTACATTTTTTTCCAACGAGAAAAATTAACATTTCCTTCTTAAGATTTAAAAAATGATCCACGATCAGGATATTATTTGTAATATTGTGGTTTCATACTTGATTGCATCCGTAATTTTTTACAATTTTAGGTTGTTATAGTTGTATTTTTCATATTTATATGCATCACAAATACTATGACTGCAATCGCAACCACAATTTAAATCACTATTTATCATGTAATTGATCATAGAAGACTATGGAATTGTTAAATAGGAAGTCTTTGATGTTCGTAGAAAATGACTTGAGGAGAAGACTTTTCTGGTCTAGCTCCCAAGGAAATTTAATTTCCTTATTGTGGTTGGTAGGACTCTTGGTGGGAAAGTAGCCACCTGATTTACAGGCTTCTAGTGACTTGATTTATTTCTGGTCTACGTGTTTGCTATGTTTGATGAAAATCAGAAAACTCTAGAAGAATATGAGAAGTTTTGGGGACTCTTTCTTCCGAATAAGCAGCCTAAGTACTACAAATTAGAAAGAAGAAAAATACGTTTTGTAATTCCAGTAAGTGTTCTTGTTAGAAGATTAAAACGAGAGTTTCATGATATTAACCTCGAAGAGGGAGGGGGTTAAGCTCATGTACTTCCAAATTAAGCGTCAATTAATTAGAGGCAAATTTATCTTTAAAAGCAGTGTTCTTTATCTTCTTTAGCTTAATTAAACTATCGCTGAGTTTTGATTTCATAAGTTTATTTTTAGGAGAGTAATGTATATACATGTCAGTTTTGTCTTACAAATGGCCACTCAAGTACACATTGGTTTGAATCGTCCACTTGTTTATCAAGAACACTTAAAATTGTTCCATCGTGCATGTGAAGTGATGATATCTTGTCTGTAATGGTAAGTGTGACTGAGAACAGTATCACAAATATACCCCGTAGCCTTATAACCACATTCTATATGTATGGAAGTATCTTTATTACTCTATCAATCTGATGCAAGTTAAATTCTCCTTGTGCTTTTATATTCTTCTACTCATACTGATTTAGATATCACCTTCTTAATTTTACAAGTTTTTCAATATCTATTTCTTTAAGATTTTGTTATTGGCACCGTTTATAGCTTATCTAACCATAACTTCCGATCAAAAATGGTTCCAATCACCGAAAAAGAGTTCTGATCATCTTTTGGCCGAGATCATCCTTCAGTTTGCCAAGTTTAATTTCTTGAAAATTTTAACTATTTTGTTAGCGGTAGTAACTTTTGCATATATTAAGGTATCACTGTGTCTCCGAGACTTTTTACTCTAAAATTTTCTGTTGCCCTTTATCATTAATTTAGGTCGCAAATCAAGCCAGCGATAGTTTGATTCATAGGCAAAATTTGATTTTTATCAGTGAGTTCACTTTAAAAACCAATGTATTGTACTATGAAAGAAAGTAAAGTTCATTTTTGTTTTCTTATGAAACTGATATCATATCTAATTGAGAGAAAAAAATAGGAATAAGGATAACGACAATTGCTTCGTTATAATTTTCGCAAGGAGAAAAAATCATACTTTTCATAATATTCAAGGAAAAAAAATGTCACCTTATTATGAGTTTGCGTTGTATTATAAAAGGAAAGCAAAATTGTAATTTATTGCAATTTGTGAAAAAGTTACTAAGTTAAAATCTATAAAGAGAAGGAAAGGATAATTCTCCGGGGTTAATTACAAATTGCAATTAATGTTTATGATAGCATAATTCTTTTTATACATTGACGGTGGAAATATTTAAACTTATGATTTTTAATTAAAATAATATTCAAGTTTCTCATTATTAATCCATCACTTATATAATATTTCTATAATAGAATAATTTTAACCGTGATTCACAATTATAATATTATATTTTTACTGTACGTTATTTGTAACTGTAATTTTGTATCGTAATAATAAATATATTTATTCATAATTTTTTATAATATAATCATAGTTGTGATTCACAATTTAATTAGAGCCATGGATGAGAAAGTACAAATTTTTCCTTTTTTTTTTGTTTCACAGCGAGGAAAACTTAGACATTTCCCTGTAGAAATAAGGAATTATCATATGACAGACCATATAGAAGACTGTATATGGAATATTTAAATAGGAAGTGTTTGATGTCCATATAATTAGACTTTTCACATTGCCATTTTTTTTTTGGTTGCTAGGACTCATCACATTGCCATTTTTTTTGGGCTGATAATTTGTATTAAATATATTTGTTGTTAACAAACTAATCATATCGAAGATGGTCCTTTGGCACTTCAGTAGTGCAATTGTATCCGAAATTGTCTAAGAAGTTTCACCTCACATTATATTTGGGGTTCGAGTCCCAAATTTTACATATCCACATTTAGTGGATTATCACTTTTACTATTAAAATTTTTTTTAAATATAATCTTAAACACTAGTTGCAACTACAATTAAAATTATATTGTAACAATCATAATTACAAACAAGTTGAAAAATATCAATGTTACAGAATATCTCAATATTACAATCACGCACATCACTACAAAAATTATAATCATATTTATAATTGTAATTAATATCAAGTGAAATCTAATTATATTGTGACAATCATAATTACAAACACCCACCTTGAAAAATATCAATGATAGAATATCGCAATATTACTATCATGCACCAATATAAAATTTAAAATCATATCTATAATTGTAATTAACAGCAAGTGAAATCCAATTGTGTGCTTAGAGTAAAGATTATCTTTATAAATTATCAAGTGAGATGAATAATGATCTCCGAAATTAGAATATTAACAAATGAAATTCAAACCTTTGTGTATTGATAAGGTCCGTTTGAAAAAAAAAAAAAGAAGAAAAAAAAATATATATATATACATATACATATATTAGAATTTTGTATTTATCTCTTTACAAAAACGTTAAAAGAAAGAAGGAAGCCATCCACCAAGATCCATGACTGTCACAAAATAAACATATCATATAGAATTCTTCTCCACAAACTGCATCGACTTTCATTCGATAAATGTAGGCTTAGGCTTCATTTATAAATATCCACTCTTGCCATTCTCTAAACTTCCACATTTTTAATTACGTTTACTTCATTTAATACATTAGATTTTTAAACCCACTAAGTGTTGGAATATGGTAAGCATCTTGGATAAAATGTTTGAAAATTTTAAATTCAAATTTTCTCCCTATCATTTAAAAAAATATAAAATATTTGTCCTCCTCTTCAATGCACTTAGAAAAATATATTAGATCTTTATCCTAATCTATCTTGATTTACCTCCCGATTCTCGTTACGATTTGTCAAAACAAATTTCAAAAACAAAAATATCTACTTTTAAGTATCTCCCCAAATCTTTCTATATCTTTCAATGAATTTTTTATTTTTATTTTCTTTTATTTTTTTTAATTTACACTCAAATATCCTAATACTTATATATATATATATATATATATATATATATATATATATATATATATATATATATATATATATATATATATATATATATATATATATGAGACTAATCCCATTATAAATAATAAATCCCTTCTAATAAATGTAAGCAATAAATAGGAATGTAAATGAGTCAAACCATTAGTGAATGGTTCAAGCTTAGCTTGTAAAAACTTCAATTCAAATTTGACTTGAAATGAGTCAAGCCTAAACAAGCTCAACTTGATTGATATATGAGCTTGAGTTTTATATTACTTGACTTAAATTATTTATGAGCCTAATAATAAAAATATATTTTTATTTTTATATTAATATAAATAATAGGGTAAAATATAAATTACCCTCCTAAACTATGGGTCGTGTGCAAAAAACTACCCATTCCTAAACTAAGGGTAATTTAATATCTCAACTTTAATCAATTTGCATTTAACCATTCCCTGTTAGATTATCATTCAATTGATAATAGCATATACTTATTCTTAATATTTGCAAAGGATGATATACAGTTAGTTATGTGCATTTGAATGAATTCTGTAGGAAATTCAGTTGTGTTGTAAGCTTGTTGACATCTTCAATTGAATGTATACTTATGTCCATATTGAAAAGCATTGAATGCAGGTATGGACATGAAACTTATATGCATGCTAATTGAGATGCAAAGGAAATTTACGTTACTTGTCATTTATGCCTTGCAAATAGCTATTTAACACTTTTACGGTCTTCTTCATCTTTCCTTTTTCATTTTCCCTTTATATTTGTCTCCATTGTTAAACAACAACAATATAATCCACTTTATTTGATGAAAAATGTTTTATTTTAGTTTTATCTTATTTAGTCTATTTTTTGTTGATGATATGATGTAAATATGATTCACTTGTGTCTATATATTATAATATTTTTTTTTGTATACATAAGTAATATAAGTCATTAACACCTAAGTTGCCCTTTAGAAAAAAAATTATATGAGTTACATCGCCTTACTACTACTCTACATATTAGCTTACTCTAGTACTATTTAGTATTAGTTGGCTAGCCCTTTATGTCTATACTATACATCTATTTATGGTGATAGTGTATAGCAGGCTAAAAGCCGAAGAGATTATCCAGCAAGTATTGGCAATGTTATGCATCAACTTAGGAAAACTTTAGAGCATTTGATACGTAAATCTCATACTTTGATTAATCAATCTCACGTAATGAATCTTAGCTTTGCTAATTGTTATTGTCATTGGCAAAAATAGTGGTGAAAGAAAACAAAGAGATGGTGGAATAGAGCACCAATTTCTCAAATATATCTACCATTAATAATTGGATGATAACTTAACAGAAGAAAGGTTAAATACCCATTAACTATAGTTTAGGTGTTAAATTACCCTTAATTTAAGATTAGGTAGTTTTTTTTGTAGATGACAATTTAAGATTAATTAGTTTTTTTTGTAGATAACCTATAATTTAAGAGGGTGCACTACACCAAAAAGGACTTTTAATGGCAATTATTTAGTGGCAATTATATAAAGGCTACTAATTCATTTGATTCATTGAACTTTCTGGCAATTAAATATTTTCTAGTATAATTACACTATTTAATGGTAATTAACTCTAATTGCCATTAAATCTTTAAAAAACATAACTATTATGTTTTTTCTTATTTTCTTACTACTTTTATTTTTAGTTTCTCATGTGAAAGCCAAGTAGGAACCAATATTTTTTCTTGCACAAGACATCAGTATCTCCATTCTACTTGAGGGAGGCACACTCTTTGGCTCTAGATATTGACATTTGGCACCAGTGTGCACACACTATTGGTTGAAGGAGGCACACCAACAACGAAGTAGTAGTTCATTATCCTTAAAAATTGAAGGTATGTCAAGTTGATTGTTTTTTATTTGTAATTTTCTCTCATCATTAAATCTTTAAAATCAAAATCTAGCACTGCCCTAATTTGCTATTCTTTTAGTAATTACTTTGGTGTTTGAAACCCAAGTAGCAATGAGTCTAAAAAGAAAATTTAATGCCAAAATAAACTACCCAGAAAGGAATTTAAGTAAAAATTGAAACTTCACCTTACTTTCTAATTTAGCACCAGAGCAATAAATTAAAATCATGCAAAATAATGGATTGGGGGTTGTGAATTGTGAAATTCTTTTAATTTATTTTTCCTTACATTTTAGAGGTTTTCAAAATAGTACTACTAACTTCTATAGAAAGAGAAAATGTTAATGGCAATATTTAGAAACCTTATTGATTTTCGAAATTAGGTTTGAAATTGAGAGCAACAGGTGAGATTGAAATACATCCACATCACCTTTTCAATTTGTTTATCCGCTTCTGCATTTTTTTTACTAGCCCCCATTTTGTCAGAATTATCATGTTTTTCACTTTTCTCATTTGTAGACCAAAAATGTCTGTTATGGCAAGGTTTTTTTTTGGTTAATAATTTCTTCCTTTCCCTAAATGGAAATAGTGTCAAGACCTAGAAATAACCTATAATTTTATAATGAACACATGTTTTTAAGAGTGAAATTAGAATAAAAATTTTAAAACAACTAAAATATAATAGGGATTCATAGATAGTAATGTGGAGAATAGAAGTCATTTTTGCACCTCTGCATTATGTTTGGTCAAAGTCATTGGTCAAAGTTGATTCTTATATTTTTTTCTTAGTTCTAGAATGCTGGTTGTAATGGAATAAATTAGAATGCTTTTGAAGATCCTTTCTTAATTCTATAACTATTTCAAAAATGGATGCTCAAACTGTCTTCAAATCCTTGTTATGTATCTCTTCCTTTGTATTTGAATTTTATGATGCTTTGAATTTATTCCTCATAGTCAAATTTGGTTGTTTCCTCCTTAGTCTTATTGTGCTTGACACCTGCAACTGTCTGGTTTCTTTAAATGATACATAAGTAAGAAATTTAACGTGATCTCTATTGTCTGCAATATATGTTAGGATCTATTGCCAATCTCCTTGAAAAAGGCTTGCTGGAAGCGTATTTTATGCCTTATCTCTATTCTAGTATAGAGTCTTGAAAAAAGCTTTTATTTTGAATTGCATTTGATTGGTATTTTGATGAGGGGTCTCATATGTGATCTTGTATTGTGTTCTAAGAAAAATCATTAGGGGGTTTCATAGTAATATTTTAACGTGTGACTTGTAGTTAGGCTGTGTTCATAAAGAAAATCACATGTTTTGAAAAAAAAAAAGAGAAATTAACTATATGATGAGTTTTAATTTTAAATTATATGTAATTTCAAAATTTGAAATATAAATTTTTAAAGTTAAAAGAGCTAAAATCTAATCATTTAAGTTTGAAGAGAATATTTTCATTTTCCCCTTAAATTAAAAATTTCCAACTTGATACCCTTTCAGATATCTGAATTTAAAAAATTAAATTTGTTACTTTTTTTTTTTGTGAGGTAGCCATTTTGTTTATAAACGGTTCACTATTTTTTTTGCACCGATGATTTTGCTCATAAAATAGAGCAACGAAATGGAAAAAATTGAAACAACAATGGCTAACATGCTCTTTGTCGTCAGCCCTTAACCGAAGCCAAACTGTTTCATTTTTTTTATTTCAAAGTTTAGGGAGGTGATTTGTAAGATTTCAAATTTCTTGCACCAACTTTGATATTCCTATAAATTTTAGGGAGGTTTTGTGGATTTTCCCCTAAATTGAAAACACATATTCTCTAATTTTTCATGTAATTTGATAGAAGTGATATTACTATATTTATGTTTTTTATTATTAAGTACATATTTTAATATAATTTATTAAACTTATTTAATTTTTATTTAAAAATAAATAATTACAATTTAGATTTTTTTTATTTATCAAGGGTAGATGCATAAAAAGTTGTATAACTACAAGCAAGAATATCTTTCACTATTCTAATATCTTTCTCATGTTTGTATTCCTTTTTATTAATTTAGAATTATATGTTCTATAAATCATACATTTTTTATTGTTATTTATACAATAGTTATTAGCATATATCTTATTTTCTTTGCATCATAATTTTTTATGAAGCTATGCTTGAAATTAATTTTGTCATGTATGTTTTCTATTAAAACTTTTAATTTTCGATTAACTGTGCCAGGAAGCGTGATTAAGAGGTTTAAGCATGTGGTAGCTAAATGGAGTGCATATAATTTCAAATTTTAGTGTTGATACATTAACAAGGTTGAAAAGTATAGACCAAGACGAAATGAATGCATCTTATGTTTCAAACATAATATACTTTTATTAATAAATGCAATAATACCAATATTGTTTTCCATGGATTCAAATTTATACTGTATAAACATTTGTTTGTGCAAGCCAGAATGCAATGTATCATCTTTGTATGCAATAAAAAATTATAAGATATACGTAACTTATTAGATCGTTTTAATAATTTTACATATATTATTACTACTACTATTATTACTGTTAGTGCTATTGCAGTAGCTGCTACCACTATAAATATTATTTTTATTATTGTAAGCATACTTTTACAATTTAAATTAAGCCTTATCATTTCTTCTTCTTGATATATGATAAAGTTGTTTCAGAATATTAACTTACTAAAGGTGCAAGATTTTTGAAAAGAAAAGTTCATTCTATAATCAGTATAGATCAATTTATATCTGTATTATGTATTACGTAACAGTTTATATTATAACATATTTATCTTTGCAATTAAGACTTTCTCACCATATCTTATTTATGATTATGGCAAACTTGGCAGTTTATGCCATTTTCATAAATAAATAATAAAAATAATAAGTAATTTTTAAATAATTAAAGTATATAAATAAAAAATAAGAAAATAATATGACAAGAAATATATAATTAATATTTAGTGGATTTTAAAAATTTTCTACCTGAATGTCCTTAAAGAATATACTTGGGATAAAATTTTAATACCTATTAATTCGTAATTACAAAATTTTATATTACTAACCTCCACACATTCATGTGAATGTTAGCCTAAAAATATTGACTCATTTTTTTATTTGTCTCCCAGCTATATCTCTCTTCATTCTCTTGATTAAAAACGGCCTTTTTTTTTATTTTGCATCTCAATCCATAATCTTTGAGTTAATCCTACATCTTTGTTAATTTCCTTTTATACTTGATAAATAATCTTACGCTGAAAAATAAATTATAACAGCAATAAGCAATAAATATAATTATAAAAATAAATTGAATTTATTCCTCCTTAGTCATTATATGTTTTTTTTCTTTTCAAGGAATCATTAATTTTAAATGAGTTAGTAAATTTATTTTGCTCTTTATTTTATAAAAATTTTAACCAAAATTTTTATTTGTTATAGTTTTGAAACTTAAAAAACCATTGGATTGAGAATGAAGTTATATTGCAAAGAAGACTATTATTAAGATATAATGAAAAAGGGCTTTTAAGGTGAGAAGAGGCATAAATAGTAGGAAAATAGATGATAAATTAGTATTTCTTAATAATTTTTATTTGTTACAAGATAATTTTATTGTCCTTTATTATTCTCTATTCCCATTAAATTTAATGTGTGGGTTTGTTTCGTCCACTAGAAAATATAAAAAATGCTAATATATATATATATATATCAGAGTATAAGAGTTGCTGTTTTGTTTTTATCATAATAAATAATAAATATTAATAACATAAATATATAAATTAACAATGAAAATAATGTGACATATTTAGTAGGTTTAAAAAATTTAAGTGAATTGGTAAATATTTTCACAATTTCAATTACTTTTTAAACCTATCAATGATTTTCCTGCCAAATCAAGATACTTTAGATAAAATTCTACCATCTAGTTATTGTGTCAAAATTTTATTGCAAAATAAAAATGCAAACATCAGATTTTTGATACAATTAATTTATGATAATTAATAAAATAAAATCAATATTAAATGAAAATTCAAAATTGAAAATTGAATTAATTACACATTAATTTAAATTGGACTGTGTCTATATTTTAAATTAATACAAAATTTTCACAGTCCATATTACATTTCAAATGGGATAGTGATCACGAAATAATCAACATATTTTTGACAAATTTTATTGCCGATAAATTTTTTTGACAGAATTTTCTTACTAAATCAAAGTGTAATAATTTTGGCACCATTAATTTTATAATAAATAGAATTAAATGTAATATTAAATTAAAATTTAAAATTCTATAATGGAATATTTAATCAATTATACATTAATTTAAATTAGATTTAGTCTAAAATTAAAAATAAATATTCAATAAATTAATAAGTATAAATATATGAAAGAATTAAGTAGTACTTCTATCAGGAGAGCAATTCTTGAGTGTAGTCGTATTTATATAAATCAAGCCAATGATTACATTCCATATTTACTTCCTAAAGAATTAATAACAAGCCATAAAACGACGATTATAATATCATAATAATGCATAACTGCACATGTTTGTAGTCTAGAATACACCAAAGTGGAAATTACTAGTCTTTGAAATTGAAAACTGGTATTCCAACGTTGCTTTCAATAAATATTGATCAATTTTGAGGTTTATATAATGACACAAGACTAACAATTCTTAAATTAGGTAAGTGATAAATTATCATATATTTCAAGACTTGAAATTATCATATTGCTTATTAAAAAAAGGCAAGCGATAAATTTATTTACATTAATTTCATTTTTGAAATTTAGATGATATTATTATGAATTAGTTTATACACAATTTAATAAAACTTTTAATTTTCCTTTATTCATTACATGTTATTCTAAAAAATAAATGTTATACTTATTTTAATATGTTTTTATGGAAGTTTTCTATTCAAATGAAAATGATAACGAATTATGTATTATTTAAATAATTCAAATCATGTCATTACACTATTTTATATCACATAGGACACAGACTCCCTACGTATGCCAAATATTTAGATCAACTAATTAATCTAGTCAAATACATAAAGACATTCAAATCAATTACAAATTAATTAAAGAGTTGTTTGTACCTTTTTAAATGTAATGATATTATATTAAAATATTACAAGTTATTATTTATTGTTCTTTTTTCATCCCATACTTCATTATTACGTTATCCAAATATTAAAAAAACAATAAAATAATAATTTAATTTTTTAAGAAGGTTAATAAATATAACAAAATCATGGAAGGATGAATTGAATTTGTAATCCCAGTTCAGTCTTCACGCTATTCTTTTTCCTTCCTAAATGCTCACTTTTTTTTATGTTTACTTTAATAATCATATCTTTAGATAAAATAAATGAAATCTACAGTAAATCTTAATTGCTTTTGTGACGTAAAGTAGAATTGTCGATAAGAACTAAAAGGTGAAACAAGATAGGATCTAAAAAGCATCTCTTATTTTCTAAACCCTTGTCAGTAAGTATAACAACCTCCGCACTGTCATGGTGCTTAATTTATTAACCATTTTATTAAATATTTTAAAGAATTAGCCACTATCTTTCTTGAGTCTTTTTGTAAAGCTAAAAAGAATTAATGGAACATAAACTAATTTTTATACAAAGAAAGATATCAATGACTCACCAAGTCAAATCTAGGTAGGACCAAGTACCATTTTCCCCCACTTTTGCTTTCCGTCTCCCAAACTTCCAATTCGCTTGAGCATGGCCCGATTCCCTCTCCTACTTAAGCAAAGGAAAAATTAATTTAGGCCTTCTTATATTTGAATAATATAGATTTTTAACAAACCATGATGTATGATTTATTGCTATTTAATTTAAAGTATAAAGTATGTTCATCTTTCTTAAAATTTGATGTAATTATATTTATATTCTTTTCATTTAAAAAATATATTTTAACATTTCTTTTCATTTGGGGTGAAAAATAAATCAAATCAAGCTAAATCTTAATATAAATAAGTCAAACATACTTTTAAATTTTTTTGCTTGAGCAAGGCTAGCTTGTAACCTATTTATATATCAAAATCATGGCTTGACCAACTTGTTTATAGAATTTGAAAAGTTTGATTTAACTCATTGGACTATTTAATGTAAAAATATTTTGGACTACCATTAATTGGGTCTTTTATTTTATTTAAAATGGGCTGAGTCTGATTCTAGAGTTATATTTTTAAGTCCAGCTTTTGTGATCACTTTTATGAATTATAAATGCCTGGTGGGCTGATGTGTTTTGCAGCAAGTGTAGACCTTGAACCAACTAGGCTTTTGATGGGTGAGCCCAGTAGGGCTTTCTATTTAAGCAGGTTAGGTCCCCCTAGCCACTCTACGCGCTCTATCATTAACCACAAAATACTTTGTGAATCCTGGTGCCCCATCGGCTGCAAATTCGTAGAGAAGGCAGGGAAGACCAAACCTTTATTCATCAATTTATTATGACGAACACAGGTACGCTATCTATTTTCTTAAATCATGTATTTTATGTTCTTAATCTATGTAAGTTTATATCCTGTTTGAATAATTTTTGCTTACATTTGGTATCAGAGCCACTTACAATAGATTGAGAATTAAGATACATATTTTTGGTATGATCTATATTTTTTTTAATGATTGATATCATCTGTTTTTATATGATCATTATTTTTAGATCATTTAAAATTATCATATATATGTTTTGATGTAATTTTCTTTTAATATGAAAATTTATATATTTTTCGGATGATTTCATTATCATGAAATTAAAATCAGATTACAGTGAGGCGTATAAGGAATTGCATCATCGTTAATTTCAAACATTTGTAATATTTTTTATTTTTCGATCTCACAATTGTACTGAATGTTGTCCGAAATTGTTTATATATATATATATCTTCTCTAGAACATGATTTCAACTTATTTTTTCGGTCTCAAATATGATTTCAACCTTACAGCGTGATTTTTTTTTCTCTTTCTGGTTGTGCAATTTTTTTTCCTTCTTCCTGATTGAAATTCGTTATAGAATATAGTGTGATTTATTTGTTATTGTTCAAGTATCATGTTTTTTTTTATTAAAGTATGGGGTGAATATATATATATATATATATATATATATATATATATATATATATATATATATTAATTACGATTGACAGGCGCCTTGCATCTTCAATCTTCAGATTGAAGATTTAATCTCCTACAGCGTCAATGTGTGACGCATGCATCACACGGTGTGCGTGTGGTCCACGCATTATGCTCTCTCTCTCTCTCTCTCTCTCTCTCTCTATATATATATATATATATATATATATATATATATATATATATATATATATATATATATATATTATCATGAAAACCTTGGAAAATTAATATATTTTTCAATATTTATACTAGGGTATTTCACTTTTTTTCAAAATTGCAATCCTAAATATACACTCTCTTGAAGAAAATTAGGAAATTTTATTTTTAATTTGTACCAAAATTAATTTAGATTGTGATAAGATGCAATATGATTTTTTTTTATGATCAGTATTGGTGCATATTATTTAGCATCCCTTAATGGACTGATCATATTTTATTTTAATTTATAATTTTGGGCTTCATTTAAATATCCCGATTCTTTTGGGAGACTTATAGGTTGAAATGGGTAATTATCACCAAAGTGAAATTATTTATTTTGATTTATAAGTCTTTGAGCTATTAAAAAAAATATTTATGGGATTATTATTATTATTTTTTAATTATTTCACATAATTATCTGCCCAAAGGGGGTAACTATGTGTTGTAATTAAAATGAGCTAATTAATATTTTTAATTATTTCATATAATGACCTGCCCAAAGGGGGTTATTGTATGATATAATTAGAAATTGAATTATTGAAGAAAAATATTATTTCTGGATTTATTTTATTATTATAAATTTTTCCTGCCCAAAGGGGGTAATTTTATAATAATAATATATTATCCTGGTTGGCTTAAATTTTTAGGAGGGTCTTTCATACATTGCATTCTCTGCCCAAAGGGGATAATGTAGTGATATTTTATATACTCCTAATTGTGGTTATGAATAAATTTAAAATGCTCAGAACTAACATATTGCATCTCTAATTATTCTTTCATAGTCTCTTTTGCACTCAACAATAATACTGCAACCATTGAATTGTTAAATGGTACAAATTATAAGAGGTGGAAGCAGGATATAGAGTTTGCTCTTGGTATTATAGATCTTGATTTAGCCTTGCGTGAGTCAGAACCGCTAGCACTTACTCCTGAAAGCACTCAAGAGCAAAAAAATTACTATGCAAAATAGGAGAGATCTAATAGGCTTAGCCTTATTGCAATTAAGAGATCTGTACCTGAACATCTGCTGGGTGGATTGGTAGATGCAACCAAGGCCAAAGAATTTATGGATGCTATTGGGCAAAGGTATCAAGTATCTGATAATGCTGAATCTGGATGCCTAATGAAGGAACTGACGACTATGAAGTATGATAATACTGGTGGTGTAAGAGAGTTTATTATTAAGATGGTTCACCTCCAAACTCAATTGAAGAACTTAAAAATTGAATTGTCGGATACCTTTCTTGTCCCACATGCATTGAATTCCTTACCTCCAGAATTCAGTCAAATCAAGACAGCCTATAATACCTTGAACACACCCTGGACCATTAATGAACTTATCACTAAGTGTGTTGCTGAGGAAGAAAAATTGAGGAAAGAACAGAAAGAAATAAGTTTTTTGACCCAACCAAAATCCTTACCCAGCAAAAGCCTAACCCACAAGAAAAAGAAATCTAAATCTCATGCTCCAAGGAATAATTTTTCTAAATCTCAGGAGGCCCACAGGCATGGTAATAATAATAATAATAACGGTCATAAACCACAAGTGGGAGGCCCTACAGGTTCCATCCATAAGAATGTAGAGTGTTATCATTGTCATAAGAAAGGTCATAAAAGGACTGATTGCTATAGATTCAAGTGTTGGTTAGAAAAGAAAAAGGGAAATGAGAATGGTAAACTCTTATCCTTAGCTTGCTTTGAATCAAATTTAATTGATGTCCCTATAGATTCTTGGTGGTTTGATAGTGGTTCTACAACTCATGTTGCAATTACCTTGCAGGGGTTCGTAAGCAAGAGGAAACCAAGTGAAAGAGAGTCCAAGCTTAGAGTAGGAAATGATCTTGAAGTTGTAGTTGAATGCATAGGAGATGTTATTTTTGTTGGTGTATGTCCTAGAACCAATCATATAGATGATTGAAGTTATATACAATGTATTATGTTTTAGGCAATTTAATTATTATATTTTGTTTTTATTATTATTATGCGCAATTTATAACTTAATATAATAATTATCCTTGGAATAGCTTTGCTATTCCTAAAATGCCCCTAGTCAAGTATTATTATGAAAAGGATAGTAATAATACATCGAGACTAGCATGTATAGTGACTGATGATTACGAATCATGGATATGTGATATCAAGTCAATACATAAGTACATTGCTAGTGAACAATGTACTGGATTGACCCACTATGAGAATATTGCATGGATAAACGTGTCATAAATTATTCTCATATGATCACAACTATGCATAAACCTTTGACCTGAAGTCACTACGGTTCCCTACATGAGGAATTACTCACTTTAATATTGTCCTATGTCACCTTTAATCAGGATGACAAGTAGGGCATTGATTGGGTGTGTCATAAATCATGCAGAGGGAAGTGAGTGATGTAAATGGAATTTTGTTACTCTTGTATAAAAGAGAAATATCCTTAGGCCCCTTGATTGAGTGAGATTTAGAAATGCATGGCCATGCTCAGTTGAATTAATATGTGATATTAATTATTTATTTTAAGTCTATTCAGTATCAAGAAATATAAATTGAACATTGACGAGGATGACACATTCCATACCTCCAGTTCAATTTGGATATTATTACAAAAGGGTTATGATGTAAAACGTTGATCATGTATTAGGTGGATGTCGAATCACAGACATTCTTACTACTTGAGTGGCAGTGATGTATTACTAGATACCGCTCGCTGTCTATGGCTCAATAATAAGTCATTGTCAACGTAGTAAGAACCTACAGGGTCACACAAAAGGAGTAGGAATAAGACAATAATTAATTGGACTTTAATTATATTAATATCCAATTAATTGAACTTATTTTCGTGCATATATATTATTAAGAATAATAAATTCACGTTATATATATATATATATTATGTGATATTATTTGATATTAAAGTAATATCAAGTAATTATCTTATCAGATATTAGATAAATATATTATGAGATAATATTATTTTGATATTTGATAACTATATGCAATTATCTAATATTAAGATATTTATATTATGAGATAATATCATTATCTAATATTAGATAATTAATAGATAAGTCTTACCTCTCCCCATTATCTCTAGGATAAGGGTAAGATGAGTTGTTAAGTGTGATTAAGATTTTGGAAGCATTATCCTAGTTGGATTAGGATTATGACTTGCCTAAGTTCTATAAAAGGGGACTTGAGGGCAACACTTAATAATCACGTTTTAAGCTTCCATATAAACCCTAAATCACTCAGAAAACATCCAATCCTAATTCTTAGAGAGAAAAACGCATCCTAGCAGACGCGTGGAGGGTGAGAGGTCGTTGTTCACTCCGTGTGGATACCGTAGAGATGCTGTACCTTCCGGCCGGCGTTTGATTCATCCGCTCTCAAGTTTTGATCAGTAGAAACATGAGTGCCCAATAGGTAAAACCCTAATCATTGACTTATGCTTTTTGCATGGATCCTAGGTAGAATTCGGATCAAAAATATTAAAATTCCGCTGCATGTGATAATCCGAATTCTCAACAATTTTACGTTTAGAAAACTTTATTGAGATTACATTGAATAATGTTTTTTATGTTCCTAGTTTTAGACGTAATTTAATTTCAATTTCTCTTTTGGATAGGCTTGGATACATATTTATTTTTGGAAATGGAAAAGTTGATATTTTATTGCATTCTGAGACCATTGGTTTTGGTGTTCTTGATAATGGTTTATATAGGTTACTTTTAGCCTCTGATAGTCCTTATGCTTCTTTGAATGTTGAAAATGTGATTTCAAAAAGGCCTAGAATTAAGGAAACATCATCAGTCTTATGACATAGAAGATTGGGACATATATCTAGGGAACGGGTGGGGAGGTTAATTAAAGAGAATATTCTTCCTTCCCTAGATTTTGATGATATGGACATATGTGTCAGCTGTATTAGGGGCAAGTTAACTAAGACTAAAAGGAAAGGCGCTACTCATAGTTCAAATCTTTTAGAAATAATTCATACTGATATATCTGGACCATACTCTTCCACCATTTGTGGTTGTCGTTATTTTGTTACATTCATTGATGACTTTTGAGGTTAATTAAAGAGAATATTCTTCCTTCCCTAGATTTTGATGATATGGACATATGTGTCAGTTGTATTAGGGGCAAGTTAACTAAGACTAAAAGGAAAGGCGCTACTCATAGTTCAAATCTTTTAGAAATAATTCATACTGATATATCTGACCATACTCTTCCACCATTTGTGGTTGTCATTATTTTGTTACATTCATTGATGACTTTTCTCGATATGGTTATCTTTATTTGATAAAAAAAAATCTGATGTACTTGAGAAATTCAAAATTTTCAAAATTGAAGTTGAAAAATAATTGGGAAAAGTCATCAAGATTGTAAGATCTGACCGAGGAGGTGAATATTATGGCAAACAAGATGTGTTTGGGCAACACATGGGACTGTTTGCTAGGTTTTTACAAGATTGTGGAATTGTTCCACAATATACCATGCCTGGTAGTCCTGAACAAAATGGCATTGCTGAAAGGCACAATCGAACTCTTAAAGACATGATGAGGAGCATGATGAATGGAACAAATTTACCTAAATTTCTTTGGGGTGAGGCCATTAAAACTGCTTTGTACATTCTTAACCGTGTTCCTAGCAAGTCAGTAACTAAAGCACCCTTTGAGCTTTGGACTGGCAGAAAACCTAGCCTTAATCATTTTCGAGTTTGGGGTTGTCCTTCTGAAGTAAAAATTTATGATCCATCAATAAAGAAACTTGATCCAAGATCTGTTCGTTGTTACTTCATTGGGTATCCAGATCGTGCAAAAGGATACAAGTTCTATTGCCCTACAAGAGGTACAAAAATAGTTGAGTCCACGACTGCAAAATTTCTTGAACTTGATGTTGCTGATTTGTCACCAAATCTAGGGCACCTTGAAACACATGATGATCCAGCCTCCATTACCATTCCACTAGTTTTACCTAGTCAGACTTTTGTACCTCCATCTGTTCATGTTGAGATGCAAAATGATCAAAATGTAGAGCGTGACCAAATTGTAAAACCTGTTGCAGCTGTTCCCATTGACAATCACCAACCTGTTCAACCAGTAGAGCAGATCCCTATTAGAAGGTTAGTCAGACAAAGGAGGGCAGCAATTTCAAATGATTATTATGTTTATCTTGGTGAGAGTGAATATAACATTGGGGATGTTGTTGATCCAACAACGTACAGTCAAGCAATGAACAGTCAACAATTTGATCTGTGGTTAAATGCTATGAATGAGGAAATTCAATCTATGATAAAAAATGAAGTATGGGAACTTGCTGAGTTTCCGCAAAATTATAAGGCAATTGGCTACAAATGGGTGTACAAGACTAAGAAAGATTCAACTGGCAGAATTGAACGATTTAAAGCAAGATTGGTAGCTAAAGGTTTCACTCAAAAAGAAGGAATTGACTACTTTGAGACCTTCTCGCCAGTATCTTCTAAAGACTCATTCAGGATTATTATGGCCTTGGTTGCACACTTTAATTTAGAGCTTCATCAGATGGATGTCAAAACAGCTTTTTTGAATGGTGAACTTATGGAAGATGTCTACATGAAACAATCTGAAGGTTTTTAGACAAATGAATTTGAGCATCTGGTATGCAAGTTACGAAAATTGATATATGATTTGAAACAAGCATCTTGGCAATGGTATTTAAAGTTTGATGAGTTGATTACATCTATAGGCTTCACAAAAAATAAAGTTGACTAGTGTATTTATCTCAAGATCAGTGGGAGCAACTTTATTTTTCTCATCTTGTATGTTGATGATATTCTATTGGCAAGCAATAGTCTAGCTTTGCTACATGATACCAAACAAATGTTGTCTAGAGCTTTTGATATGAAGGATCTTGGTGAGGCATCATTTGTTTTGGGTATTCAAATTCATAGGGACAGAACTCGAAATTTATTGGGATTATCTCAAAAGGCATATATTGATAGGATTCTTGAAAGATTTGAAATGCAGAATTGTAGACCTGGGGATACTCCAGTTGTGAAAGGTGATAAGTTCAGCAACATGTAGTGCCCAGCAAATGAGATAGAGAAACAGTCAATGCAAAATGTTCCCTATGCAAGTGCCGTTGGAAGTTTAATGTATGCTCAAGTTTGCACCAGACCAGATTTAGCTTTTGTGGTTAGTGTTCTTGGCAGGTATTTGTCTAACCCTGGTAGAGATCATTGGTGTGCTGCTAAGAAGGTTATGAGATACTTGCAGAAAACCAAAGGTTATATGCTCGTTTATAGGAATGTTGATAACCTTGAAGTAATTGGGTATTCAGACTCAGATTTTGCTGGATATTCCGATGATATGAAATCTACTTCAGGTTACATTTTCATAATGGCTGGAGGTGCCATATCCTGGAAAAGTGCTAGTGCTAGGCAGACATT
The DNA here is from genome assembly GCA_020226215.1 of Sindora glabra. Lineage (NCBI taxonomy): Eukaryota > Viridiplantae > Streptophyta > Magnoliopsida > Fabales > Fabaceae > Sindora > Sindora glabra. The sequence continues at coordinate 25,608,512 of CM035228.1, forward strand.
GACAGCTTCTTCCACTATGCAAACAGAATTTGTTGCTTGTTATGGTGCTGCTTCAAAAGCTATTTGGTTGAAAAATTTCATTTTAGGATTACAGATTGTTGACTCTATTGCTAGACCATTGAAAATTTATTGTGATAATAGTGCTGCAGTTTTCTTCACCAAAAATAATAAAAGTTCTAGTGGATCTAAGCATTTAGAGTTAAAGTACCTCACAGTCAGAGATCTTGTGAAGAAAGGGGACATAGTGGTAGAGCACATTCATACTGATGCTATGCTGGCGGATCCCATGACTAAAGGACTTAGACCTATAATTTTTCAAAAGCATGTTGAGAATATGGGAATTGTAGGCTCTTTTGATATCTTTGGTTAGTGGGAGTTATTTTCTTTTATGTAATTTTGATGTGTTGTTTTCTTATATCTTTACATATACTTGTTGGTACATTGATTATGAATTTATGATAAATTATCGATGCATGCATCATTTGATTATAATGCCAATGCTGTTATAATTTTTAAGAGGGCTAAGACTTGGTGTTAGTTGTTAGTTCCTGAGCTTAATTATTTGTCTCAAAATCGACACATTTTGGGATTTGTGAGACAATCTGGCTTTGTATATTGCCAGTTGATTTCTTGTACTATGTGAATATTTTTAGAGAAATCATTGAGGACTGACATGAAAGATAAGCATGATTGATCACAATTTGAATGCCATCTTTCATGCTACACTATCACATCAGTGACTAAGTATATATAGTTCATGATATTTTGTAACCATGGAAGGTCCTACATTATTAAAGAATGTAACTATCGCCATGATTCGGTATCATTGGCTATATAAGCTTAGTCAAATTTTAAGGCATTTATCTCTAGGGTGGTGTATTTTTAAAATTGTGGCCACATATATTTACAAAATAGTCCTCAGCCTAAGAGTCATTTTTCAAAATAAAATATTTTATAAAATAAAATTAATTACAATTAATGTTGTCCAAGTGGGAGAATGTAAAAATATTTTGGACTACCATTAATTGAGTCTTTTATTTTATTTAAAATAGGCTGAGTCTGATCCTAGAGTTATATTTTTAAGTCCAGCTTTTGTGATCACTTTTATGGATTATAAATGCCGGTGGGCTGATGTGTTTTGCAGCAAGTGTAGACCTTTAACTAACTGGACTTTTGATGGGTGAGCCCAGTAGGGCTTTCTATTTAAGCAGGTTAGGTTCCCCTAGCCACTCTATGCGCTCTATCATTAACCACAAAATACTTTGTGAATCCTGGTGCCCCATCGGCTTCAAATTCGTAGAGAAGGCAGGGAAGACCAAACCTTTGTTCATCAATTTATTATGACGAACACAGGTACGCTATCTATTTTCTTAAATCATGTATTTTATATTCTTAATCTATGTAAGTTTATATCCTGTTTGAATAATTTTTGCTTACATTTAAGCCTTATTATTGAAATCTATATAAATCAATGGTTACCTTGTAAACCTATGCATATAAGTTATAAACATGTCCATTAATAAAAAAATTGAATAATAATTTTGTCAGATATGTGAGGTATTAAACAAAATCTTTATTTTCTAATTTTATATAATTCTTAATAATCCAACAAAATAAATTATAATTATATTTATTTAAAATAAAAATATTAGATAATATAATAATAAAAATTTACCATTTACAAACTTCAAGACTTCCAGAAGATCAATGGCTAAGTTAAAAAAATGAGAGAGAAAGAAGGTAAAATTAATTTAAGAAGATTAGATTAGGATAACATATCAATTAAATAAACTAGCTTAATAAGCTAACATGCTAAACTTAAAGTTAAATATAGTAAGTCCATTTAATAAATATGTCAATATATTAGCCTATATCTAATTTATAAATAATTACATAAATAGGCTAAATCAAGCCTTTAACAAAGCAAATCATAGGCTACTAATGAAAAGGCATGATTTATTTCCATTTCTACTTGTCATAAACATTCACCTTCTTTTCCTATATTTTAAACACATACTTATCTCTCTTACCTTTAAAAATTAAGGGGTGAGTGTATATTTATAGTATATAAATTTTAAAATTATCTTTATATCAATAAATTATAAGTTAAAATAAAATTTTTGACACTCGTAAGAATTTGATAATATTTAGAAATATATATAATATTATTATTCTGATATAAATGTATTTCATTATATAAATTATTCAATTAATATAATATAATTTAAAAATTAAAATTGAATATGTTTTATTATTTTTATTGAATGTTTCCATGATTACCGGCCACTTTAAAGTAGTCACCCGAACTTGCCAGAAGGAGAGCAAGACTTGCAATCCAATGCATCGAGTAAGTAATCTCAGGCCTAAAGTTAAACTCGGTCCATAGTTTTAAGATATAGGATCTATTTCACGTTAATTTATAATTTATTAACCTGATCAATAAGTTATAAGTTAGTCATTAGAAAGTATTTCGTGTATTAATTTACTAAATAAAAATAAGCTTTGATTTAATAAGTTAACTTAAGTAACTTATAATCTATAAGTTACAATTAATTGAATATATATTAGAGAAAGACTTACTTGAGTAACTTATAGATTATAAGGTAATACCTCTTTAAATTTTTTTCAAAATTTATATTTATCCTTTTTATTAATTTACAACTCATGCCCTTCATAATATAAATATAATTTTTTAATTTTAATATAATTGTATCCTAATTTTAAACTATAAATATATAAAATTATGTATATAAATAAATATGTGGTGTTATAAAATATAATTAATTATATTTCAAATAAATATAATTTTATTATAAATAATAATTAAATAAAAATTATATAAGTAAATAAATATGTAAGTTTATAAAATAAAATAAATTAAATATTAAATAGTATATTTTTATTTTAATTATTTTATTTGTGTCAATATATTTTAATCTTTAGGTAAATATGAATTATTTTAATTTACATATTTATTTTGATTAATATCTTTTTATGTTATTTTATAATTTCAACTAATTTAATGACTAATTTTATAAAATACTTATTATATAATTAGTTTACTAATCAGCTATTAGCTATTAACTATAAGTTATGAGCTATCAATTATCAGTTAGCTTATTAGCTATTTATGCAAAACAAAGCCATAATCTTTATCTTAATCAATTATAGAACGAGTTATACAGTAATTGCACTAGATTAGCTCGGCACTGTTTGAGAAAAACATTCTCTACACAGACATCAATTAAAAAAGAAACAGAACGGTAAGCACGATAAATTTAATAAAAAACTCCCAATTTACAAGAGAAAAAGCTACAACAAATTTCACTTATGCCTCAAATGGTTATGAAATACAAATATTTATTATTAGCAAACAATTTATTCCGATTCATAAAAAAAAATAACTTGAAAGGATAATTCCTGATGAAAAATAGTTACTAATCGATAATAATTAAAATTGGGTCAAATTTATCATGTTTTAATTAGAATATGCATTAAAAATATATATATAACATTTTTGTTATTTTAATTTTGATTAGTTTAAGATTTTAATTATTATAATTTATTTCAATTTGTAATTTTATTCCCATACTGCATCTTGTAATTTAAAAATTATACTGATAAATAAACAATTTGGGTTTAAATTTTACGAAGTGTTTAAAAATTGAATATCCCAGTCCCAAAGGAAAATAACTCAGTCTCGTAAGCTAATTTGTTAGAAAGTTAGATATAGATTTCTATGCAAAATATAGATTTAAGTAGTATTAGGTTTATTAATTTACCACATCAATAAAAAGTGATTCGGTCCAGCAAGCTTCAAGAATGACTGCATCGCTTCACTATTAATTAACTAATCGCAATTCCTGATCGAACAAGAGCTAATATATTAGTGCATGAAAAGTGTGAAACTTGCGATGTTTGTTAAATAAAAAGTTTGTTAGAAAGTAGTTAGATGTATCTGTTTTAATGTTTCATTAATCTTACTGGTTGATTGGGTAAGGAGTACTCCGTCATTTCATAGTGGCACCTATTGGCTGGCCCAAAATATATAAATTAATAACATCTTTCTTATGCATTAAATGTTAGAAAATTTTTATGATTCACAAAATAATTTAATATTCATACAACCAAAAATCCATAAAGAGGAGTACAACAATTACACAAATAAAATAAAGAGTTTTCAAATTACCTGACCCTCCTGCTGCATCCATAATGTCTGATTGTAGAATTGGTTGGATCACTGCCCACTCTTCCTCAGGTGAGTCTCAGAGAGAATATTTGGAATTACAAAACTGCAAATTGATGGGAGACTGCAGCTCACCTTATAAGGAGGTGGATAGGGATCCTAACCCTAACCCAACTAGGATTAATTGGCCCATCACAATTAATCTAGAATAGGGTATATGCACACACTTTAGAGTTTTAATATAACACAAAGTCTAGGTATTATTATTATATTAATGACATTGAATTAATTCAATTATATATTAAAATATGTTTAGTCCATTATTTTACAATCTCCCACTTGGACAAACACATTTTAATATATAATTTTAAATTACAATATGTGGCCACTTTTAAACAATGTCATTAATACAATTCATACCATTACAACCATAGGTCAAATATGAGATTTCATTAAATGCATATCTGATCATCCGATAGGGTTGAAAAGATATACATATATGAAATACCCATTCCAAAAGACCAAACAATATAAAATGTGTGCATAATCGAAATATACAAAATGATCCATGCATCCGCCCAAGATACTTTACAATAGTTTGAGACAGGGTCTTAATGTCTCCTTATACTGCCACAATGGCAATATTATAAAATCTCGAGATTAACAAAATTTTAGTTTCATAAATACTCCCACTAACCCAAAACATCAAAAGAATCAATAAGGCCCATATTCAGTACATGTCTTTTAAATATTCCTACAGCTAGGCCTTTGGTTAATGGGTCTGCTAGCATACAATCTGTCGAAATATGCTCAATATGAGTAAGATGCTCACGTATCTTCTCTCTCACAAATTGAAATTTCACATCAAAGTGCTTTGTACGAGTAGAGCTTTTATTGTTTTGAGAGAAACTAACAGCAGCAATATTATCGCAATAAATGGTTAAGGGTTTCGAAATGCTTTCAACTAAGCAGAATTCAGAGATAAAATTTCTTAACCATATAGCCTCTCGAGTGGCTTCATAACAAGCGACATACTCTGCTTCCATAGTGGAGGTTGCTGTTAAAGATTGTTTGACACTTTTCCACGATACAGCTCCTCCTGCAAGCATAAAGATATATCCAGATGTTGACTTCTTATCATCTGGACAGCCAGCAAAGTCAGAGTCTGAATAGCCTGTACAAATCAGATCACTGGATCTTCTATAGGTCAACATATAATTCTTTGTACCCTGTAGGTACCTCATAACTTTCTTAGCTGCTATCCAGTGTCTTTGACCAGGATTACTTAGGTACCTCCCAAGCATACTAATTGCAAAAGCAATATCTGGGCGTGTACATACCTGGGCATACATCAGGCTACCAACAGCGGAAGCATATGGGACTATACTCATTTTAGATTTCTCATCATCATTTTGAGGACACTGGGCTTTGGAAAATATTTCACCCTTTTGAATGGGCGTAGCACTATGCGAGCATGAAGCCATGTTAAATCTTTTAAGCACTTTGTCTATATACGCGCTTTGAGACAAACCAAGTAAACCCCGGGATCTGTCACGATGGATCTCTATGCCAAGCACAAAAGATGCATTTCCAAGATCCTTCATATCAAATTTCTGTGACAGTGCTAATTTTGTCTCGTTCAAAATTTTTATATCATTACTCGCAAGGAGAATGTCGTCAACATATAACACCAGGATCATAATATTGCCCGCGCTTATCATATAATAGATGCACTGATCCACTGCATTCTCCTTAAATCCAAGAGAGGACACAATCTCATGAAATTTGAGATACCATTGCCTGGATGCTTGTTTCAGGCTATATATCGACTTATTTAACTTACACACTAAGTGCTCTTTTCCATTCTCTTGGAAACCATCTGGTTGTTTCATATAAACTGTCTCTGATAAGTTACCATTAAGGAAGGCAGTCTTCACATCCATTTGATGTAGCTCGAGATCAAGATGAGCTACCAAAGCCATTATAACTCGAAATGAGTCTTTGGTCGAGACTGGTGAGAAGGTCTCCTTATAATCAATTCCTTCCTTTTGTGTGTAACCTTTAGCTACTAATCTGGCTTTATATCTTTCAATTTCACCTTTAGCAGTCCGTTTGGTTTTAAAAATCCACTTGCAACCAACTGGTTTACATCCTTCAGGTAGTTCTACCAAATCCCATACATTATTCTTGTACATTGAATTTATTTCATCCTCCATGGCATGAATCCATTCTGAGGAATTAGGACTCGAAATAGCTTCTGAAAAGTTAATAGGATCAGAATCATCATTCACATCAAACTCATGTTCTTGCAAATAAACAACATAATCATTTGAAATTGCTTGACGCCGGGTTCTTTGTGATCTTCTCAGGGGAACTTCCTCAATTTCTTCATTTGGTTCATTCACTAATTGGATCGGTTCAATTATGGGTTGGACTGGATCAATTTGTGGTTCTATATAGGATGATTCTTCAGAAGGCACTATCAGAGGAACAACACTATGTTTATCAGGTATTTGGGAAACGTTGCTTTGTTCTTCTCCTAGGGAGATCTGAAGTGATTTTCTCCCACTATGCAATTCATCCTCGAAGTAAATAGCACGATCAGATTCAACAACTCTCAATGAATGAGATGGGCAATAAAATCTACTTCCTCTTGAACCAATACAATAGCCAATGAAATACCCACTAATTGTTCTTGCTTCAAGCTTCTTAGTATGTGGGTTATAAGGTCTAATTTCAGCTTTGCATCCCCAAACATGAAAATGTTTCAAGCTAGGTTTCTTACCATATATTAGCTCATATGGGGTCTTTGGTACAGATTTGCTTGGAACTTGATTCAACACATACGCAGCTGTTCTCAAAGCATCACCCCATAAAAATTCTGGTAAAGTGCAGTGAGTCATCATACATCGTACCATCTCCATGAGTGTTCTATTCCTCCGCTCTGCGATTCCATTCTGCTCTGGTGTGCCTGGCATATTATAACTGGCTTCTATTCCACACTCTTGCAAATATTTTGCAAAAGGACCAGGGTTTCTTCCAGTTTCATCATATTTTCCATAAAATTCACCACCTCTGTCTGAGTGTACACATTTTATTTTCTTTCCCAGTTTCAATTCAATTGCAACCTTGAACCTTTTGAAGGCTTCTAATGCTTCAGATTTTTCAGAAAGAAGTTCTACCCATCCAAATCTTGAATAATCATCAGTAAAGGTGATAAAATACTTAAAGCCTCCTATTGCACTGGGTGAGATGGGTCCACACACATCAGTATGGATTAACTCCAAAATATTCTCTTTCCTGGTCCTCTTCCCTTTTCTAGCTTTAGCTGTTAATTTTCCTTTGATGCAGTCTATACAAACGCTGAAATCTGAGAAGTCAAGATTAGGTAAAACTCCTTCTTTTATCAATCGTTCCATTCTTTCTTTTGAGATGTGGCTTAATCTTCTATGCCAAAGTATTGAAGAAGTTTCATTTAATCTTGGTCTTTTATTTCCAACAACTGAGTTGATGGAATTTTCAAAAGTATTATCTAAATCAATTTTATATAAGCCACTATTCAAAGTACCAGTTCCAACAACACAAGAGTTGTAATATATTTTAAAATTATTATTTCCAAATAAACATGAATATCCATCTTGGTCTAAACAAGTAATAGAAATCAAATTCCTTCTCATGGAAGGTATGAAAACAACGTTTTTCAATTCTAAAATATGACCAGTAGACAGATGTAAAGAAACAACTCCTATGTGTTGGACTTGTACTTTGTCTCCATTTCCTAATCTCAAAGCTGTTTCACCCTCACTTGGCCTCCTCAGATTTCTCAGCGCCTGCAAGCAATTAGTGACATGGATAGTGGCACCAGTATCCAGCCACCAAGTGTTAAAAGGAACTTCAACACTATTAGATTCAAAACAAACTAGAGCTAAAAGGTTACCTTTCTTTTTCTTTTCAAGCCACTTCTTAAATTTGAAGCAGTCTACCCTTTTGTGCCCATACTTCTTGCAAAATTTGCAATTTCCTTTGAACATGGCTTTCTTAGGTTTATGATGTTGCTCCCTCATATCATTCTTCTTTCTTTCATGATGGGATTTCCCCTTATTATCCTTCTGGAAAGGCCCATTTACTTGTCCAGAACTCGAACCATGAGAGATGAAGTTTGCCACTTGCATCTTTGTCTTCTTCATATCCTCTTCTGCTTGAGTCACTATAGAAATCATTTCATTAATAGTCCATTCTCCCTTCTGAGTGTTGTAAGATGTTTTTAACACATCAAATTGGGGAGGAAGCGACTCCAGGGCTCGCCAGATCAAATAACTATCTCCCAAATCAACATTCATGCTCTTCAATCGACTATAATAATGCACTAATTTCATTATATGCTCCCGGACACCACTCACTCCATCATACACAGTCTTCTCCAATAAGGACAGAAAATGCCCTTTTTCAGCTTTATCAAACTTAACATATTTTTCAGCCACTGAATTCAGGAACATTTTTGCCTTCTGACTATCAGGAATACTTTGCCTAATGGTTTTATCCATAGTGTACTTTATCACCATCAAACAAACTCTATTAGAATGAGTCCATTTTTCATGATGAGCTCTTTGAGCAGGAGTTGACTCCTCATTGATCTCCGATTCCTCTTCACGTAAAGCTAGATCAAGGTTAGAGACTGCCAGATACAGTTTCAAGGATTCCACCCAGTCCTCATGATTAGTCCCATTTAAAGTTTTCACAGAAGTCAGTTGCATAGGAACAGAAGCTGAGGAAAATTATTAAAATTTATGAAATTAATCACAAATTAACGACATTGCATGTTTGAACAATAATCATGCTTAAAATTTTCCTCTCAAAATATGCAACTATTTACAGTATAATGCTATGATACTTAGTACCGATGGGGTATAAATATTATAACATAATACAAGAACTATATGCTAAAATCCTAAAACCTAACACCGATAGGGTATTTAAATTTTTAGAAAATTAACATATAATCCTAACACTCATATTATCACCTACAAACCATATTAATAGAATTATATCGATAGGGTATAATTTCCATTAATATAGTACTCTCCTGATTATTAAATCATCATAACAATAATTTAATCAATAATATTACATAATATATATATCAAATAAAACATCACAAGAATTTTATGAAATTAACCCACGATAGGTGGGTTTAATTACATAAAATTTAAAAGGCATAATATGAGCAATTATAATCTTTGTATAAAAAAATTGTATATTAATGACAAAAATTAAGAAAATATGCAGACAGTATATATTTTGTCTAGAAAAATTTCACACAATAGATTATTATACAAAGATTATACAGTAAAAATTTTGGGCCAAAATTCAATTAAATTAATACTCAAAATATTAAAAAAAATAATAATAAAAATATTTTATTTCCAGAAAATTAAAAAAAAAAATTACTAAAATATAAGCTCGGAGAGTGGAGCACCACCATATATATATATATAACATAAAACATGGAAGCATATATATAAGGCAGCATTGAAAAGAAAAAAAAAAAAAATAGACAAACCGTCGAATGAGTAACGGACTAAAAACCAGATAAGTCATAATTGAAATCCGTATATCTGAATCCGAAGTCAAATCTGAAGCATATATGTTATATATATATATATATATATATATATAAAATGAATCCGAAGCCAATCTGAAGTATATATGTTATATATATATATATATATATATATATATATATATATATATATATATATATATAAAACGAATCCGAAGCCAAATTCGAAGGTTTCAAAAGCCGAATATAATAATTGTTTATTAACAAAAGCCAAATCCGAAACCTTCAAAAGTCCAAGGTTTCTTAATCCGAAGGTGAAGTAGAATTTTGTTTAGTAAAATGTTTCTAATATTTTTGTAATAATAATTGTCCAGAATTTAAACAAACTTTCAATAATTTTCCAAAATTCTAACAAATTCTATATATTACCGAAACAGATCCGGAAAAAAATTATTAAAATTTGATCTCAATTCAAATCAACATACTGAAATAAATAAGAAATAATAAATCTTAAAATAATATTGCCATAATTTTATTTTGATGTATTATGGCCGGAGCAAATAAGGAATTCATATTAGATATAATAAAATATTAAAATATAATTTGTACAATTTGACTCATCAATATGGATTTTTAGCTCTGATACCAATTGTTAGAAAATTTTTATGATTCACAAAATAATTTAATATTCATACAACCAAAAATCCATAAAGAGGAGTACAACAATTACACAAATAAAATAAAGAGTTTTCAAATTACCTGACCCTCCTGCTGCATCCATAATGTCTGATTGTAGAATTGGTTGGATCACTGCCCACTCTTCCTCAGGTGAGTCTCAGAGAGAATATTTGAAATTACAAAACTGCAAATTGATGGGAGACTGCAGCTCACCTTATAAGGAGGTGGATAGGGATCCTAACCCTAACCCAACTAGGATTAATTGGCCCATCACAATTAATCTAGAATAGGGTATATGCACACACTTTAGAGTTTTAATATAACACAAAGTCTAGGTATTATTATTATATTAATGACATTGAATTAATTCAATTATATATTAAAATATGTTTAGTCCATTATTTTACATTAAAGGCATCATCACTATCTCTATACACGAAACAATCATGAACAGCTCTTTCACGCGATCATTTTTATGGGTAAAAAACGGGTCCCAAATTAAATAAATACTAGATTGCATATATATGTTTCAATCATATGTTTCAATAGTTTCTCAGCATTGATGAAATAATCATGCTTTATTAACACAAAACAGTAAACTTGAACAGTTTATATAGACAGTCATAGGTTTTTAAAAGAAAATATTTCAATTTAAATTTGATAACAAACACTATTACTCAACACAAGGTTGAATAAACAAGGGCACATAGAAAAGCAAAATATAGATCAATAACTATGGAACAAAGAGTGATAATACGATTACAGGTACTCAAATTTCATGGATCCACAAAGATTTGCCAAAATAGTCTCTTGACTTCATTTATTCTACCTCTTCACAGTTTCACAACTAACTTGCAGCCAGAGTCACACCTACACATTGAAATATAAGCTCATAAGTTATTAATTAATTTTAAATCCATTCATTTATTTTATCTATTAACAATGTTTATATGACTTTTGTTCCTTATGTCTTCAATTTTCATAAAAGCCAAAATTTGCCTGTAAATTATTCAGTTTCAAGTTGCATCTAACATCTAGATCATTAGTATATTCTAATTTTTGTAAGCTTTTCATTATAAATTAAGATTTAAAAAATGGTTCACGATCGTAATATTGCCCGCAATATTGCATTTTCGAGAGAGACCGCATCCGTAATTTTTCATAATTTTAGACTGTTATGATCGCATTTTTTCGCATTCGTCCGCATTGTGACGTGACTATAATCACGACCGCAACCGCAATTTAAATCCTTGATTATAAATCATCATCTTAAAAAAAAGGGGATTAACCTATTATATATTTACATTATTATTAGCACTTTCATGTGATTTCTATATCTTCCTTAAACAAGTCAATATACAAGTTTGTTTTGTATCATGAATTTACAAGTCACTAATCAAGTAAGGAAATAGAGAGAAGTTAGATAAATTTCTATCGATATGTAGGTATTGGCAACGGCAAGGCATAGTTTGGTTTGGGGTAGCTAAGCCACCCCAAAGTTAAGGAAATTTATAAGAATATCTATGATTTTCAATTTTATAAAGGATAATTTATATATAATCCTCCAAAATTTTAAATAATTTCAACAAAGGTGTTAATAAATTATATTTCATTCTCTTTAAAATTCTTATTCTAACTTTGCCCCCCGATATTTTCTATGAAGTTGTAAGTTATAATTTTATGTGTATTATTTTTTCAATTTATGAGCAGTTGAGCACTAACAATTATAAATCAATAAATATAATTTTTAATTAGTTACTAAATTAATATTGATTAAAAATAACAATCATATAAACGTTTAATTATTTTAAAAAAAATCATAATATATTTACCATTCTATACAATATTAGCTTGAATTGGTACATAGGAACATCATGCACCATCCGACATATTTGTATATCATCACATAAAATATCATACACATGATACATTATCAACATGAGTATGAATTCCATGCGTAAATGAAGAAGAGAAAATTAAAAAAAAAAAGGCAAATGCTTTGTTTACTTTCCAGTAATTTTGCGTTAATTTTTAAAATTTACATATTGACTTTTTATGATTATTAAATAGAATAACTAATTAATAATTACATTTATTAAGTTTTAATTATTAATGTTATGTTGGAAATGTAATGTACATATAAAATTAAAATTAAAAATTTCATAACAACACCTATACAACATCATTTAAACGTTCTCTAGGAAATAATCTATTTTTATATTTTCTGTTGCATCCAACAATAGTAGAAAATATGTAGAAAATATATGCGATCAGTTGCAATTTACTCATGAAATTATGATGACGAAGATACTTAAGAATATAATAAATATGTGAGTATGTTTTAAATTAAATAGCATTAAATGATACATCATAAATGTATATTAATTAAAATATAAGAAAACCTAAACTAATTTTTCCTTTGCTTAACGAGAAGAGGGAGTAGGTACAAGAGAATTGGGCGTTCAGGTCACGAAATGGAAAAGTGGGTGAAAATGGAATGTGGCGCTACGGAGACTTGGTTTGGTCAGTCGTTGATATCTTTCTTCATAGTTCATGTCCCTATTCTTTTTAGCTTTATTAAAAGATTGAAGATAGTGATTAATTCTTTGTTGAAAGATTTATGGTAGTGGTTTAAATTAATTTTATTAAAAGAGTTAAAAGTGGGCGAAGGTTGTTAGATAATGGTTTAAGAAATTAGATATGTTTTTGTGTTATCACTTTTGTTTGGTATATTTTTTGTGTTATCGTCTATCATCTATACTAATCTATGTTAATATATAAAATTTATAAAGGGGATTGGGGGTTTGGGTTCCACTTCTATGTTTCCAAAAATATTCACATTAAATTTTATCAATTTAATATAATTAAGGATAATTATATATTAATGCATTTGCCTAAGATTGAAATTCTTTTTATCTCTAAATTGTTAAACATATTTAGAAAAGTTTGAAGTCCTAAAACTTCCCATAACCCTTCATTATCTATTAGTTTCTTTGTCCCTCTCTTGCTCACATTATCTCTATCTACATTCACTCCTCCATTCTTTATATTTTACAACAAATTGATTTCAATGCTCATTTCAAAAGTTTTTTCTTGCACAAGAAAGCTTCTCCATAACCACATATTATTGAGTTTTGAAAAACTATGATCTCAAGAAATGAGACATTTTCAAATTTATTTTTCTTTTCCATTTCTTTCTGTTTATTTATATTGGAATTTTGCTTATTACATACAGTGAAAAGGCATGAACTTCATTCTTTACATCACGTTTTAATTGAAACTTTATTGTTTTGTTTTAAGAATTAAACTTTTACTTTTTATTTTTGTCACATTTCGGCTTTTTCTTTTTTTCATAAGATAATCTGTATTTGAAAAAGTTGTAATTTGAGTAAATGATATATTTTTACTTCTAAATTTCTTTCCTATTTCTTTTTGTGTCTTTATATTGAAATTTTTTATTACTAATGGTAAAAAGGAATCAACTTCATAATTCTTTTAGGAAGTTTGTCATAGAACAAACCTCCTAACGAATCACCTCACAGTCAAAGGATTAAGTAATTTTTCATTTTTGGATTGGGAGGATCCAAGTTGTTACAAATACTGCAAAGTTAAAAGTTAAATTCTATGTTTGAATACAATTATCTACTCATAACAATACTCGTTTCTCTTGAGTTTGACTTCATAAATGATCAAAGCTTGTAGGTAGGACTTTTAGATTTTCCACAAGCACCAAATGACAATTAAATAATCAATTAACTCATATATACATTAAACTTCTTATACTTATCCTTATGTTGAAAACCTCCAAGTCAAAATCTAAGTCCTTATATAACAATAATTTTGACTATTAACTACCTATGACCTAAACTAAGCTAATCTAACTCTTAATCAAGCAAATGAACCTTGGGATTATCTTATTAGAGCAAGGAATTGAAGATTCTGGAATGGGTCATATTAAGGTTTTGTTGCTAAACCATATTCGTAAGTTTATATCATCAAAATCTTGAAATCTCTTGCATTTCAAAAAGGAACAACAGAGAAGTAGAAGAAATTGCATAAATAATGGAGAAATTTGATGGATTTTAGGTGTATGAAGTTGAAAGATAGAGAAAGAGGGGGAGAGCTAGCATTGTGCAAGAGGAGCATAATATACTCCGTTTTCAGCTAAAGACATTAAAATAATGGATGGGGAAGAGGTGTTTGGGCAATAGGATAACAAGTTTTTAACTTAGGTAATTCTGAGTCTGGGCTAATCTAGCACCTTATTTTCATATAAATTTCCCTATTTATCTTTAATTTATATTTAACACTCTATTTACTTAAGACATATGTCCTGGTTTTTCTTTAATTTATATTTTACTCTCTATTTACTTAAAACATGGATGTAGAGAAGGAAATACCCACATTACAATTCAAATAAAATATCAAAAATACAAAAATGTCAAAGAATCAAATTTTAGATTTTGGGTTCTAATTCAAAATTATAAATTTCTATACTTTTTTTAAATTTTCACATTGTTATAAAATCAGTTAAAGATGTCCAAAAATTCTTTAAAAATAATGTTTAAATCAAGAAATATCAAATCAACTATTATTGGAAATTTTCTTCTTAAAATAATATATATTTTATATAGCACCTTCAATGGAGTGCCTTAAATTTAGAAAAAAATTCAAAAAATTCTCAACAACATAGCTTATCAATAGTACAAGATAGATAGAACAAAAGTACATTAAGGTTTTTAATAAGGTTATGAAATGACAATGACTTGACACTAATCAAGATAATCCGAAGTCTATAATGAATTTATCTACCCCTATACTATAATATATACCAGCTACCTATTAATAGTAGGTTGTTAAAATTTTATCTCTCAAATATCACTATTAGTTGTTTATTTTTACTTCTATTATAATTTTTGTCCCTTACTTTACTTGTAATACCAAAATAAATAATAAAAAATAATATAACCTAAAGCAAGCATGTATTTGACATTATTAAGATGAGATTTAACAATTTACTTTGATAATTTTTATTTATTTTATCATTGTAAGTGAAAAGATAAAAATAAGTTGTTAATAATACTAATTATGAAATTTAAAGGATATAATAATTATCACCTTTTTAAAATAATAGACTAACCGTTGTGTCTATTAAAAAAAGTAAGTTAGAATTAATAAAATTAAGGTGGTGCATGCTTGTTACGATACATTTCAAGTTTAAAATTTGGGAGGATGTAGTTGGATATAATTAAAGAATATCAATCTAATGACTTTTTGTAGTTACCATACTACTCGATTTTTAAAACCTTAGTCTAATTTATTAGGTCTAGAGCCCATACGTACTAATCCGACAATTCATGACTGAATTTTCCCTTTTACCCCTTCTTTTTATGTATATTTCTCTCAAACTAAATTAATCTACTATAATACCTTTCATTCAACCAATGTAATATTCTCAAGGGTTGATCTACCTCAAATTCCCCCCCTTACCTGCCATTTTTCATGCCCCACAAGATGGAGCAAGTAGGGGCACCAATGCCC
Organism: Sindora glabra; assembly: GCA_020226215.1. NCBI lineage: Eukaryota > Viridiplantae > Streptophyta > Magnoliopsida > Fabales > Fabaceae > Sindora > Sindora glabra. The sequence continues at coordinate 25,624,477 of CM035228.1, forward strand.
TATAGGAAAATCTGCAAAATTGGAAATAAAAATAGAAAAATATAATAAAAATTTTAAATTTTATATATTTAAAACTCAAGCAACACAACATATAATTTAGTTAATAAATTGTAATAATAATCCATCTTTTTTTAATTTTATTTTTCTCAATTTTTATATAATAGTTAAATTAAAAAAATAAAATTATTAAAAAATGTTTTAAATAGTTAAATTACTAAAAATTTACGTATATAATATATATATGTATTATTTATATGAATAAAATTATAATATTAAATATGTGGAGTTCCATGATATAAATTACACTACTACTATCCCAATGTCTTGAATCTGCTTTGGATTAAAAACATGTCTTATGGAACAAATTTTCCTATCATATCCACACCCTGTCGAGGTAAAATCGATAGGCAAGTATCTGCTTCGAAATTTTGCCATCTCTATAATATCCACCCATAAATCTAATTTTTTAACTTCTAATCCAATCCATCTAACCATAAAATATTATGTTTAAATTAGTGATTTTATCCCTAAATTAATTATTTTAAGGTTGACTAATTTTTTATTATAATTTATTTAATTTTAAATTGTTAAGTTATATTAATATATCATTAATTATTTTTAGAAAGATTTAAAATATTTTTGAAAGAAAAAGAAAATACCTATTGGACCGATTCATTAAAATTCGGGAGTTAAATTTTAGGATTCAAACCCCCAATTTAAGAAATATGTAATTCTTGCGAACCTAGTGATCCAATCCGTTTCTCATGGATCTGTGAGGACTAGTTTCCTGACTCTGTTTCGGAACCTCATCATAAAACACTGTTTAATTCCAATCTCTGTTTGGCCGCCGCAAGTTTTTCTATTTCTTCGTTGTTTGTAGTTTGTTGCCATTAAATCGAGTTATGATTTGTCTGTGGGTTAGGGTTAGGATTTCTTTTGTTGCCATCCAAGGGTCAGGGTTTCATTTCTTGCGAACTTGATTGGACCTCTGGTTTGTGTATGGTGGAATCTGTTTGCTTAGAAGTAGATTTGGAGGAATTGTCATTGCCTTTAAGTAAAATAGCATTGTTGGGCGAAGGTACTGTACATGTTTTTTCAACTCTAGGGTTTTCAGTTCTCGATGATATGTAGCATGCTTAATTCTATGTGATTAAAGAAAGGTTTTCTCTCAAAAAGAGCTAACCCTAGACTAACGAAATTACGGACTGAAAATAGGGGGATAAAAAGGAGATGGACTTTAAATCCTGAATCTGACACCCTTACTTTAAATCCTGAATATGAACTAAAAAATTCTGAATCTGAACATAATATTCAACTTCTAAGTAAAATAAATGCTTTAATTTATGTTCAAAACCTATGCTAATATAGCTGATGCTGTTGATGGAGTGAAGTGAAAATGGACCATTAACTTCTCAGAACCAAAGTTCTGACATAAAATCCAAATATTATGAATTCATCTTGTCCTTGAGTGTCATTTATCTTAATTTTGCATTCAGATGGACAACCCGGAGGATTTTATCCCCTGGACAAACTTTTCAATGACATAAAACCGATTTGGATTACATTAACTGCCCATGCTTAGAGATGCGGATGGATGGAATCATGTCAAATATTTCTGTACACGGTAAGTCTGAACCCTGAAAGAATAAATGAATTTGAGCTCAAATTTGAACTTGAACTCATCAAACTTGACTAATTCAAATTCCAACACGATATTAACTCAAATATTAGTACATAAGTTTACACAAACTCATTTAATCATTATCTTATTTAACATATCAAACTTAAAGTATTCAAATTTGAACTCAAGCTTGTAATAAATATGAATCTAGATGAGTTCATATAACTCTATGTAAATAGTATTTATTTTATTCAAATATGAATATATAAAATCTTATCTTTTACTAACAAATTAAACAACAAATTTTTTATTTTATTTTATTTATCTTTATAAATTTTTTAACAACTATCAAGTTAGTCAAAAATGTATACAGTGGTTACACATTGCAAAAGGTAAAAAAAGCAAGAAAGTAATTACTCCAACCAAAGCATCATGCTTCTTTATTCAACTTCAATAATTACTAATGTAATTAATTTTTTTGCCACTCCCATTAGAAAAAAAGTGTAATATTTTATTTATCATTATTGTAATTATTATAATTTTCTTAGATTTGATAATTATTTAGATGATGTAGATGCATTGAGAATAAGAATTCAATCGAGAAAAAATGTATGCTTATATGATATAAATATGAAAATAAAATCATGTATGAGCTAGTGTAATCTAAAGTTAGAATTAAATAGATGTGTATGAAAAGATTTTGAGTTACTTTTTCAATTTTACCATTGGATTTACCTAAAATTACTAAACTACTTTTTTAGTCAACTTACCTTATAAGTCCCAAACTAGTCAACCAAACCCTATTATTCAACTAGCAAAATAGCCGACCTTCTTCCCCTTCATCACCTCCTCCAATTTCTTCATTTGCATTTCACCAATTTCCAGCAAGATTGAGTTGAGAAATTTCAAGGAACCATTTTCATCTCCATTCTAATAAAAGTAGCTCATCATTATCCCATAGTTTGATTTGTTGTTTGTTGGAATTTTGATCCTTAAAGAAAATGCTAGGGATTAGGAAGAGTTTACTTAATTTTATGTTATTTAAGAAGACTCAACCATTTTCGTAATTTCTCATCATCTCCTTCATGCTATTGTAAGTAGATAATCTACTTAGATCATTAGTTTTATGAAAATTATTTAATAATTTAGTTATATAATGATTATTATGGAAGTTTGATGACTTGAGCTTGTAATCATATTCTTGGAGTGGGTTTTTGGTTATTTTAAAATGGGAAGTGAAGGTAAGTGTTGAATGTGCTATGATTATTGAAATGTGTGTTGTGTAGTAAGTTGGTTAGGTCAATGTGACCATTTATTCGTTGAGGTTCAGTGAAAGGATGGAAAACCTAACTATGTTCAAAAGTTATATTTGACTATTATAATTGAATACCCTATAAAGGCCTTACTGATGTATATATCTAAGTATAATATTCAAATATGGTTATAGAGGTTACCTCCCAAGGGTCATATTCAAATATCATACTCAAGTATTATAAAATTAGTATTCTCTAGATAAGTATATTCATGTATGATATTTGAATATATACTTTAGTTTTTGCCTTTGGAGGCTTATGTTCAAGTAACATACTCAAATATTCCACCCTATGCTTTGAATTTGACATGCAAGTTAACATATTATGATAATATAATTTATATACATTGTAAAGGTACTCAAGTGACTCTTGAAAGTGAATTGATGTGTATGATTGATGATGATAATCCCAATGGGGATGTGATATGATATATAAATGTGATGGGGAGGGTATGATTTGATGAAACTATGAAATAGTATATGGTTCTAGGAATTTGTTTGTGAATGGATAAAAGTTGCTTTGAAGGAATAAAGTTAGATTTGTGAATAGAAAAGATGGATTGGAAAGTACAAAATGATTTAATTGCTTTTATTTATCTATCCTTAGCATTATATATTATCTTTTATTATAATTGTGACTGTGTATAACATATAGAATATGAATGGACTTTGGAATATTTAATTGAAAAGTTGTATGATTATGGGTGTGTTTGCTAGATAAATTATTTACTTACTAAATCAATGATTCACTCTTTAATTGTTTTTTTTTAGATGTGTCTATTAAAGCAGCTCTATCTCCACTAGTTGTTTAGGAGCAAAGTCTCCTTGAAAATTTTGTTATATGTACCCATAATTAGTAATAGTTTACAATTAGAACTAATTTGGGCTTTGTGGAAAAATTATAAATTTGGGATAATTAGAATACTTTTGTAAATATTTATAAAATTAGTTTGATTGTTAGCATTCGTGTAATGGTACCAAAGTTAGGTCAGGACAAGTTGGTGAAAAATAGGAAATGAATTTTATGCCAGTCATGGTTAGATGGGTTGATTGAGATATTTTTTATATATTATATTATATATATAATATAAAAATAAAAAATATATTTTTATTATAAGATTCATTTAAGCTTACAAATAATTCAAGCCTAATAATATGAAATTCAAGGTTGCCTCATTTATTAGTCAAGCTTAATTCATTTAAGCTTGGGTCCTTTAATATTAAAATTGAATTGAACTTTTTGTAAATCAATCTCAAACTATTTACAAATAACATCCTACGTTGACAACCCTCACCCACCAAAAACTAACAACCAGCAATTGAAAATAGGAGATTGACAAATTCATTTTTCATGTCCAATCATCCCATTGCATGTATATGGGGGATATAGTAATATTCCATTCTTTACGATTTTGATGTTTTTGAAATCAATATGAGTATAATATGAATTCAAATTGTATATATAAAATTAAATTAACTAATTTTACGATTTATTTATGCATAATTTTGTTTGTTTGGGTTATTTTATTTTCTATAAAACGTATTTAAATGAAATGAATTAATCAAATGATTTGTGCTTCGATCATTTAATAAATAACAAAAATGAAATGATCCTTAGGTTGAAAATGACATAAAATATAAATTTGATTATTTGAATGCATATTTACTTGCTTACTCTCTCTCCTTTTCTTTTTTTTTCCTAATTTTATCTTGAAGATTAAAACAATCTATATAATGTTTTAGACCATGGTAGAGTGAGAAATCACTTGACAGTTGGCTCGAGAAGTTTTTATGTGCACGGCACGTAATACACAATATATTATTTGACATATTTTTTTTAAATATTAACTTGCTTATGAGCTTTGATCTAGTGCAATGACTATAACAATAATTGGTGCATTTGCCATTCAAATGAGTAGGTCTCTACATTTTCATAAGTCCTATGCAAATGAAAGGTCAAATGACATTTTTTTTAACAATAAATCGTGTTATCATTCAAAATTATATTAGTCACAAAATTTCTTATCACAAAAAGGTTAACATTTGTTGATAGAAAAATATTGTTGTTATTTATTAACCACTTCAATGACAATTATTATTATCAGAAAAACTTTCTAGTGACAACATAATTGTTGTTAAAAACATAATATTTATAATAACTAACATTGTCAGAAGAACATCTTTCTATATTAACATATTTATGTTATTACTAAAAATATAATATTTGTAATAATCATTATCATCACTTAAACAATTTTTAGTATCAACATAATTATATTGTTATTAAAAATTATTGTCATTAAAACTTATTATTATTTTGATTTCATAAATTTACCCTATTTGCAATACTATTTTTGTATTAAATGCTAACAATATAAAGAAAATTTAATTCACAAAAATTTGATATAACATTAAAAAGAAAAGTTGAGTCAAAATTATAGCATTAATCATGTTCAATTTACAACAATGCCGTAAAATTGTAGTTAGATCTCAATATTCTTGAGCAATATAAAATTGAGTATCAACTATTAAGTAGATAAATTTGAATGATTCAGAATAGTACTACTTATAGCACTTTAATGACCAACCTACAATAATCAATAATGAGAATTTCATTATGAAGTGATAGTACTTCTCTTAATGCAAGAGAACATGCATAATCCATCTACGTACAAAATTACTTTTCTTAATTTTATAGAACAAAACTCTGCGTTACTTCCACATACGTCCAGATATTGATGTTGATAAGAATTTTTTCTACATGCCTGATTGAAAACTGAATTACACTAAACTTCTGGCCAAAATTGAACGGACCAAAAAAAATCAGATTATTCACAATATATCTGATTAAATAGAATGGTGTGTATATATTTAATAATAGAAGCAATCTACTAACAATTTATGTTTCCACTACTGCCATGATACCGAAATCAATCTCAGCTATACTGCATACATATATGAATCAATATCGATTCACAATTCTATAATCGTATCTTAAGTTGAAGCAATAGACATTGCCTTAACCTCAAAAACCATGGAAGATAGTGAAACAGACAGACAGTGGGAATTTAAAACTGAGTGTACAGATTCCTATGGTATGGCCCCTCGGTTATGGACAATAAAACACGTAACCATGCATTACGGGGAAAATTAATTAAGTATATTTACTATAAACACTTGTTGTTTATATTATTTGCTTTCAATTTAATCATTTTAGTTTAGTTTGATCCTATTTGACAAAAAAACACCTGGTTTTGGGGGATATGATCTTAATCCAAAAATTGAATTCTGGGGAGAAGCTTATCACAAGTTGCAAAAAGACGCACTGATACATAAGATGAACATAAAGTTGCAGGGCAGAGACATAAAATATGCCCAGAAACATGGTATCAGATTCTTTTCAAAACATGTAATAGGCAGAAACGCTAAGCAATTTGTTCATTGGTTCATTGAGTTTGACAAACATATTTATATATAACAAGTGGGAAACCTCACATAAAACAAACACCAATAAAACATCTTTCCCAAGTATTCATACTACATGCATCCAGTTACATGTAGAATGCAATACAATGCACTACACAATAGGCTAAAAACTTATATATATGCACTAAACATTTAAAGCAGGTGTTGACAGGGGGGTGGGAACTCATATTCAACTTGTGTAGTGCTTCGGCCAAAACAAAAGTTTGGCAATATGTACGCAATTTCCTTTAATCAGTATGCACACATTAATATTGTATGAGAGTTCATACTGCATAAGATATGCAAATACATACTTGCATAAAATAAAGCTATGGCAGCTCAGCTCATATAGGGGCAAGAGACTTATACAACTGTAAAATCATGTACTAGCCGAGAGAGAAACACACAAAATCTACCAAAAATTGCTTCAATCAAATCAATCATGATACATGATGCAACCAACCTTTGATACTACTGTTGTAAAATTTTAATTCTTTTATGAAATTTCCCAGATCATTATATACCAAGGCGTAACTTAATTAGCAACAAAAATTAATCTTTAGGAAATTGGGTAGAAAAATATTTTATATGCCCTTTAACACATCTGAGTGAATTTTCATTACTTTTAATCATGCAATGACACTTGAAATATTAAAAAAGAGGAAATTTGTGATGGGGCTCATACTCCTCTAACATATCCTAATATTTGTTCTCTTACGAAAGAAACCATTTTTCCACTTTGATGGGATAAACTAGGATTTCTAAGGTTATTAGAGTTAAGGGACTCCTTCAAAGCAAGATCATAAATCCTATACATCATAGAATCTATACATTCATATGTAATCAATTTATGTTGAGTCTAATATCATTATACCCATAACATAATAGTCACATTTAATTGAGCATTAAATAATATTAATGTTAATAATTTTATTTAGAAATTAATGAGGCCTAAAATTTCCAATAGTAACTTGCACATGATCTAAGTGTCACGTATAATTATTTTATTAGAAATCATATAATATTTCCCATTTCACTAATTATATGATCCCACACATCAAAACATTTTCCATGTCAAGAAAAAAAGAAAGAAAAGAAAAATCCAAGTCATCAAAATCTCTTTTATAGGGGTTATTTCTTAAGAAGCCCAGAACATTCCCCCAAAGTTTTCTCATTTTGATTTTGGAATTGCAAATCACAGCTATCTTTTGCTTATTTTGATACAATATAAATAGAAATCTTCGTGGCCAAGCGCTGCTGTTTGAGACTGCCTGCTTTGTTTGGGGCAGCATCGGCTAAGGGTATGATGGTGGCTAGGATTGTTAACTAAACAAATTTAGCAAACATAATCACAGCTCTTCGCAGGCCCACAAATCATTTCAGTTCTAAGATTAGAGAATACTCCCGGAAAATGATCAGATTTTTTTTTTGAAGGAAATGGCGTTTGTAATTTTATTAAAAGGGATATTTATGACTTTGCACTTTTTTTATTTTTTTTCTTTTTTCACGTGAGAGTGTTTTGATATGGGGGATGATTTAATTAGTGACATACAGCACTCAAATCAGGTGTAAATCACATTATAGATAGAATCTACTGATGAAATGGATGGAAGATGTTATTATCAGATTTTTAATAATTGTAGGGTGTTATTTCTAAATTTTTAGAAGGGATAAAATCCAATTATTTCAAGGATAGTTTACATTTTTTTCAACAAAATATATAGAAATTTCTGATAAACTGACTTTGGAGAAGTTTAATTGAACACAACACTATTATTCAGGACAATGGGGATCAACAAAGGCTTATAAAAATGCAAAATAGAGTTCGATATCAAAATGACCCATAATGACAATATAAATAATTTAAATTTTACAAATCCACAGACATTTGCAATTGGAGTCAGTTGGCTCACAATACTCTCGTCTTCATTTATTCAACGTCTGCATAGCTTCACAACAAACTTTGCAACCAAAGCCTCAACTGTAGAGAGTGAAATATAAGCTCATCCTTATTGACTAATCTCAACAATATTATGTCTTCAATTGTCAGGATCTGACGCTCAAAAACATTTTAATTAGTTAGTAATAATATACATTAAAGGAAACGAATGATTCAAAGGACTCTAGAAGCAAAAAATTACTGAAGATGTGTTAAATGAAATGAGTAAATGTGCCATTTACACTTGCTGAGGGTGATTGGTAAAGAGCTTTTTGGTGAACATTTAGCTAATTTGATAGTATTTAGTTGTTTGACTGAATCAATAAGCTAATTTAACTGTTTGGTAAATAGCTTATTCAATTAATTGATTGACCCTCAATAAGCTAATTTGAAAAAGTTAGTAAACCCAATGTTTTCAATTAGTTTATTGATAATGGGTTTGTAAAAATACAAAATTATCCTTAAATAATATATGTATTTTCACTTATATCCTCACTAAAAAAAGATTAAAAAATTTATTAAATAATAATTTTTAATTTCTATAAAGTATTTATGAATTATAATAATTTATTTTTAAGAAATATAATAATTTATTTTTTAAAAATATAATAACTTAAGAAATATAATAAATCTTTAATTATATTTTAGATTTATCATATTTTTAAAGAAGTATGACTTAAAAAATTATTTAAAATAAATTATCATTTTTCTTAAAAATAAATTATTATATTTCTTAAATATAAATCATATAATAAATCTAAAATATTATTAAAGTAAAAAATATTTAAATAAATTATAAAATATATACGTATCCTTATATGTCATTTTGCCTATAAACAGCTAATAGGAAATAGTTAATTTTACCAAACATTTTCATTCAAATAGCTAAAGTTATCAACTGATCAAATCAGTTAATACAATCAACTATCAGCTAACAGTTAATTGAATTAGCTAACAACTAATTGCATTAACTAATTGCCAAACAAGGCCGCTATCAAAAAAAGAACAAGGCTATTAATAGCACAATTATGTATGCTTTAATTTAAACTTATTAAATACATGCCACATCGATTTGTTACCTTATGGAAAGACAGCGTTTCTCCTCTGTACTAGAAAGTCCCTGAATTTCACACAGAATAAATAGGATTATTCATATATACAGTAAAACTTAATATATACGTGATGTGAAATGCTATAATTTACCAACAAAAACGGAAAAAAGAAATGCTGTAATTTATGATTCAATCCTGTGCAATTAAAATGTAAATAGATGCAATACTGAATGCAATTTTCTATTAAAAAAATTCAATTCCAGATTTAATTTGCAACTTTTGTGCGTAAGAAGGAATGTAATGTCTGCCTTTCAATTTTGAAATTTCCGTTTCATTCTTGCAATGAAAAGAACAACTCTCACATATATCCATCCTAAATCTTGTTGGCAAACTCAAAGTAGGTATTTCTCCATGAAGTTTTGAGAACTAAAGTTCCTACCCAAAACCCAGTAATGAATCCAAGAGCGATGCTCATATAAAACCCCAAGCTTATGAACTAATCTTCTCCTTCATTGTCATTTACAGATGGAGGAGTAGGTGGACTTCCTTCTCCCAGACATTTTTTTCTAGTGGAGGTCCACAAAGCCCTTGATTTCCTATGTACGATGAACCATCAAAAGTCTGGAATTGAGTGGTGACTGGAATTTGTCCTGATAGATTGTTGCACCAGATAGATGGTTTCCTGACAAATCAAGTGATTCCAACATTCTCATTTTACCAATACTGTTAGGAATGAATCCTCTCAGACTATTTCTTGGAAGATTAGAGGAAGCCAATGCCAATAATTGGGTTATGGTACGATGAATCTATCCTTCCAAATGATTGCAAGAAAGATCAATGGTTGTCATAAGTCCATGATTTCTCTCGTATTCTTTATCCGCAACCTTCCAAACTAATGCAGCCTCGTCATAGACATTCAGAAAGATTTCAAATATCAATCCATCCACTGACTCAGGACACATTGTGCATGTTCCACAAGAAAGGATTCCTTTCGAAGAGTGGCTATTTGACTAAGCATTTATGTTATTGAAACATTGTGGTATCTGTCCAGTAATATTGTTATGCGGGAGATCCAATATCTGAAGATTTGGTAGATTACGTAGACTCACAGGAATGCTTCCTAGGAATTTATTTGCCTTCAAGTGCAAAACAATCTATTTGAAGAAAGATATAATTTTTTTCAATTGACACTAATTTCAAAAGTATTTTGGTATGCTTCCTTCAAAGTTATTGGATGAAAGGTCAAGAAGTTCAAGGGAAGTCACAGTTCCAAACTCGTTTGGTATATGACCTTGAAAGGAATTATCCCAGAGATAAAGATATGTGAAGACTTGGCTAACACTGGGCAACCATGGCAGAACTGAAGAATTTAGGTCCCTGTCTGAAAGATTAAGGAATTGAAGAGAAGTGGAAGTATTTATCGGGGCAAAAGTATTAAGATTGACATGAGGAAGTCCACAAGCAAAAAGATTAAGTTCAGACAGAGAAGAGAGGTTGCTTGTTGATGATGGCCAATCAACAACTCGACTTAGCTTGACATATGACAATAAAGAGGTGGGAAATCCACTCAAGATCATCAGTAAATAAATCGTCATTTAGATAAAGGTTAAGAGTCTGCAAATTAGATAAATTTCCCAATTCACGGGGAGGTGCCAACAAGAAAATTAAAACTGAGATCCAAGAGAGTAAGATATTGGAGTTCACATAATGAAGAATCTATCTTTCCTCGCAAGTTAGACACTCGAAGATCTAATTTGATGACACAACTAGTTATATTGTTGCATGAAATTCCTTTCCATCTGCAAGAATCAACTTCATCATTCCAAGAGGAGAGAACGTTAGATGGATCAATGAAGCCATCCTTTAACTTGAGAAGAGTTTGCATTTCCAAAGCATAAAGTGAAGCATAGAAACGCAGTGATCAACAAGATTAGGATTGTTTCGGATATTGAAAAAGTAAAGGAATGGTACTGAGCTTTCATATCAAGAAGCATTTTTAATTGCAAGTGCCAAGCCTTAATGTTTTTGGTAATATGTGAAGCCAAGTGTAGCACATATATACATAAATACATATATATACTACTTATTTTTGTTGCCATGCAATTTTCCATCATCCTTCTCGTTGGCTAACATGCGGGAAGGAGCAATAAGACTTGACCAAATAGTCTTTGGCTTGTACAGAAACTGGGACACAGAGACTATTTTTTTTACAAAGAAAGACATCGATCACTGAACACGTCAGGTACAGATCGGGCCTCGTATCTTTTTTTCCCCCACTGTTTCTTTTCGTGTACAAAACACCCCATTCTTTGATGTCTGGGATCTACTCTCTTTCATATCGAGCAAAGGAGAAAAAAGTTTATGTTCTATTTTTCCATTGAAAAATATTTTTTGTAAAAAAATTATTTATAAATATATTAATAAAAATATAATATGCTGTGTATATTTGTTTATAAAAAATAATACTTAGAATTATAATATTGTAAAATTGGAAGAAATCAAAGTTCTCTTTGCAATAGAGAAAATTACTCCTTCCAAACTCTTTATAAGTAATATTAAATAAGTAAAATATTTTTCTTAATATTTTATAACTAAATTTTATAAAAAATAACATTTTTCTATCGAAACAAAGGAATCAATAATGAAGTTTCTCATTTTTGAATTAATGCATGTTTTAATAAATAATGATGTATGATTCAATATAACTAATAATATACTTAACGCCTTTAGAGTTTCATTTAATGTAAAATTGCTTCTTTAAACTTCCAAAACATGTACATTGCATAATCAAAACACTAAAAAAGTTCGTATGTCAAAGCCAAGTTAACTTATAAATAGATGTGAGTTTTGCTGAGAAATACAACACTTGTTTTGCTAAAAAAAACTTTCACCCATGCGTAAAATGTATGTGGGTTTTTCATTCCCTTTAATAAAAGGTTTGTGATTCAATTTTTTAAAAGATTGCTCTTCCATACTCAAATTAAGTTAGGGTATGGATATCTTGATTTGTAGATTAATTTATACATGATCCTTGGATTCTTGCACATCATTCAAAAGTCAATTATTCCACACATATACATATATACATACATATATCAAAGTAACATGTTTAAATTTGTTTCTATTTATAATTTTATCCCATTTTGAAGTTAACATCAGTATTATTATATTTTCTTAACTTTTTATTTTATAATTTGTTTCAAAAATTAATATCTCAATTTTTATTGACATGCTGCAAAAGAAAAGTTATTTTCATTTCTTTTATTTAATTTCTTTTGGTCTTATACGAATAATACATATATACATTAATTAAATAGATAAATAAATAATAATTTTTAATATTATTAAAAAAATAAATATAACATGTTTTTAAAAATACATGACCTAGCAAGTATAAAAAATAAATTAAAATAATTTAAGCATTTTTACACGTATATATTTAAAACATATATTTATATAAGAGAAAGTATAGAAAAAAAATATACGTTATACTTTTAAACATGTCGGGTGGTGTCATGTGACGAATAAATATACATGCAAAGTTATTCTCAGAAGTATCCAAGAATCTTTGATTGTTCATTTAGTATACATATTCATAATTTTTGTGTGGTAAAATTATATATTTTTTTCCAATTTGTTGATTAAAAGTATTTTTATAATTCTAATAAAAAGTTAAATACTACATATATAATTTGTACTTCTAAATAAATTGATTTTATAATTATTTATGTTGAATTCAATGTGTTGTGACGGGTTCTGAAATTGAAGAGTCTATGTAAAGATCACTGTGAATCCAAAAACTTTAGTTTGTTAAAGGTAAAATATATGTATAAAAATTAAAACTAAAATTGTTATGAGAAATGGATATTTAAATAAAACTAAAGTATTATTTTTATTTCTTAACCTTCCCTTCATATGTGTTAGTGTATGTAATAAGTAAGATTTTAAATATTTTAATTTTATATGGCAGAAAGTTTTTTTCCTTTAATTGAATATTATAAAATATAAGGACAATGTTAAATAAATTGTAGGGACAATATATATAATTAGTATTTATATGTTGGTAATTTTTCTATTTGGGACAATTGTCCTTGATACTTGTTTTGTAGACTTGCAACTGTACTGAATAATACGTACAGCATGTAGACGATTGTTAAATTTACAATTATAATAAAAGTTGTAGTTATAATTACAAATATTAAGTCCTAAGCTTTTAACCAACTTAGAAAATTTCCCAATCTTTTATCATGACCATTCATTCTTGTTCTGTTAAAATTTAATGTCCCTCACGTTGTTATATAATCAAAATATCAATACCCAAATTTTTAACTTGGATATGATAGAATTCTTTTTTTTTCCTTCTATTTTTAAGTTTCAGGGAAACGAATGAATATAAGAAAATTAAAAATAGCATTATTAATTGCGGATTGCTATTTCCCTATCATTATTACTGGGTTACTTAAATCATAATATTACTTCCATTCCCCCCCCCCCCTCGCTTTCTCATATATACCACAAAAAAAGACCTCACATACCTCACACCCTATAGGTAAAGCGTTTTTACTTTAGAGTCATCTGAACCTAAACTATATTTTCTACGGAGAAAGACACCATTGATTGTGCGAATCAAGTCTAACAGGGGCCATAGACTATTCTCTCTCTCTCTCTTCTCCCACAGCTTAACGTGTATCATACGCCTGTACGGTGTTATTTAAAATAAATTTTTAAATATTAATTTTTTTAAAATATGAATCAAATATAATAATTATAATTACAATACAATTAATGCATTGATCGCTCAGAACGAGTAAAGTCCTGTGATTTTTATCGATAAATTGCATTGGCATTTTTCCACTTATGTTGACCATTGTATTACCTTACACCATAATATAGAAAATTACACTTTATATATTATGTATTTGAGTGTGTTCTTTTTCTATTTAACTCATTTGTAATTTTAAAAGTTTAAATTCATTCACATGTGTTAATAATTTATTCATCTAAATCATTTTTTATCTAAAAAATTAGTGGAGAAATTAGATGGATTGAACATGATTTTCATTTCGTTTTGATTCAATTCATCACTCAATGAAGCAATTCTCCCCTCAAATAAATCCTAATTTCATTCAAATTATTTTTCTTCAACCTATCACACAATTCACGAACGTTGTTGGCGTTGGTTGTGCACTTTTCCTCAATCAGGTTAAAAGGTGCCGTTTCAAAATTGAAAGCAAAAATGACAGACTAGTATTTAACCAACATGGACAATATTTGAATTGACTAACCATTTTCTATCATTTTCTTATGATGAAATTGTATAATAGGAGCTATGAAAGTGGAGTGTATTCTGAGGTTGCGGCCATAGCTAATGTACTTTCAGCACCTAAAATTTGTTAGGAGTACAAATAAACAAATACATACAAGTTTCAATCTTTCTGAAATTCAACTGGTTGCTCCATTTGATATTCTATGAAAATTAACATAGCCTTTTTAATCATTAGCACACTAACCCATTGTTTGGTTACAAGGAAAAATAGGGGAGAAAGAAATGGAAAGGGTGAAAATAGAATAAAAATCATAAAATTTTCTCATCTGGATATCAGGAAAAAATGAAGAGAAAGAAATTTAGATAGGAAAAACTAATGGGATCCACTGGTATTTATTTCTCTCCCCAAGTGGGGAGAACATAGGAGAGAAATTCTCCTTATTTGCTCGCACAAATATTTTGTCCTTTTTATTTTAAATTCTATTGATTTTTTTTGGTTCTATTGTATATTATCATAGATTCTTCTTTGATAAATTTATAGGAGGAGGTTTAGATTGTTTCTGTTTATACAAGAAGGTTCAAAATATTTTCTATTACGTTTTTTTTTACCTAATTTGCTTTGTCTTTCAGTCATCTCTGTATAATGTTAAAATAAGGGAACATTTTTCCCAATTTTCTTTTCCTATTTATTTAGTTTTATCAACTTATTTATTTAAAATTGACGATTATGATGATGTTGATGATGATGATGATGATTATTATTATTATTATTATGCTAGAGTTGCCATTAAATTTGCAATAGGGTATTATTGTCATTTTAATTAATAAAATTTTCTTTCTTTTTATTTTTATTCAAAATAATGATTTTTCTATTTTTTAACAAATACAGAAAAAGAAAATATCTTTTCTTTTTATTCTTTTTATTTCTTTCTCTTTATTTTTTTTTCTAATTCCTCTCGCATTCAAACAGAGCCTAAATGAACAAAAACAAAGCAGAAGTACAAGCCTCAGTACCCAAAAAAAATCTACAGTAGACTTAACATTCATTTTGGGAGAGAATTGCATGGCATAAAAAGTTTCATTTTTTAAAGAAAATATTTTTATAGAATTATAATTATAAAATATTAAAATAATAAAAAATAATATAAATATTTAATATTAAATATAAAAAAATTTATGAAAGATAATTGTCTCTTTTAAAAAAGTTGTTTTTTATTATTATATATTTAAATACATTTTTAGTTAAAATTTTAAAAATATATAATACTTTTATATTTATATATAAAAATAAAATTTTTCTATAAAAATATTTTTTAAAAATAAACGGACATATCGATGAGACTATACATTTTTCTTTTGCAGCAAAAAGAAAGAGTAGGGCCGTACATGAGATGGCGAATGGCTAAATAAGTGGGAAATGGAAAACAAGATTCTATGGCCGTACATGAGTTTTGCAAGACTTTATTCGTACAATCGTTTATATATTTCTCCGTACAAATTGAAGTTAGTGTGAGAGATGACTTTTGCAGTACAAAAGCGTGATATCCATGTTCTTTTTTACAAAATTTTGCTACATTTTTTAACGCAGGACATGAGCCCTATGGCCTGTGGGATCTAGAATTTTTTTTAATAAAAACAGTGAGAAAGTAAGAAAAAAAAAAGATTAACATTGCTATTTAAAATAAGTCAATGACAAAATATTGTTATTCATTTAAACTTTATTTGGATTTAGAAGAAATAAGAAGAAAAAAATAGAAAGGAAGATAAATTAAGAAACAGGATATTTTTTGTTGTATTTCATTGAAAAGAAAATGAAGAAGAAAGAAAATTAAAGAAAAATATTTTTTTCGTATTTGGTTTAATAGAAAAATAAATAAAAAAAAAGATAATATGTTCAAATGATAATAACAACCTTTCATAATGATTAAAAAAAATCTTGCATTAGTTTAATCTATTCCTATTATCTAGATATTATGACATTTTCATTTTAAAAAATGAAAATACATTTGTCTGCACACACAAATAATAATATAATTCATAAATATATATGAAGAAAATGTTAAAGTGAGTAATATCTATTATTAAAAATAATAATTATTAGTAAAATCAATAACATAAGTTAGGAAAAAGTAATAAAACTGAAAAATTAATATACCACTATACATATTTTAAAATAATCATTAATTTTTACTAAATTTAATAAAGTAATTAATTATTAAGACTATGTAATAGATATTTTTAAATTTAATAAAATTAATAATACAAATGATAATATTTATTATAAACATTAATGAATCCAATAATATTTTTTACTTCTTTTTTGTGCCGATGGCACTAATAATGGAAAGGAAGAAATACTCAAGTGCTTACTTATGAAATTATTCTATTTTAAAATATAAAATCAAGGATAAATGCACTGGCGCAAGTAGCTATAATTAATAAGTTAGTTAATAATTAATAAATTAATCAAAAATTAATAGCTTATAATAAATAGCTAATAATCTAACTGATTGTGTAAGAAATATTTCATAAAATTAGCTATTAAATTACTTGAAATTATAAAATAGCATAAAAGGATATATTAATTGAAATAAAATTAAAATAATTCATATTTATCTACATATTAAATTGTATTAATCCAATTAATATGCTCAAAAATAAAAATATAATATCAAATTTTAATTATATTTTATTAATTTATATATTTGTTCACTTAGATAATTTTTATTTTATTATTTATAATAAAATTATAATTACTTAATTATATTTTACGACATTACATATTTATTTAGAAACCTATTTTTATATATTTGTATCTTGAAATTACAATATAATTATTTTAAAATTAAATTAATTATATTTTATTAAAATAATAATATTTAAGTTTATGCTATGGTGGGTATGAGTTATAAATTAATAAAAATGTTAAATTTGAAAAAAATTTGAAGATATAATAGCTTATAAATAATAAGGAAAAATGTAAATTACTCCTACTAATTATGGGGTAATTGGATTTTATCTTTAAGAAATATGAAAATAGACATTATTTCTTGAAAGTATGCAAAACTTAAACTCTACTCCCATCATTAATAATTTGATAGAAAATGTTAGAAAAAATTATAATTTAACTCCATCAATTATAAGATAGTTACATTTTGCTCTTACTAAATTTAAAATTTATAAATTAATTCATTAATTATAAAAAATTATAATTAACACACATTATCTACTTAATTAACCTTTTTTTATTAAATTACATGAATTTTAAAAGGTTTTTAATCTTAAATCATAATATTATTATATGTTAGATTATCACATTAATTTTTATACATAATTCTTATGTTATATAATCAATAAAAATTAAATTAAATATATAAAGTTTTAATTAAAAACTTGAAAATGAGTTACAAAATTTTGTGTAAAAAATGATATAATAAATTAACACATAATAATATTGTAATTCATATTATTGGTATTACTCAACATTATTTGCCATTATTCAATTTTTTTCATTGAATTAGTTGCTCATTCCATGGAATATGGGCTAAAAATAATAAATGAAAACAATGTTATATTACATAAAAAATACTAAAAACTTAATATTTTCATTTTATATAATCATATTTGATTTAATTTTAGTACCACAATAATCATAGCAATGACGAATAATAATTTCTACTTTGTTGGTAAGATTTTTTTTTTACAATTTACTTTATTTAAAATTTAATAATTATATAGTATATGAATTATTTTTATTTTAATCCTTTAAATTTTATAATGCATTATAATATTCATATTTAGACTAATACATCTTTCTTTAGAAAGAGATTATATTAGTTAATAAATTTACCTTATTACATTTTTCCCAAAAAAATATAAAAACCCTTTCCAAAAATTAAAACAAAACATTGATTGAAATTAATTTTCTAACATAAAAAGAAGCCTATTTAATATAAATTTTTAGGAAAGATTAAACAGAATTTTAGATTACCATATATTTATACAAGATTATGCATTTGTTTGAAGAAAAATTAGATATCTCCCTAATCCTTACACCATACTAATTTGGAGTTAAATTTTATTTGGTTGTTATTTACCACCAAAATATACACTTCCCTCCTCAATGAGTTTATAACTCCAAGCTTCCCCCTTCCTTTCTCCAATGTTTTATTAAAAAAAAAGAAAAAGACAAATGAAGTAAATTTATTAACTAATATAATTTCTTTCTAAAAATAAATATATTAATCTAAATATGAGTATTATGGTAAATTATAGGTTTTAAAGGAATAAAATAATGATAACTTATTGTTCATCATCATTATAATTGTTGTAATGTTAAAATTTTAAATTGAATATAATTATATGAAATAAAAATATTAAGATTTTAGTATTTTTTTTATATAACACAACATTTGTATTTACTTCACTTCTTTACTTAGTATTTTCGGCCCATATTTTATGGAATAAGTAACTAATTTAATGAAAAAAAATCGAAGAATGATTACTAATATTTTGTAGCATTAATAAATTTGAATTATAATATTATTATATCTTAATTTATTATATCAGATACAGATAATTGCGTAACTCATTTGCAAGTTTTTAATTAAAATTTTATATGTTTAATTTAATTTTTATTGATTATATAACATGAGAATTATGCATAAAAATGTGATAATTTTACATACAATAATATTATAATTGAAGCTTAAAAAGATTTTTTGAAATTTATGTAACTTAATAAAAATTTAATTAAGTAGATGATGATTGTTAATCATAAATTTTATATAACTAAGGGATTAATTTGTAAATTTCAAAAGTTAGTAGGAGAAAATTGTAACTATCTCATAATTGATGGGGTTAATTTATAACATTTTCTAATAATTTTTTGTTAAATTACTAAAGATGGGGTAAAATCCAAGTTTTACATAGTTTCAGAAAATAATTTATCTATTTCCATAGTTTGTGAAGTAAAAATCTAATCAACCCATAGTTGATAAGGGTAATTTCTATTTTTCTCTAAATTATAAGCTACTCAATGTAACATATTAAATCAAAACTTATTTTTTTTAATAAATTAGTGTACAAAACATTTCTATAGAGTAATTTATAATTTATTGATTAGGTTAATAAGTTATAAATTAACTTATTTATTGTATGTGAATTCCTTTTACCCTTTAATAAAAGATATGTGATTCATTTTTCCCTAAAAAATTAACAAAGAAATCAGATATATTGTATATGAATTTTAATTCTTTCTCATTCAATTCATTGCCCAAACAAACCCTAATTTCTTTCAAATTATTTTTTTGTTAACTTACTACACAATTCACGAACATTGTTGGTGTTGGTTGTGCTATTTTGCTCAATCAGTTTAGAAGGTTCATTAAGACTGGAATAAATAGTGTCGGGCTTGTACAGAAATTGGGGACACAGACTAATTTTAATACAGAGAAAGACATCAGTTACTGAACGTGTAAAGTGTAAAGATCGGGCCTCGTACCATTTTTTTTCCCCGCTCTTTTTTTCGTGTACTAAACACCCTGTCTGGGAGTTACTGTCTCCTTGTTCAGCATGGGAGAAAAATACTTAACCTCCGGTTATTTCACTTAAATTTTTTTAAAAAATAAATTTTAAAAAATTATTTATATGTATACTAATAAAAAAATATGCCATTCATATTTATAATAAAAAAAGATATTTATAACTATGGTGTCATGGCATTGAAAAAAAGCAAATTTATTTTTTAAAATAGAAAAAATTATTTTTCTCAAATTCTTCATAAAAAATATTTAATAAATAAAATATTTTATCTCATCTTATTCCTATATCTTATGAAAAATACTTTTTAATAAAAAGTGGACTCTTTTTTCCAATTTGTATGTTGGAAGATATTTTTTGTAGAAAAATTTTATTTCTTTATATATGAACAAAGGAGTGTCATGTAATTCTATAACTTGTGATTAAAAAAATGATCTTTGGAATCATGATAGTAAAGGAGAAATAAGTTCTTCTTTAAAAAAGATGGGGTTATCTTTCACTAAACTTATTATATTTGACATTAAATATGCAAACTATTTTTTTATCATCTTAATAGTTTATAACAATATTTTTACGGAACATATTTTTTTTTTATCAAAATAAATGGAGCCTTGATGAGGTTTCGGATTTTTGAATTAATATATGCTTTGATAAACAATGACGTATGATTTATATATAACTAAGGACATGCTTAACACCTTTAGAGTTTACTTCTTTAAACTTCTAAAACATGTAAATTGCACTCCCAAAACTTCAAAAAAGTTTGTACGTCAAAGACAAGTACAACTTAAAAATAGATATGAATATGACGCTGGTTTTGCTGAAAAAATTGTTCAGCCATATTTAAATTTTACTGAATTCTTTTTACCCTTTAATAAAAGATATGTCACTCATTTTTTAGAGAAAATGTTGAGAAATGGCTGAACACAGGAAGACGAAAAATAACATCACTGATTGCGGGTTGCTATTCTCTCAAAAAAAAAAAAAATTGAACCTTCCAAACCACGAAATTCACTTAAAAAATGAGGATTTCAATTTCTTTTTATTATTTTTAAATAGATAAGGACATAATTTTTATTTTAAAATATATTACTTTTTTATTGAGATTCATACTTTCAAATTTTGTGCAAAATTTTGAAAGGAAAATTTTCTTTTAAATTGTACAAAGGGGAAAGCTATATTGGTAATATTAAATATCTTTTGGTATTATATTATTGATATGGTAAGTTGGCAATAATATAAGTATAGGGTTGAATATTGTATTTCTAAGATTTTAAACACAAATTGGTGTTGAATTTTAGGAGTATGATATTTGACCTCTACATCATGTTGTAAGGATTTAAATGCCCTTTAGCATTAGTACTTATAATGTGATACTGAGTAATATTGCATAGCGTAATTTTATGAGGAAAGAATTAGCATGATTAAGTTTTTGACATGCATAAGATGTTTTTGATATTTCCAAAATTTTAATATCTATGCAATAAAACTTTAAGATGCTAAATAGGACATGCAATGTTTGATAAGACCTAGTTCTAGATCATGTATCTGGCAATTTTTAAGTGTAAAGCACATTATGAGTTCAAATTTGAGTATAGGACAAAATTGCCACATAAAAGGTATTTTCACTCGAATAGAGTCAATTTGGTGATCATTTTGGATCTAACCATCAAATAGAGCATCCTTGAATTGGTAAATACTTGACTTATTTACTTTAGAAAATGAAAATTTGTAAACTTAGATTGAGCAGAAAAAGGTCATTAATTGAGAGAATAATCAATAATGAGATTGGAGGGTTGTTGACACCCATTATGGATATTTTTTTGTTTGATTTGATGAAAATATAAAATTTTGATTTTCTTGACTTTTTATGTACTAAATGTTTCCCACTAGATTTTGTTGATAAAGAAAAAAGGAAAATATTTTACAACTAGAGATGGGTTTTGTTCATATTGTACTAGAAAAATATAATATTTTATTGAATTTCAACAAAGAAATTTTGTTTTGATCAATTGTCAAGTTTTAGCAAATTTTGACATGTTTTAGGGTACATGTTTTGAAAGGATTGTTTGGGATTTTACAAAATCTAAATCTCAATGTTTAACGCTAATGCCATCTCTAGGGCTTAATAAAATTGATCCATTTAAGGATGTTTTGGAATAGTAGGAGACTATCAAGAAAAAAAATTATAAAAGGTGGGAGTAAAAAATAAATACAATTTTATGTTTGAGGGATGCTCAACTATATTTGTGGGTTCAATATTAGGTTAATCAATAATTAATAACTACTTTAGGGAGAAGGTGTAATTTATTAAAGATTCTTCTTTCGATATTTTTTAAAACTTGTTTATGGTTTAAAGTAGCTCACTTAGTAGGAATCATGTTAGTGGGAGAAGAAAGTAACCTTCTTAGTGACCTAATAGCCATATAGATTTACATAGTTGTATCTCATTTTAATGAGATTGTAATTTTTTCTCAAAGAGTAGTGCATATCTATATGTCATGAATTTAGGCATTTTGATAGTTTTAAATCTACATGACCATATTGATTGTGGTCAAGATATGTTGGTTAAGACAAAACAATTAAATCAAATCTAGTTAATGGTGGCCTAGGAGTAAAGTGTGATATGCCCACAATAGCATATATATAATAGGTTTACGAGCCCAAATTTGTTTATGTGGTAGGCTTATATTATACAGATCCTAAAGGTATTTGGCTCTCATTTTAGTATCAAAAGAGTCCAACATGTCAGTGTACTTTCATGTTAATTAATCTAGAAAGATCAAATTCATTAGGCTTAAATATTTTTTAAGTGATAAGGTTTATCCCATATATGTCAGTTGTGAGTGAGTAGCCTGTTGTTGATTTAGGTCAATGATTTTGGATTGCAAATAGTTCTGTATTTTTGTGGTACAATTGTTTATACATTGATCTATAAAAGATCAAGAGATCTTGTAAGTGATCATAAAATTATGACTGGACATGTGTTAAAAGGTTCTATGTCATGGAATTATTATGCAATCAATTGTAGCAGTCTCCATTAAAGGGCAATGCACGTTGCATGTAATAAATTCCTTTCAAGTTAGCAAGTTAAGCATTTTTTTAGCTTTAGCTAGATTTATGCTGTGATAGAGCTATTGTTATGGATTTTCTCTCAGTAATAACAAATGTGCCCATGAAAAGGACTTCAAATTGAAGCACCCATTTGTGAGAGAAAAAAATGAGAGTATATTATTTAATTTCCATGGATTGTATGTTCATGAATCTACTAAACAAAAGGGTTAAAGGTAAATATAAGGCATGTTCATGTGAGTAAAGTGAATTTTCTTATGCCCTTTTGGAGTCTTGATATGGGCTTATTGATATCTTATGATCTGTTTAAGCAAAATATTCGTAATAAGATATTCATATCTTCACCATATTTTGTGTACATTTTGGTTATGGTGTGAGAGTAGAGATATTTAGATACAATCTCATTATTGTGAATAGAGCTATTTACATCCAATCTCATGATTATGAATACACTTAAACCCTGTCTTATTAATGTGTTAAGAATATTGTTTCTTATAAAGCAACTTGGGTGGATACTAGGACCAGTGTGTGGAGGATTTACATTCAATCACATTAAGATAATGTAAATTCTATTATGCATATTATATTTAATCATTTGATTAGTGAGGTGTGGGCACTCAATATGTTTAACATTTATTTCCCTTTGGCTATAATATTTAGTGCTGTTGAATGCTTATGATTTCAATTGGACCTATGCGTGAAATAATACTATTTTAACATTAATTTTTTTCAAGTAGTTATCATTTATAAATTAATATGGGTCTAAGTGGGAGATTGTTAAAAATATTATGTGAGCCTTATATTAATTTAATAAATGTCAATTAATGCTAAAATTTGTTATGTGGGCTTCAAATAAAAGTAATAATTTGGATTAAGCCTTGTTTAGTATTATAATCCAAATACGAGTTAATTGGGCATAGATCCTGTAATGAGTAGGATCCATGACTCAACCTAATTTATTTAAAAGGTCCCTTACATCTAGTAACCAACCTTGACTTAGATTTGTCCCATTAGAATGCAAAAATAATCTCCTCATCATAGGAGAGAGAAGGAGCAAAGGGAAGTTGTAATAGAGGTAATGAAATCTCTATAATGATAATTTTATGTCTTTCTATATTATAGATATTAGTTCAGATAGTACAAGGAATGTAGAATTTAATATCAATCTCCAATTGGTTTAGGCATTTTTTATATCAATTTACATAATTAATTGTCCCTTAATTGTGTTTATACAGTAATTGAAAGCTAAAAATTCAAGATTTTGTTATTTAAACTAAAATAATCCTAGCAAATACATCAATGATTGTAGGAACCAAGTCTTAACAAGGGCCATAGACTTTTTTCTCCCCCCTACTTCCTTATGGGTGCTGCTATCATTTTCCGCGGAGAAATACATCAATGATTGTACGAATCAAGTCTTGCAAGGGCCGCAAATTACAATTTCCGTGGAGAAATTTATTTCATCTAAACTATTTTTCATTTAAAAAATTAACGAAGAAATCAAGTATATTGTACATGAATTTTAATTCTTTCTCAATTTGATTCAATTCATTGCTCAAATCCGAAGCAATCTCCTCAAACAAACCCTAATTTCATTCAAATAAATTGTTAACCTACTACACAATTCGCGAACATTGTTGGCGTTGGTTGTGCTATTTTGCTCTATCAGTTTAAAAAGTCCAGCTTCAAAATTGAAAGCAAAAATGGCTTAGCGGTATTTAACCATAACAAATAATTTTGTTAATATTTAAATTGAGTACTCATTTTTCTATCATATCCTTATATTATAATTGAAATTGGATAATAAGGTTGCGGCAATAGCTTATGTACTTTCAGCACATGTGATACATTTGACTTGATGGAAGAAATGGAATGAAAATGAAAATGGAAAAAAAAGATAAAAATGGAATAGAATGTACATTTCATAATTATATTTTATATAATAAGAAATGAAATGACCATTTCATTATATTTGTATGTTTAATGTAATAAAATTTTGATGGATTAGAATGAAAAATTTGTAATTAAATACAATTATATCTTTATTACAAAAATAATAAATATCTTATTAAATAATTTAACGTTATTAAAATATATGATATAATTAAGAATAAAAATTGCCACAATTTAAATTTTATCATCAAAATTATAATTAAAAAAAAATTCTAATTTACTAAATTTTTATATTAAATATTGTTTTATAAAGAATATAAAAAATTTCATATTTTAAATTTTATTATTAAAATATTTTAATAGTGATATTCAAAAACCAATATTTTTACCATATATTAATAAAGAATAGTGTTGGGATATATATAATATAGGAAAAATATGTATAAAAAGGCTAATTTATAAGTGATGAAGTGACTCCTTCTATTATTTTTATTATTGAATGGAAATTCCATTGTTTGATGCAATAGTCAGGAATGACCATTCCCTTTCTATAATACATATTACATAAATTTTTTGTATCATTTCATTCCAAAATGCCGTCATGAAATTTGTTAGGAATACAAATACACACAGATACATACCTGTTTCAGTCTTTCTGAAATTCGACAATTTTCAGGATACCACTATGCTTGTGAAGCTTAGCTTGCTTCACTTAATGTTCTGTGAAAACTAACACAGCCTTTTAATCTTTAGGACACTGTGCGTGAGCCCGGAGCAGGAAAGGTACGAGCCTCGGCACCAACAATGTTTTTTCAACTGTGCGGCAAATTAAAGAAAAATAATCTATAATGAAATTAGGGTTCATTTTGAGAGAAAATTTCTTCTAATCGAGCAATAATTGAATTAAAACGCAAGGAATTAGAAATCACGTGCAATATACATTATTGTTCAGTTAATTTAAAAAAAATTAACCAAGTAAAATGTTAATTATAAAATATACATACAAGTGAATTATATTTTAACTGTTATAGCATTATTTATTTTGTTATTAACTCACTTTAAATAACATAATACTCTAAATTTTTTGTTTCACGTTTTCTCACTCCGGGCCACAAGCCTCGTATCCCGTGTTAAAAAATGGGGTAAATTTGCATAAAACTGAACGTGGGCTTAACCATGTTGTACCGTAAGAAAAACTTTATGGTGCACGATTGATAATCATAAATTTTAAATTACTGTTATGGGGTGCATTAAGGCTCTCCCGGACTTTAAAAGTCATCTAAGACTTTGATTGTATTCGAAAGATTTTTTTTTAAGAATATTTAATCTTTTTTATTTAAAATTATAAATGAAAGAGTATTATATCTTCTTATAATTACAAAAATAATCATAAAGTTATGATGGAGGAAGAAAATAATTTTTTTAAAAGAAGAAGTTATCTTTCATAAAACTCATTATATTTAATATTAAGACTATATTAATTATTTTGATTGAAAATATATTTTTTTAAAAATATAATTATAAAATATTAAGAAGATGGAATGCATTTTATTTGTTCAATGTTAAATGAGGGAAGCAACTTCTTCTATTCCAAAAAAGATTTTTTAATTATATTATTGCATTTTTAAATATTATTTTTAAACTATTAATACAAATAATATGTCACTCCTTCATTAGTATATGTAAATATTTTTTTTAAGATAAATACCCTTTCAGGAAATAAATAAAATCTAAATATATCAATTATTTTTAACTTTCAAAAAGGATTTAATAGGAATTTCGTATTTTCTTTAATCTTAGAAAGGAAGAACCACTTCTATTCTTAATTTTTTTTCATAAAAAATATATAAATATATAAATTATTTTTTATTATTTTGATAATTTATACTTATATTCTTGAAAAATATATTTTCTGCGAAAACAAATGGAGGCTACACATAATAGGTTTTCTATGGGGAAAGACACTAACGATTGTACGAATCAAGTCTTGCTAGGGTTATAGACTTTCATTTCCATTCCCGACTTCACGGGTAGCGTCCCAAACGATCTCTGATGTACGGCCCTACACTTTCTTTTTGTTGACCAAGGAAAAATAGTTAATTAGATTTTCTCATTTTTGAATTATTTATAGATTTTAATAAATGATATGTGTGATTTATAACTATTTAATTTAATTTAAAACAAAAAACTGGGATATTTATGTATTCTACTAGGATTTAAAAAATGGTCTGCGACCGTAATATTGCATTTTTGAGACAGATCGCATTCGTGATTTTTCACAATTTTAGACCATTATGACCGTATTCGTCCGCATCGCGACATGGCCATGACCGTGACCGTAACCGCAACCACAATTTAAATCCCTAGTATTCTAGTTTACTTACATTATCTTAATATTATATGGGTAAATTTTTGCAATTTGCCGCATACGTTTGGTCATTGTATTACCTTACACCATACTATTTAAAACGTGTCCAAACGTTTCCCTATTAATTTTATTTTTTTTTAAATTTAAAAAATGATTTAGTTTGATAAAGGGAATAAAAATAAGAAAAAGAATGATTCAAATATTTGTATGATTAACACTACAGTAGATACTGATTTTTTTTATCAAACAACCTCTTTTTTGGTCAAAATTACTTAATATCTGATATTTGATAAGTCACATTTATCTTCCAACTAGTTCAAATTTTAATTAGATGGAACTCCAATAGGAGGTAATGAATAATAAAATTAATATATGCATAAATGATATTCTAAAATAAATATTTTAATTCCGTACAAATAATGAAAGGATAAAATTAAATAATCCAAGCGTAGTATGTTAATCTATTATATAAAAATTAATTAGGAAATTTCAAATTTCACAAATTATCAAACACTCCTTTAAATTTTGTGAGAAGATAATGAAACCGTTGGAACGACCATGAATTAATATAACGAATATTCCACCCTCCTTCGCACTGGTACGACGGCTCAATCATAATTAAAATATTGATAAAATAACTTATAAAAGTAAAACGTTATACTATCTATAAAATGATTCATAAGTATCACATCAATAATCATGAAATAGGCAATTACAATAGTATTAACCTTTTAAAATCGAAATCTACATATGATCTATTTTTCATTTTGCACATTTATTAAGGAAAACAATTCAAGAAACTTATAAAATCATATATGAAACATTCTATCAAAATTAAACATTGATAAATAATTACATTTGAATTTAATTATCGATTATGTGAATTAGACATATAGTGTGCTATTGTTGTAATTAATGTTTCATTTCATCAATGATTAACTTACATCAACAAATTATTATTCTAGGGTGCTGCCTACTAAAAAAATAATGAAAGAGATCTAAGAGAGAAAAAAATATATATTAAAATTCAAATTAGAACTCATAAAACTGTAGTAATCTAAAAATTCAGTTGAAGAAAAATGGAGTTTTGTATCATAAAAAGTCGATGCAAAAAATTCAAAAATGTTGTTAACAAAACAAAAGTTGTTGTAGAAAGCTTTGATATAAAAAGTTTTTGCAACGAGTTTTGTATTGGTGCAAAATCTATATCTTTTAGAATAAAGTTGTGTTGCATAATACATTGTGGAAACAAAAAAAAAAGTTATTGCAATTACAAAATTGTGGTTGTAAAAACCATTCCAGCCATAATTTTTTTTTATTATTCTTTTGCAGCAATGCTAACATCAAATTTTGTTGTTACTAAAAACCACTTTCGGTTTTCAAAAGTTCATAACACCCTCTATTAAAAATTATAAAATCAATTAATTTATCGCAATATTACAAATAAATTCAAATCAACACAATCTACATAGCTAGCAAATGAGATTTTCCAACTAAATCCATCCCATTAGTGAAGTTGGATAGAATATATATGAACCTTGTTTAACAATCAAAGTTGGATAGAATATATATGAACCTTGTTTAACAATCAACTAATTATATTAGTGATTAGTTAATTCAATTAACTGTTATCTAATAGCTAATTGTATTAAGTAATTTAATCAACTAATAACTACTACTACATAATAGCTAATTTAATCAACTAATTCCCATCCGAAATTGACTAGCATTTAGTTGAGTGTTTAGTATATGTAGTTTTAATTTCAATTTTTAAACTCTCATAAAATATAATAATAATTTTAGTTTTTATTCCATAAAAAGTAACATCATTTATGTTTATATAGTTGTGGAGAACAATATTAAATGTTTTCTTATGAACAACTGACATCAAATTCTCATAATACCACATCAGTTTATCTAAATAACCAACATGGTATCACCCACCCATCCAAACCTTAGCCCTTAACCCCATCCTATAGTTCCTCGCTTTTTCATCCCAAACCATAACCCTGTCCTTATGTTCCTTTCTCTCTCATCCTCCCCATTTCCCATGTATTCCTATTTAAATATAGAAGGTCAATATCTCCTATAACTCTAAAGAATGTCAATTTAAAAAAAATTAAAGAATAAATTGAATAACAAAAGATTGAAAATGGTATAAAGTTACATACAATACCTTAATTGGAGATAAGTTATTCGCTAAATCTATCTTGATATTTATGTCTCAATATATGAGGTTCGCATTCCCTAGAAAAAGATTCTTGAATATTATACTGACAAATGCAATAAACATTTATGAAAAATTAGTTTATAATATTAGACATTTTCATATGAATAAAGAATAAATAATATGATAGAATGCTAAAGAAAATGAATAAGATCAAATTTCTTATCTGTGCAAACTTATAACAACTGCATTAAAATGATAGGAAATAAAATAAGATTGAATAAGAAAGTCAAAGATGAGAAGTTTGTGCAAACAGGATACAACTTTGTCTCAATTTTAGTGAATAAATCATCTGAGTTGTCCTCATCCCTATCTCCATCATTTTCAATTATTTGATCATCTAGAGGTTGAATAAGTCATTTATAATTTTAATCATTTTACTAGCATTGTCAGCCTCATTCATCCCCCATGTGACATAGGTAGTTGAAGTAATCACTTCATCATGGTAAACCCAATTTTTGTAAAATGGATCAAATCTATAATCTATTATGGGTGCAAGCATGGTTTTCACATCTTGCAATAACACATTTGTATAGTTATTGCATAGATATCTTCCTAGCCTATTATGATCAATGAAGTTTTTGGCCCTCTTGACAAATGTTATTGCATCATTCCGATACTCATCGGATCGATGATATATATCATTGATCACCAACATGAGTAATTATTGAGTGATTCAATCTTTTATTCATGTTTGTTGTGTGTTTTGAATCCACTTTATCACTTCAACTCTAATGAGTGAAGTCCTTTCTCATTGGGGATATTCCTATAGTTGTCATGCTTACTTATCTACACTTTATCCTTTCTTAAATGTGGAAATTTTGATAGTATCTCCCTATAGTTCTCCAAATGTATAAACTATACATCAATATAGTTCACATCTAAGGATTAAAGAAGATGCAGCATGAAATGATGAGCAAATAAGTTGATAACAACAACTAAAAGACTTATCTTAAACTATCCAAGTATATGGGACTATTCAAAGGTTGATTAGTCTATAAAGATCAACTAATCCTTGAACAGGTTTAAGATTATAGTAGAAGTGCATTAAATTTGTTGTATATTCAATGTTTTATTTTAAATTTTTCCTAATTCCTTTAACAATAGAATAATTTATTTAGAAAAGTTACATTTAATTTTTAATTATTACAAAATATGATTGTCAAAAGGGTCTTCACATTGATAATTTTGTTACTTAATTATCTATCCTAATTAATTAAATATTATTTGATCTTACTCATAACTTTGTTATCCTACCTAAACAATATTTTATCTCCATGAATTTTATTCACATTTTAATTATTAAATATTGTCTATTTTTAAATGGTTTTTTACATTAAGATGTAATTTATAACATTTTTATGTTGCAACACCTTAAAATTATTCTATATTATTCATTTATCATGGTTAACCGACTTTTTAAACTTATCTTCTACTATCCATAATAACAAAAAGATCTTATTCATGATTTTGTTTAAAATAGTCTCTCACCCTAATTAAGTAAATATTTTATCTATTTAAATTTTATTATTGTTTTAATTATCGAATATCATCTATTGGTAAATGATTTTTACATCAATATTCTTAAGATGTAATTTATAACAATCTAATGTTATAATACCTTAATATTTATAACTTTCTATTAGTTAATACTATATTGTTTGTTTACCCTAGTTGACCTTGCTTTTTAGGCTCATCTACTATTATGTGTAATAATGGTTGAATCTTATCCACAACTCTATATTTAGTATGGAATCTCATCCCACTTAAATAAATATTTTATTTCGCTTATTTATATTCAAGTTTTAATTATTGCATATTGTGTACCGGTGAACAATCTTTATAATAATAGTCTTATCATGTTAAATTTTTCCCCATGTGAGATGTAATATATCGAAAAATTTATTAACCTATAATACATTAAAGTTTGTTTATTCCTATTACTTAACAATGCTATTATTCAATAACTATGAATGTTCTTTCACATGTTATGTCTTATTGACTTTAATACTGAATGAAAAAAAATCATATGCTTGGTCTAAACATAATATAACTATCAATAAATCACCTTAAAATTCTCATACTCATATCAAGTCATTGAAAGCTGTGCTAAATTCAAATATAACATAACCCCCAATATATTATGGTCATACAGTACATGCAACCATAATGTCATGACAAATATATCAAATGCAACATATTTATTTAATAACTAATTCAATAGAAAATTATAGAAGCATTTTCAACCAACATATTATAATTTATTATCAGCATCAATATAAAACTGTATAAAAATATGAAAGCTTACCTCATTGGAGAAATAACTAATAGAAAAAATGAATGAACAACAAAACAACCCAGCAAATATATAAAACCAATGTTACAAAAAGAGAAGAAAAGCAAAAAAAAAAAAAAAAAGAAAGAAAGAAATAACAAAGAAGCCGTCAAAAACTAACCTTAAAAACTGCAAAGTCCCTCTTCTTCTTCCTTCTTTTTTCTTCTTCTTCTTCCTTTACTTAATTGTGTGAATGAGTAGAAATAGAGCTCTGTGCCTTTCATGATAAGACATTCAACAATGACATTTAATTTGGTCATTGCTGATAAATTTCGTGATCGTTGCAAGAGGATGGTCAAAAATATTTATGCCAACTTGCACTCATTCACCTCTTGATAGCCAAATTGCAATGACGTGTCTTGTAAAAGGGTTAGTAAAATTCAAAAATTTGAAAATTTTCAAAAATATTCTATGATGACATTATTATCAATAATTGGATCTACATTTTTTTTACCAACTACGTCTTCCCAAGCACATATACCAATGACATTGTAATTGAGTAAAGTGAAGAGAAATAGAGAGCTATAAAGTAAAAGCATATGATTTATCTATTAATAAAATTGTATGTAGATATAATACAATAAACTTTAAACTCATCAAAAGGCTTCCTACATTGAATTGGGAAACAAGTACATATTATTAGCATAGTTAAGCTCCTAATTACATTTGGAAAGCACCAATAGCTAGAAAGATAAGATCTTTCTATAAGGGCTTATTGATAATGACTTCAAGAAAAGAATTGGTAGTGATAAATATGAAAGCTAGGGATTGCTTCAAGGTACCCGTTGAAACAATTACCATCATTATTTATTTCCTGATTATGTAATCATCTCTGAATACACAATTATGTGCACCATTTTATTAAAGTTGAGTCCCATATAAACTTCTAGCTACTTGTGTTATATGCATGTAAAAGTATTTATATATTGTCTCTCTCATTACTTACACCTTTGAATTAGTTGCAGTAGACATGAAAGTAAGGAATTGTTTCGAATGTCTGATGCATGGCCAGATGCTCTGCAGATGTTAACAAAATCATAATTATTTACTTATAATAAGTTTATCTCATTTATAACTCCAATAATATTTTACCCTTAATTTTTTAAATTTTAGTAATCATAACTTTTACATAATTTTACAATATTTTTTTATAAAGTTAAAATTTGTCCAATTTTTCTCATTATTTACATTTATATGTTTTCATTACATTAATTTTTAATATTATTCTTTTCCATTATATATAATTTTCTTGATTTTAATTTTATAATTTTTTGGGTTTTTAACAAAGCTATGATTTATTATATTTTTTCATTTTTTACATTCTTATATTCTCGTTACATAAATTTTTTAAAGAAATTATAAATTTCTTTTAACAAATTGTATCAAATCATAATCATATTACAAAAATTACAATTAAAATGGAAAATACTATAATAAGAAAATATATATTTTACCATACAGTCATATTGTAAAAAGAATTATATTTTTCCATATAATCATATTTCAAAAAATTATATTTTACTATACATTCATATTGTAATAAAAAATTTTTGCAAAAAGAAGTTGTAATGTGTGATAATTATTACAAAACTTAAGACAAAAGGCATCTGAAATCATTTATGCCATAACTATTTTTTTATAAAGTGAAAATTTTCAAATCAAATGTTATAATAAAATTCTCAAAACTAATGTAGTAATAATAGGACTAATAAAATTTCTCAAATGAAAAAAATATTCCACACTTGAAATAAACAAATATATATAAACAAATAAAAAATGAGAGCAGTATGATCAAATTTGAGCTTACTTATATAGAAGAATAGTGATGAAAATGAGGCAAAGACAATGGCAGGAAAATAAGAAAGCAAAATCTCTGCATTTTACACAACTAAAGAGGCAAAACATTAGATATAGTAATAAAAGAATAATAATCAAATATAAAACATACACAAATATGACTTACAAATAGTAGAAAATTTGCTATCACATTATTCTTTTTTTTTTCTTCTTAGGTGAGGTTGGAAACGGCTCACTACAAGTATTTGTAATGCAATCTTATACATATTGTGACAACAATGTCCTCATTGATTTAAAATCTCAGTTGTTGCTATATGATCTCTAAAAATCTTATTCTGATTAAATCTTTTCCCTTTCCTAGGAAAACTTATTATGACAACACAATTGTTAGTGTAAGTAAATTTTGGTTGTCATTATATGGTCTCCATCAAGCTCTAACTGCATTATCTCCCTTTTGCAAGTAATTATATTGCAATGACATTGTTGTTGGCATTAGTGAAATTCAATAGTTGCTGTATGGTCTCCATCAATGTGGCTTTTACTATGTCATTTCCCTTTCCCAAGCAAACTTAATATGATGACATAGTCATTGATATAAGCGCATTTTTGGTTTCATTAGAAAAGATTATATTGGAAAAGTGGTCCCCCCGGTTATGTAAGGTATGGCACATTTAGAGCAATGTGCCATGACGTGCTTTTGCTTCCC
This sequence comes from Sindora glabra, assembly GCA_020226215.1. NCBI lineage: Eukaryota > Viridiplantae > Streptophyta > Magnoliopsida > Fabales > Fabaceae > Sindora > Sindora glabra. The sequence continues at coordinate 25,659,071 of CM035228.1, forward strand.
TTATTTTTTTTCTTTTATCACTGGACTATTGTTAGATATTGTCTCCTTGCTACCTTCTTTTCTGCCAATAACTTACCATGATAATATCTTGTGCATAACCTATTAAGCTTCCTAATGGTTGCAGTTCTCTGTAATTTATTGTCAAATGGCTCTTTGATCTAGTTGTTACTCTTTACTATTTTTCTGATTTTCACTAGAAATATCTCATTAAGTGGATTTTAGATGACATACACATTTTTTTCTTCAACTCAATACCTGGCATTTCTTAATTTATATTTTTAGACAAGAAATGGATATTCTTTTATACATACATACATACATACATACATACATACATACATACATACACACATATATATATATATATATATATATATATATATATATATATATATATATATATATATATATATCATTAGAGCAGCATTTGTTTCGAATGGTTTAGCCCCTACTCCCAGAAAGAGTTGGTTTTCTATTTTTCCTCATCGTTTAAATGTGGTTTATATTTGGAATTTTCTAGGAACTGGGATACACTGTTGTGATGTCATGTGCTTCATTGAATTTTGAAAGAATGCGTATGTCATCAACATATTATTATTATTTTGCAAGAATGTGATTATGGGATAGTGTGGATAGAGAGCTATGCAACCTTTTCTAGAAGACATTTTGGGAGTTAGCAGTAGCATATTTTACAGGTGAAGTGTGTATTTTTCTCATTTTTTGGATGAGTGCTTCTAGGCTCACGCTCGGAAGGGCATCATGTCTTCCAAAAAATTGTTTGGTATGCATTATATAATATGTGAAATTATTTTAAAATAATTTTTTAATATTAAATTATTTATAAATTTTTATTTGATATAATACTTATAATTGCTTATTATTTCTAATAGTCTTTTGTATTTTCATGACCCCTTCGTTAATTTTTAACCATAAATTCTTTAATTAGTATAAAATCTATAAAAATATAAAGAATATAATCATTTAGATGATTGGATATAATTAAATGCAATTGTTATACGAATAAAAATTTATAAAGAATTTGATATTTAAAAATTATTTAAAATAATTTAATATCATAGATAATGTGTATCAAACAATTTCTTCTCACTATTTATATTTTTGGAAAATAAAAAATCCTTAAGTCATCTAATTAGTCAATAACTATTAAAATAAAAAAAATAAACTTTCTTTGGAAGTTTTGCTTTCTTCAAATCATGAGAAGTTATTTACCAATACTCATTTGATAAGGAAAACTTTTCATATTTTTTATATATAGAAATACAAAACCACTCCTACTTAATTTATATCATGACCATTTTAACTTTTTATCCTCACATTAAAAAACTATAATAAATATTTATTAATGATAAATTTAATTTATTAATTATAAAATAAAAATATACTTATTTAAATAAATTATTAATTATACAAACTATAATTATTTTACTAATTATATAATAAATAAAATAGGTACTACATAAAATTTTATAAGAAGAAAATTCAATATAGATCATAAATATTACTATAATAATAGAAATTTAATTTTGTATAGAATTATATTTATTATATATTATATTATTTATTATTTTATACTTATTATATTTATTATTTTAATTTTCAACTATAAAAATAAAAAATTTATTATATTATTCATAACAATGAAGAATGGTAACTATAAAGAATGTGCTTCATTGATTTGACAAGGTTTGTTTGTCATTGATGATTTCTATTCGATTGCTTTTTGCATATTGTATGCAGCTACTTAATAGTATTAGTATATTATTTATTGAATCAACATTTTATTGCTACTGTATGTTTTTATTTTGAATATATGAATTCCACTGTTGGTAGTGTTTTGTCTATTTCTATTATAGTACATATAAGAAAGCATAGCACGCTGACAACGGCAAGTGCACTTTTTTTTATAGTTATATATATGACTAAATGGATGCTTAGTTTGCACTACTTAAATCGCAATATAATATAGAATCTTTCAAGCAAGTGAAAATTAAATGACTCGTTGAAATTGTTACTTAAAAGAAATAGGATAACAAAGGTAAAAGGCAAACTAGGTGATTTTATGTCATCAATCATTAATAGTCTAATAAATCTGACTACAGATGTTTTTAATTGGACTCAAATTTGATACCTTCAGATCAAAATGAGTAGCATGTACAAGTTACCGAATATTTTCTAGTGTATTAATAATTTTATTGACAATTTTCTATTGCATGATTTATGTGTTTCCTTTTTGGCAAACATAGAAGAAGCAGATAGATTGTGTTGTTAATAGATGTAAATATTGTTTTAATTTGTATAACCTTTTCTTTTATGTTTTTATTTTTCATTTTAGTTAATTATCATGGAAGGCCATAATAATAAGGAGTGGATGAATTGTGATAGATTTAACAAAGAATATTTACAAAGGGTAAATGACTTTATAACCCATGCTTTTAAGAATAAAAGTGATAACAAAAAAAAAATTTATGCTCTTGTCAACAATATGTGTTGCAATCTTTCATTAATCAGGTACAAGCATATGATCAACTGGTGGTGTATGGTATTATTCCATCATATGACACTTAGTTTTGTCATGGGAAATCCATTGATGTATCAGAACCAAGGCAAGAAAATATGGACTAAGAAGCTTCTAGGGATGATGATATGGTTGGGATGATACATGATGCTTTTAGGGGATTGCCCAAAACCTTCGATATGGAGTTTGAGACTAGCAATTTAGTAGAACTAATGTTAGAAGGAACTAAACCTTTGCTATTAGAAAATGATCATCTAGAGGCCAAGAATTTTAAGCAATTGATGAAAGATGTAGATGAAGAATTATACCTAAAGTGCAAGAAATTCACTAAACTTTCTTTTTTGCTAGAACTTTATCTTCTGAAAGTTATGTTTGGGTGGAGTAATGAATCTTTTAATTCTTTACTTGCACTTTTAAGAAAACCATTCTCTAAGGGTGAAAAATTACCTAAGTCCATACATGAAACAAAAAAAATCATTAAGGGATTGGGTCTTAAGTATGAAAAAAATTCATAAGTGTCCCAATGATTGTATGCTATTTAGAAAAGAAAGAGCTAAGGATGATGCATGCTCAATGTGTGGAGCTTCTAGGTGGAAAGATGATGAGAGTAGCATTGAGAGTAGAACCAATGCAAAGATAAAGAAGGGAAAAATTGTAGCCAAGGTTCTAAGGCATTTCCCTTTAGCACCAAGATTGCAAAAGGCCATTCATGTCATCTAAAACTTCTGATCTCATAAGATGGCAGGATAAAAAGCATAATAAAGATGCCTTTTTACGACATCTAGTTAACTCAGAAGTATAGAAAACTTTTGATTTACATAATGTAGAATTTACCAAAGACCCTCATAATGTCCGACTTAGATTAGCTAGTGATAGATTTAATCCTTATGCTACAATGTAAAGTGTTTATAGTACATGGCCTGTGATTTTAATGCCATATAATTTGCCTCCATGGTTATGTATGAAACAATCATCTTTCATCCTCTCATTACTCATTCCAGGACCAAAAGGACCTAGAAGTAATATTGATGTATACTTAGAATCTCTCATAAAAGAGTTGATAGAATTGTAGGAAGTGGGGATTAAAACCTATGATGCATTAACCAATGAAACATTTCATATGCGAGCAGCTATCATGTGGACTATAAATGATTTTCTACCATATGGCACCTTGTCTAGATGGAGTACTTATGGTTGATTTGCATGTCCTATTTGCAACATAGACACATCATTTATTAGATTAAAATATGGTAAAAAATTTTATTATCTATGCCATTGACATTTTTTGAAACTAGGACATAAATATAGACTAGATGCAAAATTATTTAATGGAACAAAATAGTTAAGTCTTGCATTGCTTTTCATATCTGGATCAATGGTTCTAGATCAACTTAAGGGCATCAATTTTACTTTGGGTAGACATGTAAATGTTACTGGGGTTGAGGCTCATACATGGAGGAAGAAAAGTATTTTTTTCAAGCTTCCATATTGGAAGTATAACTTAATGCATCATAATCTTGATGTAATGCATATAGAGAAAAATGTGTGTGATAACCTAGTTTATACAATGTTAAATGTTAAGAAAAAGTCAAAAGATAACCTAAGTGCTTAGCTTGATTTAAAAGAGATGAATATTAGACTAGAGTTGTGGCCCCAACAATGAGCTTTTGGAAAAACATATCTCCCTTCGGCTTCTTTCCAATTGTCCCTACATGTGAAGAAGATATTTTATGAAGTACTAGAGAAAGTAAAATTCCCACAAGGTTATGCATTAAATGTTGCACATTGTATTCACAAACATAAATTGTCAGGATTAAAGACTCGTGATTGTCATGTTTTAATGTAAGAACTTCTACCTCTTGCAATGCACTCAACTTTGCCTGAAAAAGTGGGCTCTATTTTGATTGAATTATGCACATTCTTTCTAATGCTATGTGGTAAAGTCCTTCAAGTAAAAGAGTTAAAGTGTCTTGAAGAAAGAAGTGTATTACTACTATGTCATTTAGAGAAAATATTCCCTCCATCATTTTTTACAATCATGGTGCACTTAGTTATTCACTTGGCCAAAGAAGCAAGACTTGCTAGGCATGTGCATTATAGATGGATGTACCCCATTAAAAGGTAAGAAGTAGTTAGTTGAAGTAAATATATAAATTTAAATTAAACTATAATCTTAACATTAATTGACTTTTGTTTAGATACTTATCTACATTAAAATCATATGTTTGTAATTGTGCACACCCAGAAGGTTTAATAGCAGAAGCATATATTGTAAATGAATATTTAACATTTTGTGCATGATACCTAGAAAGTGGTGAGTCAAGGTCCTATTGGTCAAGAAAAGATTAAGATGTCCAAGAATTTGAAGATAATCAAGAAGGATGTCTATGTCCAAGTGTCAGGCAGCCATATGGCTAGATTAATGTCTTCATGTTGGATGATAAAATATAGTTACAAGCACATCAATATATCTTGTTTAACTATGAATTTGATATGGTTAAAACCTTAAAAAGGTGATTAAAAGATTACGATGTTGATGCTTGAATGATATATACATTCCATCTTAGTATTCTAATATGTTATGAATATGTAGTGAACATATTGCCAACATCAAATGATCAAATCGTAAGTGTCACTTTAGTGATCATGAGTTACAATCTATGCATTTTGAAACATTTCATGATTGGTTCAAGGAGTAAGTAAGTAATGAGCTTTAACTAACATTAATTTATAATAATAAAGCTTTAACTTCCATTTATCTTGTAATGTATTCTTTTTATTTTCATTTTTTTGTAAAAATCTAGGTACATGAGTTAGAATCTACATATAACCAAGAAATCACCAATCAAATTAAAGCTCTAGCTTAAGGTCCAAGCTATATTGCAAGGAGATTCAAGGCTTTTGATGTAAATAATGAATACCAATTTCAAATGAAAGATTCTGAAAAGTCTATGGAAACACAAAATAATAGTGTTATGGTGATTTCAAACTCTAGAAGCTACTTAAGTGCAAGTGATAATGCCCCAAAGGAAGGTTCTATCACCTATTATAGGCAACTAAATGATACAATCAAATTGAATTACTATGAAAACTTTAAAGTTGTCTTATTCAAATGTGACTAGGTTGATGTGACCATTGGTAGAGGAGTCAAGAAGGATACATTGGGGTTCACACTTGTAAATTTTTCATATTTGATTCATATTGCCATTGGATAAATGATGAACCTTTTATATTTTTACTAGAAGCCTAACAAGTGATATATTCATACTGGCTATCATGAATGGTTTGTTCCTAGGCTAATCAAACCAAGGGATGTTTTTGACATGGGAGAGGAAAAGGTTACACAAGTCGAATCATCCATGGAAAATGAACTACCTCACTCCCATAAAATGGAATATACTTTGGAGCTAGAGGATGGCATTTTTAATTGGTTAAGAAGTGATGTTGATGGCATAGAAATTGACTTGAGTGGATATTCTACTCAACCATCAAATGAATGTGAAGTTAACATAAATGAAACAAGTGATACATATCATGACAATGATTAAGAATAAGAGAGATAGGTAATTTTATATATTTAATTTATTAAAAAGATTCATATTTATCCTCCTATTCATTTGACGTTTCTTTTATTTTGAATTCAACATCAAATATTTTTCTATCTTAATTTACCATATATATTGTTCTGTATTCTATTATTTTCTTTTACTATAATGTTGAAAGTTTTTGGTGAATACACAGTTAACATTTGATAGCAAGAAAGAAAAACTACAAGTTCAATAGTCAAGGACAATCTGATGATGAAATTAGAAGGCAGATGTTACAACTGATTAATAAAAGCAACTTATCACAAAAGCAATCAATTGATAATGCCAAAGACATGAATTCAGATGACAATATGGAAAATGAACAAAGTGATGTAGAAGGTACTTCTTACTAAGATTTATTTATTATTACTTTTTACTATGTTTGTCTCAAACTCTGTAATCTTTATCTAATTAAAAGCTATACTATCCACATTTAGTTTGGTCACCTAAGTCTAATATTAAAAGATTCAGGTGAACCTACAAGAATTCTGATTTTAATGGTTTCAAATAGCTGGTCACTAATTATAAAGGAAGGATAAATTAATGGTCTTTTTCTTATTTAGTCTCCAAATTTCTAGCTAATAAGCACTCATAATATTGAAGCTTTATTTAGCAAACTCATGCCTAAATGGGAGCTAGTGGAGTAACAAGTGCTGCATTAATGTCATTTCAATTGAATAAGTGAGAATCAAGGCATGTATTTTTAACAAGCCACATAAGTCATCATGATGCTCTTGACTCTTTCCAAACCTTTAACCTTACAATGAATCTTCATGAGATAAATTTTTACACGAGTTTAAAATTTTTGTTAGCAATTTTTAGGTGGAAAGTTCTAATCTAATTACACATGGTCTTATACCAGAATTTATTACACAATTTCCAATTTTGGTTATCCTGTCAGCTTAATCGAAAGACCAACTTGTGCGGGTATCTCTCTTATTTTGAACTAAACTCTCTTAATATTCCATTGTTAATACTCGAAAGAATTGCATCCTATTTTAAAATTTTGTAGACATCACCTTATATAAATTGTAGACATCACCATAACTTCAATTAATAAATTGCTCTACTAATAGTGAATTCATGTATATATGATAACTCTTGAGTAGTTCAAGAAACATGAAGCAAAGTCTGCTTCTTTTGATTATATCAAGGGAATTGTATGACTAAACATTCCATATACTTAACCTAATAAAAGAATGGATAAGAGATGCAAAGTTATAGGATAACTTTAATCATTTTTTATTTACTTTTTGGTATGTCATTTTTTTATCTTTACACATCACTTTTTTACAGTGTAACTAGTATATGTTGATCAAAATGATGGGATGGCCTTTCTTGAGAGGAATTAAGCCATCTACTGGATTGTGTAATTAGTTGCTTTGTTTCTTTTATGTTCTTTAATAACATTTAGTTTTCCTAAAAATTCTCAACAATAATGAATGAACTAGTTACCGAATATTTTCTAGTGTATTGATAATATAACATAGAGGAAATTATACTCACCTTCCTTGAAATATATATTAATTATTCTCACACTTTTTTTTATTTTTAGAAATATGCATTCACATCTTTTATTTTTTAAAAGTAAAAAAAAATGAATGTGCCTAAAATAGAAGATAAATAGGTGAGTGCATATATATATATATATATATATATATATATATATATATAAATTTATATTTTAAAAATAAGAAAGAGTGAGAATATAATTACAAAAAACTTCAGAAAAAGTGATTGTAAGTTTTCCTACGACATTTTGGATAAAAAAATCAAATAGAGAACTGAAAATACCTCTTAATAAAGAAGATGTTGAAACAAAAAACTAAGACGTCATTTTTTCTTGCAACATCTGCATACACTTACTTATAAAAGATGATCTAAGTTGATAAAAAAGAAGCACATAGTACAACAAACTATAAAGTACTCCTTTCTTGAAGATATGTTACTAGACTGTGCTAACACTACTGCACTTGCATTACACACCATTTATACATGATGGAAACTGTTTTACTCCTAGAAGACAAAAAATTATTCATTTTTTTGAATTTAAAATGATTAAAGTTATGTCTAGAATAGTTTTGTTAAAGATGTGGATTAAGTAACATAAGTTCTATAATGTTGTCCTCTTTTTTAGTTTTCCTAGAATAGGATTTGATTCTATCATACAAGAAAATATTTATCTGCAACATCTTGAGAATTTAAAGATTTCTTTACAATTTTATTGCTCAGACCCTTTTCATGCATAATATAGATTTACATGGCCACCGCTATTTTCATTAAGTTGAAAGTGGACAGAATAGAACTTGTAGCCTGTGTTAATCTCCATTCACTTTGTGCTTGAAACTATAAGTCTAAATTAAGTTTTATTTTTTATTTGATATTTAGATTCTTCAAAAAAGAGAGTATGTGGGCCAACATTGTTGAGAGATGTTTGGAAGCTGCTTATTGGAAAAAAAATTAGTGTGGAGTTCAATTATTGCAATGAACCAATAGGAAAAGAAGGTTGAAAACTTGCTGGCTTTCTTGGCATTATAGCTAGAACTCCAAAATTAACACCTTTACATATATAAGATTGGAGAGTTTTTCCAAAAACTTAAAAAATCAAATTATTGGTGTTTGTCAAGCTAAAAATTAGTTATTTTGTATTATTGATTATTTATGTTTTTAAACTAAATGTTTATGCTTAATATAAGATTACTATTGTATTACAATATTACAGAATGAAATTTTCTTTTTCATAGCGAGGTGAAGTGTTTATTAGAAAGTCAATTGCAAAGAAATAGAGAGATTACAAATCTAATTTGAAAAATGAATATGCCACAAGATATAAGAACAAGAATAATTTAATGAAAAATAAACCTCTGCGCATTCCAATTAACCAATGGACTGGTGTTGTAACTCATTGGCAATCTAAAAAGGTAAAGGTATGAATTATATAAGTCATATAACTATGATCTTTTGTTTCTTCCTCATTTGGTTGTTTTGCTTTTGTCATAGAAAAGAAGTATCATAAATAGGAACAATCACGCAAAGCAAAAGATGCCTCATACATCTAGATCTAAGAGCTTTGCATCTATAATGGCAGAAATGGTACAAAAATATTTCACTAAAAATTAATATCTTTCTTCAATTTCATAAATTTAAAGTAAAAATAATGTAGTCCTTGTCATTATATTGCATTTTCTATAATAGTATTCACTAATGTTTCAGACAAAAGATGGGGTGGAGCTAACACGAGCATTAGTATATTATGAAACTCATACATAATGCAAAGATGGTAGGCCATAAGATGAAAAATTAGCAAAAATAATTGCAAGCAATTCCAAATCAAAACCCTTCATTAGATTTGATTTTTGACAATGACCCAAAAAATCAAAACCACTTTTGTTCCAATTTTCCTTCTAAGTTTTGATATATATATATATATATATATATATATATATATATATATATATATATATATATATATATATATATATACCCTGTGTTTGTTATTTGCTGTCAGTGATGATGAATTTATATATCATCAAACTGTGAGAGCTCTCTGAGCTTGTTCATGCAATTCCAATTTAACTTTGAACCTTATAATCTGAAATGATTTTATTTTATATTTTGTCAATTTTTAATTTTTTTATTTATCTATGTTGTGAATGATTTTTGGTGAGATGACAACAATTAGAGTCTTTGTCATGCTAAGTTCTATGGTGATTTTATTGCTGTATGTTGCCAACATGAAATTGGAGCTAAGATTTTGGCCATTGCCTTTTGATTCTACTAAGCGTATGCATTTAGATGCTCCTACATGCTTTTGAATGTTCTTATTGTCCATTTAAGATTTCACATTTAAGTTAGTCATTTTCATGATAATTACATTATGTAATTGGTAATTTCAATTAGAATATGCAATTCATTATTCGACTTTTAAAGTGAAGGTGAATATTTTATCATAAAGTAAATAGTACATTATTACTAGAAAGAGATTGTAAATAATCATAAATCATCTCATAATGTAAAGAAGAAAAAGCTCTGGATTTAATGAAAAAGATAATGCTTTTTCTAATTTTACTATAAAAATTATGAAAGAGATGACGAGGATGATCAAATTAAACAATGTGGATCATAACATTATTTTGACAACTATTAGAACAATTTGATAGGAATTAGGGTGTTGATCCCCTATTTGGTTGAGAAGAAGTTAGGAAGTTAGGAGGAAAACAAGAAAAAAATTTTAAAATTGAATTTAAAAGAAAATGAGAGAGATTTTTTTTTTTAAAAAAAAATTGAATTGCTTAGAAACTTTCTTTCTTCCCTTTTTTTTTTCATTCTCCATTTTCCTTCCTTCCTGCCTGTTAAAGTTTCAAGGATCGTGGGATTGTTAATAAATTCCTAAGCTTCTAGAAATGCCCATAATTATGTATGTTATTAAGAAAATATCTTTTGGAAGTAATACTTCATCTACCCCAATTTTAGAAATTTTTTATTTTTTATTACTTATAAACTAATACCCTCTTATATTAAGTTTATAATTTTTAAAATGAAGTAATGAACCAGTATGATTAAAATAATAGATGTTTAATCCCTATTACATGATAAATATTATTTAGTTAGTTGCAAAATACAATTAGGTCTCTTTATTAGTTGTTTGAGTTTTTAAGTTTAGTTATAATTTAGTTTAGATTGTTAATAGTTTATAGTTTCCTTTACTTGTTTGAGTTTACTGATTTTCATTTTGTATAGGCATTGAAACTTCAAATGAACAACATTTTGAAAGTGTTGCTTGGGAAGGAAATATATACTTTTAAGTTTTTGGATTTGAAAGAAGTGGCCATGTATGAGGTTTAAGACTTGGTCCAACTCTTACATCACATTGGGGGAAAAGGTCTTCTTTGGAAAGTATGGAAACAAATGATATATCTCATGATACAATCCAAAAATTAGAGGAACAAGTGAAAGATTTTTGAAGGAAAAGCATGCTGGAGAAAAGAAAAAAATGATAGAAAATCAAGAAAAATTGCTTAGTGAGGTAGCATTTATGAGATCAATCATAAATAAGTTTTTTCCTGCAGAATTAATTGGGTCTTCAAGTTCTAGTAGAAACTCAAATGGACAAATATATTATTTGTGATTCACTCCATTATATTTGCATAATTTAATCAATATTAATGCTATTTTTAATATTCAAAACATCCTATTATAGGCTTTTGATGCTAATAGTGGTCATAGAGGAACAAAACTACCACAAGTGCCAAGGTTCCAAGTTGCTCTTTCGAATATTCATCCAACTATTGAACATGGTAATTTACTTGAATTTTATTGTCTATCATATTTTATATTTATTTTTATATACTTCTTTTTATAAATTTATAAAATTCATAAATATAATATGGACATCTAAATGTCGGATCCCTATGCCATATCTTAAATAAATTGTTTGGTTTGCATGCATGCAATGCATGTATGACACATAATAACTAGGAATATAGGGATGTGGGATTGGTTCTTCTCTTTTTGTTTATGGGAATTAAGAGTAGAATGACATGTAATAGAACTTGGTTGGTGGGGTGGCAGTGTGCGAATTATGAGAGTGGACAAACAAAGAGTTTTTTATGGAAGAATTTCATTGTCTAGGGAATCCAACTGGATATGTTCTAAAATAGGCCAAAAAATGTTATGGTCAATAGAGAATAATAGTTAAGTGTCTTTGTAGAGGAAGGAGGAAATTGTAGTTGCATTGGAAATAGGTGAATGGATTCAAGGTTTTGCTAAAAATTTAAGTTCTTATTCTACTATCAAATCAGAACTGTAGAGTGTGTATGAGAGCTTGGAATTTGAACTAGAGACTAGTGAGGTGTAGGGACCAATTTTCCTCTATGAAAACTAAATTGTAAACTCTTTTGGTAACTTTTACTTGCTTTGGATTGGATTGCTTAGATGTAGGAATTCTTCTAGTAAGAGAATAGAGAAAGATCTTAAAATGATAATGATGTAGGAATAGTTGTTTAATGTGATTTGTGTTTTTAGCAAGGAAGAGGGTAAGAAGAAGATTTACAATGTTTCATGCAAGAGATCCTTCAAATTTGGGTGTGAAATTGATGAGGAGACCTCCGACAAGTGCTTTTTAACTTACATGTCTGTTATATTTCATTACCTATGTTCCTTTCTCTTCTCACTTGTATTTACTCATATGTTAACCTTGAATACAAGGACTATGATGGTGAGTATTTATGGCTACGTTCCTTGAGTATTTGCATCTCAAATTAGATGTTTCAACTTATCTCATTAGCTTTTGATGCCTTAGGGGAATTTTGGGAAGAAATAGTAGTGATACTAGAGATGCATTAACACTGTGTTTCTTTCAGTTTTAAGGCCACCTTATTGCTTTCAGTTGTTGGGTTGTCAATTTTGCTTGTCTATTTTCTACTTGCAATTGTATTGTATTGATGGAATGAAATTCATAAAGCAAGTGGATAAAAATATGAATTTGTAGTTTTAGTAATTTAATGAAGAAAGCAATCATTTTGCCATAAATTTACTAATACAAGCAACCCATATACATTGTTGAGATAATATTGCTAGCAGACTTAGTGAAATGTGTACCATTTCATATTTCTGGAGATAATGGTTACTACAAATAAATGATTTTAGCATTTTATATAGATCTCTACTATTTTGCTTTTAATTTCTTTTTGGTTTCTATCCTTCTAATATTATCACTTTCTAGTATTATCACTTTTATTTGTAGTTTTAATAGGAAAGCTAAAATTAAACTTCACATCTTCTTCATTTATAATCAATTCAGCAGTATATAGATGTTACATTTGTTACAACTGTTGTATACTGAAAAACTATTGCTCAAATGCTTTAGTTTTTTTCTTTTATGTTTGATTGGTTTCAATGCCAATGCCATTTATAGTTTTTTATATTTTCAAATACAAGCTTTCGCCTTGTTCTTCACCCCCTCCTTTCCAAATTTTTATCATTTTCGCCTTGTTACAGCAATATAACTTAGATGTTTTGCATTTCTTTCACCTTGTTCTTCACCCCTTGAACTATAGATCATAAAATGCCATTTATAGTTCTCTAAATTATAAAAGTGTTTCTGTATATAATTTGCTGACTAATTCCAATTTATTTTTGCAGGTCATACTCTATGATATTCATAAGTACTCAAGATAAGGTAATTGGGTAATAGTTGAAGATGCTATGTTATGTATTAGTTTTATGTAAGTGGATGAATATTAGTAAAGTGATTTTTTATTTACTAGTATATGAACATCATGTTAAAATTAAAACTATACTACTCAACTTGTTTTGAGAATTTAATGAGATTTGATATAATATTGTGACTTTAATTATCTTTTAGTAGTAAATTCTTTGAACTAAAATTAAATTTGAATTCATATATCAATAATAATAAAATTTTTAAAAAATTATAACAATAGAAATTAATTTGCAAAATTGTTATGAATATGAGCTTTATTAATAAATGTCAATTGCAACCATATTAGTGGCAATAATATTTGCCACTAAAAATCAACTAGCACCTTTGAATTAGAGGTAATAGTTTGACACTAATCAATTGCCACTATTATTTCAACTTTTTAGTGGCAATTATAGATGGTAATTAGTAGCACAACATTTGCCACAAAAAGTTTGAATTAAAGGTAATAATATTTGCCACTAAACAAATGTCATTATTTTTGAAATTCTTTAGTGGCAAATATTGGAGATAATTAATAGCATAACATTTGCTACTAAAGATGGGTGAACTAGTTACAATACCTTTATATTAGGGGCAATAACATTTGCTGTTAAATAATTGCCACTATTACTAAATATGTTTACTGACAATTGTTCTAACTTTTATCAGCATTTATTTTAGTTTTTTAGTGGCAATTGTTAAAGGTAATTAATGACATAACATTTGCCGCTAAAAAGATTGGGTGCATCGGCTACAAAAACTCTACATTAGGGATAATAACATTTGCTGCTAAATAATTGTCACTATTACTAAAAATCTTTAGTGACAATTATTTTAACCTTTACTGGCATTTACTCCAATTGCCTTTATAGCCTTTTGCCGACACAGACATGAACGACAAATTTCTAATTGCCGGTAAAAGCATTAACAACAATTTTTATTGTCGCTAAAAGACAAATTAATTGCCAGTAAAAACCTTTTATGGCGTAGTGGTAAATTGCATTTTACTTTGAATAATATAATGCATACAAAAATTAAATTGTATTGAGGTTGCATGAAGAGGTATGAAATTTTGACTAAAATAATTAGCTTTCTAGTACATGTTAATTTTGCTAAATATAGTTTCTATTATTATTTGACAATTATGTTGAAGTTTTTATTAGATTTAGCAGTTATAGAAAATTTAAATTAATAAGTATAATAAGATAAAAAATATAGTATCTAATTTATTTATGAAAAATAAAATTTTAAATTTATGTGAAATGACAAAGTATTCGGATAAAATTGCATAAAATCGAATTACAATTCAAATATTTCAAGTTAGATAAAAAATTGAGGTGTAATAAATATATCACTCAAATAAGGTCCCATGAACTTATTTAAACTCATATTTAAATTAAGTTTGAATTCAGATTTGAATTATTCAAATTTAATAATATCTAGTTTGAGTTTGACCTTGTTTATTTTTAATGAATTCAATCTTGAAAATATTTAATGGATTTGTTTGCACACTAATAGTAAGCACTGGTTAGGAGATAGATAGACTTGGAGTAGGTTGGTTTGCATAGAGAAGAATAGAACGTAACAAGAATATATTATGTATTAATGACTACAATGTCTATTTGCCCGGTATTATAAGATAGGAATGTGAAGGCATTTCATCAAATTATGATGAAATCTCTGTTCCATTATGGAGTGCTCATGTTCTTTTGAATATTTCAAAATTATTCATATATTAATAAATAATGAAACATGGTAGACTTATAATTCTTTTGACCATAAAAATATTTTACTAATTTTAGTTTTTATAATAGAATTCAAATGAGTGTTATGTATAAATTTATTAGATTGAAATGTCAAACTGAGAACTAAATTGATTTTTAAAAAAATTAAAATAAATAAATTAAAGGGGGAATTTGAAATAATTGATTTTACTTTGGTGATATTATAAATAGGGAAACGAAATCTAAAAGATCGTAGGATTAATATTTTGTGACAAATAGCGCAATATGATAAAAGTATTGAGTAAGATGTTTATGCCCCAAATCATATATTTATAGCCCTAAAAAATATACATGTTACAAAATATCATGATATTAAAGTTATAAATTATGTTGAGAATCTTTAATTTTAGTAGCATTTAATATTTGTTAAAAGTTTTATAGCTTCTTCTATACATTAATTAATTTAAGATTTGATCACTAATTTTTGCATATGTGCATCTAATGATTTAATAACTCCTATTATTATAAAAAAATTCACAAATTATAATTTAAAATTTATGATCTGATTAATTGTAACATCGCATGAAATATAGTTGTTTGTCAGGGTTAAGAATATTAAAAATGAAAAAAAAGTTTACAAAGTATTTAAAATAAAAGTTTGTATATCATCAATACCATTTTCTTTTTCATTATTTTTATTCTCCTGTATAAATCATAGTGGTGTTTTCTTTAGCTTATGACTTTTGTTTAAAATATATAAAGAGATATTTCCTTTCGATCACCATATTAGCATAAGAAGGTAGTGCATGTTCTTTCTACAAAAATGACAAATTTCAAACGAGCTCACAAAAATAAGAAAATCACCTTTCATTTCGGCTTAAATAAATCATGAATTTTGCCGTATATATATTACATTAATTGACTAATGCTAATTAATGTAGAGACATATTGCTGACAGAGTTGTGGCTCACAACCAGGAATATGCTCTCTCACAAGTTATGGATCCACTCGCTAACATTTTTATTCTCACACTTTAATTCAGACCATAGCCTGAATGAGACTTAGATGATCTCACCTGTTTGTAAAAATGTGCAGGTGATAAAGTGGAAAAAAATTGTGAAAATAAAATTCGTGCAAAAATAATGCAGATCTATACATTATAGTAGACCGTAAATGATATTAAAATATTTCTATTTCTTTTATAATAGTATGGTAAGTCATTATAGAGTTTGAATTAAAATCAAAAGAGCTTTGATTAAAGGGAAGGAGGATAACTAAAAGAAGAATAAGAGATAGAGTTAATTAGAAGATGATTATTTAGTGTTAAACTATGAGTAATAAGAGTTGATATTCATTTTTTTTGCTTGCTATATACATACAGATATGATGATGTAAAGAGTGTGTCTTTGTGTTTTTGTGTGTGCATAGTAATAAAGAAATAAAACTACGGTGTGAGGATTATTTGATAGAGAATTCTTGTAATAGGAATTTAGATTGTAAGAATTTGTAATTTTTGTAGTTTAATAATGAAAATTTTGTTGATTCTCCATGATTTTGCCCATAAGTTTAGGGGCGAATTTCCAGGGTGTGTGTTTATTTTATATGTATTTTGATTCATATTTTTTATTCTCCACGTATTTTAAAGTGAGATTTTTTTTTCTAATATGTGGTACTGGAGCGTGGTCAGCTTGCATAGAGTCGTAATATGATATGACAAAATTTCAATGTGGAGTAAGAAGGTTTGAGGTGGAGTTATTTGATGAAAAGAATAGTTTTAGCTTGTGACAGAGTACAGTGAAAGATGTAGTATAGTAGGGACTTTTTAAAGTGTTGAATAAGAAAGAGAAAGTCTAGGAATACGACAAATGAAATTTGAGAAGAGATAAATATGAAGGCAATCAGTACTATTTGGCTAAGTTTGGCACTTGAAACAAAATATAATATTTTAGATGAAATTTGTGTTGATGATCTAGGAAAGAAACTAGAAAAACTTTGTATATCAAAATCTCCTACAAGTCAATTGTATTTAAAGAAAGAATTTTGATTTTTTTAGATAAATTGGATGTTTTAAGATATGGTTATTCTACTAGAGATGGAGTTTTGAAAATTACTAAAGGCAAGTTTATTGTTATGAAGGATAGGATGACTAAGGAAAAAAAATGAGAATTTGTGTAAAAAAGGTATAGCATGCATAAGAAATATAAATGATAATATATAAATGAGAATTTGAAATTATTAAATAAGTTTTGAAAATACAATTGTAAGAAATATAAATAGTTAAACATATATACAATGAAGTCAAAAAAAGTAGAGCGTGTGAGAGTTCTCATAAAAAACATTTTCTCAATTCCTACCAACATTTTTAAGTGATAAAGAGATATAATTTGAGTAAAGTTGAAAAATATAGTATGATTTGAATTAAAAGAGTATTTTTTCTAACAAGAGAGAGAGAGAGAGAGAGAGAGAGAGAGGATAACGAAAAAGAAAAATAAGAGATTGACTTTGAACGGTTATCATTTTATGCTAAACTTTGAACCCTAATAAGATTTGGTCATTATTTTTTATTTACAAAGAAAGTTTAGGTGGAGAAGCTTGGTGTCTTTTGTGAGTTCATAATAGGAAAAAAAAATTACAGTAAGATAATTGTTTGAAAGAGAATTGGATGTAATTAAAATTTGGAGAAAGTCAAAGTTCGTAATTTTTATATTTTAATAATAAAAATTTTGTTAATTCTCCTTTCTCTCCTAAATTTATGGCTTTTCTAAAAAAATTATGTATTTATTCATATTTTACATTTTTTATACATTTTAGAAATGAGATGTTTTTCCCAATTGACAAACGTAGCACTCTGAGTTCCCAAGACAATGAAAAGAGGAAGAAAAGAAAATAGTAACATTTAGTGATACTGTAGTTGCATGGTGTTGAAAATAATGCAGATTTTTTTTTGTTCCGGTAAAAGAAGTTTAAATAATCTAAAACCTCTATAAAATATCACATTTTTTTTCTACTAGCTTGTAATAGATAAATATTAACTTGTAACCCATGTGATGCATGGGTTTAATTAATGATAATTATAATATAAATTTAAAATTTAAAATTATAAGGTCTACAAACAATTAATATAAAATATGATGTTATATTTATATTAATTAAATAATTATAAAATTGATATAATTATATTTAAGTTAAGTGAGAGGATGTATTTTTTTAACTTATTGCTAACTGATAAGATTGTCATATTATAGCAATATTATAGTAATAATGATCATTACCATAATTATAGGAATGCAAACATGTTTAAATATTAAAACAAATCTAATTTATAAAATAACATAAATTTACATACATATGAATATATATAAAAAATCATATTTATTTATATGAAATTTAATTAAGTGTATATATATATATCCATCTCTAATTTTATATAAATCTAAACCATGACAGATAATAAAAAATATTATCTAATTTATTAAATAATCTGTCTAAATACTTTTTAAATAAAGAATATTTAAGGGTAAAATATATTAACCTCTCCTAAGATTTGGACTAAATACACTTCATACCCCCTTGATTTTAAAATTTGGCATTGCCCCTCCCTCATGGTTTCATTTTTAATACACTTCCTTCCCTTACACTCATTTTCCGTCAACAGCATCAACAGAAAGTAGGGTCAACGTCAATTATTATTTTCATTCCACAATCTGATGACCATTTTCCCCTTAAATCAATTCTTTGAATTTTCTCAAATGGGGCTTTGTGAACAAAAGTCAAAGTAAGGAAGTTTAAAAAATTGTGTTAGAAAGGCAAGAATGTAGCCTTTGATTAACATTCGATCCGATAAAGATTTTTTTTTCAAATTCTAATTCTTTTTTAGTTTGTTAGATAATTTAATTTGTCTATTCAATATTTTTAAATTAATAAATTAGATTAAATAATAATAAAATTTAAATTTATAAATAAGTAATATGATGCTGTCACTTAAATATGAAGAAAACTTAGTAAAGTTTCAAAAGTGTTTGCTATAAAGTTTGCCATCATAATTTTGCATATATATCACTTTTTCAAGTCACCACTAATAATTATAATTCAACAAATATAATTATTAATTAATTATTTAATTAGTTAAAAATTGAATACACATAAAAATTATGATTGAGAATTTCATAATACATATGAAATTTCAGTTGAGTTTTCTCCTTTAAATATATGTTGTTTTTATTTTTTTATAATGGTGAAAGTAATAAATTACTTAATAGATAGTCAAAATTTTAGATTCAAATTCACGATAATAAAAGACAAAGAGTTGTGAAAATAATATTAAAAATTATTATATCGTTAAAAGTGCTATTAGAAATATATACTGCTTAAGTAAGTGATTAATTTTCTCTTCTATTATAGGTATAGATGAAGGATGAATTTTTCAAAAAAAATGTGTTATGTTTGACTTATATACGTATGTGAATAGTGATACAGTATCCTAATATATTAATACTTGGATATTAAATGAATAGTTGAGTGAGAATATAATGATGCAAATTTAATAATTATTATTATTTCTAACAATAGGTCAAAACATTGTAGTAAAATAAACATATTTGGAACATATTATCATATGATTTCAATATTTTTTTTTATTTTTTTTAAAAAATAAAAAATCAAATAGCCGTACTGGAAGTCTAAGTTGTCACAATGAGATTTCTTTTACTCGAGAGGAATTATGAATTTCAATTCTACTTTTTTAAAGGCGCATGAAATTAAGTGTAGTTAGAATATTATTAATGCTTGTTTTGAATGTTTTAAAGCGACAAATAGATTTGGTGAGAATACATGCAGGTCCAAAATAGGATCAAAGAGACATAATAAGGTTGTAGTGTGACAAATAAGATGCAAAATTAATTAATACTAATAACAAATTAAATTTATATCCTATCTGATGTTTGTAAATTAACTATATAAATTATATGAGCCATATAGAACTACTTTTAAAAATAATTTGATAATTGTATCTTTTCTAAAATTTTGAATTTAACAAGATAAATTTTAATTGAATTCTTTTAATAAAAAATTCATTTATAATGACTTACATTATTATATAATTTACCAAACTATGAATAAACTTTATATTAATTAAAAGGATTTAAATTTGATTTACTTTTAGCGCAAATCAACTTTATAGTATTATCTACTCATGTA
Source organism: Sindora glabra (assembly GCA_020226215.1). Lineage (NCBI taxonomy): Eukaryota > Viridiplantae > Streptophyta > Magnoliopsida > Fabales > Fabaceae > Sindora > Sindora glabra. The sequence continues at coordinate 25,679,318 of CM035228.1, forward strand.
TGGTTCAATGTAAATCAACTTTATATCCATTTTAATTGAATTCTTTTAATAAAAAATTCATTTATAATGAATTACAATATTATATAATTTACTAAACTATGAATAAACTTTATATTAACTAAACGGATTTAAATTTGATTTACTTTTAGTGTAAATCAACTTTGTATTATTATCTACTCATGTATTGTCATATTAATAAAACATTAGTAAAATTATTTTGTTGTTGTTAAAAATCTTAATTATTATATTTTTTCTAATGATGTATCTTCTACTCATTTACTAAAAGTATAAAATATTTCATACTAGTAGTGAATGAAATTTAAACTTTAATTAAATTACAAATTAAATTAAATATATTATTGTAATTTTATATTTAACAATTTACATATAAAAATATTAAAGCCAACTAAATTGTAAATTTTTAAAATTAGGTTTATTTACTTAGTTTTAAGTTTGATCCACTATTAATATATATTAATTTTATGCTCTCATTTATTTATGCATTATTACACTAATAAAAATAGTTAAAATTTTCTTAATGTTGGTAAAGAGCTACTATTAATTTTTTTAATAATGTATATTATCTTATTTATTGATAGTGTAAAAAATTTTATATTTATAATGAATTGAATTTATATTTATTTTAAAAATATAAATTTAAATTTAATCTATTATTAATATAAATTAATTTTGCATTACCCCATAAAAAGGGGAGAATAAGAGAATTAAAGCTGAATTTTAAAAAGTGAGGGACAGTTAAAACACTAAACAAAACTAGAAAAAGGAAATAAAGAAATTCAAAGGTCTTTGTTAACTTGCAGCCCATTAGGATATTTTTGTTAATAAATAAGGTTGTTAACTTCCATTAGTTTTAGGGGAAAAACACTATAATTGAAAATCAAGGGGTGTGGAGTGTAATTACCTTAAACCTCAGGGAAGGTGAGAGTATTTTATCCAATATTTAATTGATCAAACACATTAATTTTCTAAAAATTACATACTATAATGCAAACATATATATGCTAAATACAACCAAGGATTGAGATTCAAGCTATAATGAAAAGATTAAACCTCATGCCACATTTAGAATTATTGAAAAAAATTAACTTTACGTAATTAAGCAATTTGCTTTATATAAAAAAATTGCTAGAAACTACAAAACTTGTAAGAAGAGGAGGTTTATTGATTCAAAAGGATTGTTTGCTAGAATGAAATTATCCTTTACTAGCTTTCTTGGTTGAATAATACCATTATTTTAACTCATTACCTAAATCTATTCTAACTCATATAATTATTTTAAACAAAACATTATGAGCGTGATGTTTTTAAATAGAATAATATCTAATTTTATTATCTATATTACTGTATAAAGGAGATAGAGAAGTTTGGCGTCCACTTTTCAGTTTCCAGGAAAACTCATATCAATTTAATTTATATGAAAATGAAGAGTGGATAACTATGTAATTTAAATACAAAAGGACTTTAAAGTAATTTTAAACTATTTTGAATAAATTAACTATCTACTAAATGAGGATAAGTGGCTTTTGATTTCTCATTTCTAAAATTTTTGAAATTATTAGCTTCCTTATCTATTGGTTTTTCTCTCTTCCTCTCTCTCAACCTTATCAATTTTCCTCTAGATCTTTCTATTACATTCATTCTCATTATAATTTGCTATGGATTGCTTTTGATCATATTTCAATTGAGTTTATATTTTTGCTCTCTTCATTAATAAATTTATCTTCTAATATAGTACATATATTTTTCAAAAGAAATTTGTTCTACAATCAAATTAATTTTGGGAACTTGATGAAAGTGATGGGTTGTTTATACTGTTTAGAAGTAATTTTGAACCAAAAGATGAGATATACATTCTATCTATGAAATTAAATGTGTAGTTAGTTTCTTATTCTTATTCTTGCTTCTTTTACATTTATTGGGAAATTTTTTGAAGATAAAATTCTATTTTTTTTTGTTGTACTGGAGGAAGATCAAAAGAAAAAGAAAATTTAAATGAATTCTGGGAATCTTACTATAATTTTCTATAATGATGTTTACAGCTTAAAAATAGTAAGGGAAACCGCTCAAATATTACAAAAGAATAGTACAAGTTGAGCTCTTAGTTTAGTTATATAAAAAAAATTATTAGATTATGTTCTTAGCACTTGGTTCTCTTGCCACTAATATCAATAATGTTTCCTTTCTATTCTTATTGGAATTTAAGAATTTAATTCTCCTTCTTCTTAGTGTCTATATTTGATGGGTTTTTAATAATATCTTACGATTAGTATCCAATTGCAAAAATAACCATCATATCATTCTTCTTTCTTCTTTTTTCTTTTTTCAATATATTTAATTAATTTTATTATTTCTATATAATTTAATAATGGAATTGATCTTGAACTTTTTATTTTTTCTGTATTTTGATTCTTTCTCCAATTGCTTGATCCTTAATTTGATTCAAATCAAGATTCAATAACGTTGCAGAAAACTATAAAACAATTTGAACAAATACAGTCAAATATATATTATTTTTTCTAATGAATGCTAGATTTATAAATAGAAATTTTGAGTTTCACTTTTAAATTTTCATTAAAACCCATGTAACATATTTTATATGGGAAGTTATGTAATTTAATTTTATTTAAAAATTAAAAAAATATTATCTTTAGTTACAAAGTTTAAATACTATAAAATTTATCACAAACTATCATTATTTATTCCAACCACATTGATTTTTTTTGGGTGAAGACCTTGCTTTTTATTAGGTGTGTTTGATAATACTAACTTTTAATTGCGAAGTAAATTAAACAATCAACTTAAACTGTTTGAATATTTTTCCTCTTTAAGGTGCTTAATCTTAACTACATTGTTTAAAAAAGTAATCATTTAGGATCTAGGATTTGTACAAAATTGTTTTTGGAAATGTGGAAAGAGAGGATAAAATATATTAAAAATAGTCTTTATATTGTGTTTATTATAATAACTAAAAACTATAATATATTCTTTTTAACAATTATTATTCTCATAAAAGAGCGATATTGATTATGAAATTAAATCCTATGAAGCATACAATTAAATCTTATTAAGTATGAGGCTAAGAACTATTTAGTATAAAGTTAAATCCTATTAAGTATGTAATTAAATCTTATTAATTATTGTAACTACTACTTATTAACTACATTAAACTATTCATTTATTATTATGATTATAATTATATAACTTTCATATTTACATCATATCCCCTAATTATATATTAACCGTGGATTTGGGCTTTCAACAATTTTTTTAGCCCATTAAACCCTCCCGCGAGTTGATGTTATGCGCTTACCACAACACACTATTGCAGCTGGCTTCCTCCTCTATATGTCTGTGTCTTTCACACGTTGCTTCTCAACTAAAGGCAAATAGAATCCTATCTCCTTTTTCATCTCCCTCCCCTTCTCATCGTTTTCTCTTTTTAACTATTTCTGCTTTTGGTTTTTCTTTTCAGGAGAAATTTTATAGTCTATGATTTCAGAAGGACCCTATTCATGTCTCTCCCTCTCTATAATGGCATTTCTTTTCCCATCTCTTCTTCTTCAGGTACCGCTTCTCTCTCTAAATCAATGATTACCGGCTTTTATTTAGTTGGTAATTCTTCCAAAAACTAATCATGTACAATTTTTGATTATGTATTTCCAACTAAACAGCTGTAATAACAAGATCTCTGTGTTGGGTTTCTCTTTATGCAATTTATGAAATTATTGACTATTTCTACTTTTAGTTTTTCTTTTCCGGATAAATTTTATAGTTTGCGATTTTAGAATGACTCCACTCATGTCTCTCGCTCTCCATAATGGCATTTCTTTTCCCATTTCTCCTTCTTCAGGTACCGCTTCTCTCTCCAAATCAATGATTACCGACTTTTATTTAGTTGGTAATTCTTCCAAAAACTAATCATTTACAATTTTTGATTATGTATTTTCAACTAAATAGCTGTAATAACAAGATCTCTGTGTTGGGTTTCATTCTGTGCAATTTATGAAATTATTGACTATTTTTGCTTTTGGTTTTTCTTTTCCGGATAAATTTTATAGTTTGTGATTTTAGAATGACCCCACTCATGTCTCTCGCTCTTTGTAATGGTATTTCTTTTCCCATTTCTCCTTCTTCAGGTACCGCTTCTTTCTCGAAATCAATGATTACTGACTTTTATTTAGTTGGTAATTCTTCCAAAAACTAATCATTTACGATTTTTGATTATGTATTTTCAACTAAACAGCTGTAATAACAAGATCTCTGTGCTAGGTTTCTCTCTGTGCAATTTATGAAATTATTGACTATTTCTGCTTTTAGTTTTTCTTTTTAGGATAAATTTTATAGTCTGTGATTTCAGAATGACCCCACTCATGTCTCTCCCTCTCTGTAAGGGCATTTCTTTTCCTATTTCTCCTTCTTCAAGTACCGCTTCTCTCTCCAAATCACTGATTACTGAGTTTTATTTAATGGGTAATTCTTCCAAAAACTAATCATTTACAAGTTTTTATTATGTATTTTCAACTAAACAACTGTAATAACATGATCTTTGTACTGGGTTTCTCTCTATGCAATTTATGAAATTATTGACTATTTTTGCTTTTGATTTTTCTTTTCAGGATAAATTTTATAGTCTATGATTTTGGAATGACCCCACTCATGTTATGATAACTTGGAATCGTTGGCACACAAGAATAAGTTATTCATATGCAATATTGCTTTTATTTCTTCATTTTCTTGTATTGGTCGGTGAAATAGTGTCTAGGAATCCTGAATATTCAAGCTATAATATGGGCTATCTCAATTCAGTTTTGTCTTCTTCAACTCAGGTTCATGCCACTGAAGATTTGCCTGTGAGCGACGGAGGCCTCAGGTTAAGTTCTTTCGGCAAACTGATCAGATTTTTAGATGTAGAATTGGCTTCATTGGTTACTTTAGCCTTGTGTTTTAATAGTTTTTTTAGTGCTTTGTTGCTGAAGTTTGATCTTTTCTGGGCAATGTTTTATGCACGATGGATTTTAAGCATTGATTAAATGGACATATATGTATATGCATATCAATTTTAAGCATTGGGTTTTATGTGTTTTAGATTGAGGAATATCTTTCTTTTTGTTTATATTTTTATTTGGTTAACGGTACTTGATTCCAAATTATAAGTGTCTAAGGTGTCTTAGAGAACTTTATAAGCAAATATTGCATCTAAAATTTTCAATTAATCAATTTTTTAACATAAAAAATGCTTGAAATTTTTAATAAGTATAAATTTAATTTTCAATAAAATATTTAAAATTTTTGTAAAAATAAACATTTCTTCTATTATATATATAATAGGAATCAATTAAAAGCATAAATATACATCATATTATATGTTGTCTTTCTATATTTGTTAAAAAAACTTTTAAATAAAACTTTTCTTGAAATATTTTACAAATATTTTTAAATATTTTAAAATTTTAATATAAAAAATTGAATACGTCAATTACATTCTCTATTTTTAATAAAAATATTTAAAAAATTAAAATTAAAATTAATTATTTAAATTTTTTAATATTTTCTTGGTATTATATATTTTCTTTTTGCCTTTGTTGGAAGATTTTTTTTAATCAAATTCTTCTTTAAATATAATTTTTAATGGAAAATATTTAGTTTAAAAATATATAATGAAATAAATAACAAAAGAAATAGTGTGTTAGAATTTTAAAGTAATAAGAATAGGAAATAAATCTAACTTAAAATATAGTATTCAAAATTTTATATTAAGAAAATAATGATAAATTTTAAATAAATAATTTCCACTCTAATTTTCAGTTATCTTCATTAAAAGTAAAATACACAATGAATTAATTCTTTCCATATAGAAATTTTAACTTATTTAAAATATTTTTAATAAAAAATATAACATATTATATTATTTAGGGATATTAGTGTATGAGTTGCAAATATTAGAAGTAAATTAGAGAAAAATGTAATAAAGAAAATAAAAATATGAAAATAAAATGTGAATTGTAAAATAACAAAAGTTAAAAACAAATCATATTTGTTATTTTTATAATAGCATAGCATGTGAGCTGTTTTGATCATATTTTTGTTTCTTGTGTTAGATTCTTTAATGAAGAGGGATTTGATTACATTTAAGATAAAAAAAGTAATAAAGATTTTTAATAAGGAAAAATTTTCTCTAATCTTAGTTGAGGATATGGGTCAATTTTTCTAATAATTATTTTATAATTTATTTTTATTAAGGAGGGAGGTGAATTTATCAATATAATAGCAATAATTTATTATTTTTTAATTAAATTTTTTTGAATGTAAAATTAAAAAAATTATATGGAAACATATTAATATAAAAATAATTGAAAATTGAAACTGCCTTAATTAATTAAATAGTGTCATCTATAACTAAATTAAATTGATTTACTATGAATTAAAAATCATTTATATTGTTAGTGAATATGAAGATGTTATATTACTAAGCAAAAAAGTAACTAAATTTTTTCATAAAAAGTAAAATTAAAATGATATTTTCTCACAACATAATAATATATAGGTAATCGGTGGTACAAAATTTACTTATATATTTAACTTCAATTCATTTTATAGATTTAAATAAAGTTGTAAAGGTAGGTAGTCGATTTTTTAATATATAAAATAAATCAATAACCATAACTCATTTTAAACAAAATTTATTAATTATGCAATGTGTAGGTAGCAAAAAATTCTTTAGTAAAATAAAAAAGTGAATGCAACATAGGTTTAATTGCACTAATTTTATTCATTGATATGAAAATAAAGTAATATTTACAATTAACCATTTATCTTATGCCAATATATAATAAAAATAGAATTTAATTTATATTTAATTAAAAAATAGTAGTGTTATTTATAATGTTCCAAATTTATATTTTTAAATAAAAATATTTTTATTACATTCGTCATTTTATTTCATCCTCATATCAAATACATATAAATTTTTTCTTTTTTATCATTATTTTTTTAACTATTATAATTATGTTTAACATATACAAGAATATTTAAAACAATAAGAAAATACATGTGTAATTAAATTTTTAAAATTTTATTTTTATTTCTAAATTAAATAAAATATTTTAATATATATTTAAGTTATTACACTTTTTAAAATTTTATTATTTTTTAATTAAATGCTGGCCCGTGCTACGCACGGGCTTAGACTCTATTATGTACTACAATTAGTTTGTATGTATTTTTCAAAATAAAAATGTTGTTCAATGAAATGATTGTCTTATAAACATCCAGTATATTTATTGGAATTCGTTCTTAATTTATGAAGGAGATAATCATTGCAATCAACCCATAATTAGGGAATTGATTTGTAGTATTTATAGAAATTAAACATAATTGAATATTTGATTGAGTTTAGTGCATTACTTAAATTCATGGTCATTAATTATAGGAAATTGATAGACTGCCCGACTATTTATTCCGAATTAGATCCCGACAAAAGTTATAATGGTAAGTTTCTTGCTTTTGATTTTAATGCACTTTAACATAATAATTTAAGATGATCGATGTATTGCTTCCAACGTTGTTTTGGGTGCCGTTCAGGGAATTGCTTTCGGGACGTATAGCATCACTCTTAATTATAATCGAGTTTTGCTCATTATCCCATTAAAAATATATATGAAATGAAATTTTTTATTTTTCATTATGGATACTTATTATGATCAAAATATTACATGATGTTTAAATATATAATAATTTTTCAAGTATTGATATCATTTTAATTACAGTAATAGTGATGATATTTACAACCTTCTTTAAATATTTATAATTTGTTTCATATATAATAAATGATTGTACAATTTAAGAATATTGTCTACATAATTTTTTGAAATCATGATCAAATTTTATTCTAGATAATAGTCATGTACTATTAATAAATTTATTGCTTTGTCCCCATTCTATGAGGTGAAAACTAAATTATTAATTATTTATACATTTAACTATTATGTGCATCAAATTTACACTTTTTTTCTTTTTAAATAATTGTGTAGGAACTTGGATCCGATAAGTACAATGATTTTATTAAAGATTGTGTACTAGTTGATAAAAATAAAAAAGATGACGTAAGTTTGTCATTTGTAAAAAAAAATAAATTTTCAAGTATTATTATTTCATTCAATGAAGTATGATGTCTTCTATAATATTTCCATTGATCTCTATACAGGACATAATCTTTGTCATTTGTGATAATAAAGATTCCTTGACACCTTCAAAAAGGGTATTTGATAATGTTTCTGATATTATACCAAGTATAAATTTACTCAACCCTCAGATGTCTGCAAATAAAATGAAGAAGATTATTAAAAAATATATTGATGACTAGATTTATATATTTCAAACTTTGTTTAATTTATGTCTTTCGTACATTTGAAACAATTTAAATATGCTTTTTTATTCATTTTTATATTTAGTAAATTAGACAATATTCACTCTTTATTATCTATCATATTATGCATTTATACAAAAAGTAAGAATTAACATTTATACATTAGATTCCATATAGATTAATGCTATTTTTTTTTATATATTTTTTGGATGCTCATTTGTTTATAATATTTGATTGTGTATGTATCTGTTTAAATATGATGATGACAATTAATTAATATAATATTACATTGTTACGACAATTCTATCAATTAATACAATAATATGAATTATATAATAATTCAAATGACATAAAATACATTGATAAATTTCTAAATTAATTGCTTGAATATATTATAATTTAATATTTAAAAAATTAGATGTATATTATAAATTATTATTAATTAAATTAATAGTTAAATTCATGCATCGCACGTGTTGAAAGCTAGTTAAGGTATATTGATGCTCATTAAGCAAGGTTAGTGGGATGATCTCCATATCTATCTCATTGTATAAGTCCCACATTAAGATTATATTTGAGGTTACATATATTTATAGTTAATGCTAATAATTAATGATATATCAAGCATTCTTGTTATGAAAAAATGTTTATAACATAATTAATATTTTTATCTAAAGTATATGATTTTAAATAAAAGCCTTTAAGCATGCACAGGAGCACATGCAAAGAGGCTAGTACTATCAAAATTTTAATATTATTGTACATTATATTTTGATATAGTAAAATAAATGAATATTAAAAATTGGAAAATAAGTTACCAAAAAAATTAGAAAGTAAACTTTCTATGTAGTATTAAAAAATTTCCCCAACATAGCCATGCATGCCATGTATAATTGCATAGGAAGGAAGGAAGGAAGGAAATAAAGAAGAAAATGATAAGGTAGAAGGAAATAAAAGAAACAAAGAACTATTTTCAAAGAGATCAGTATTCACTGATTAATAACCATGGTGAAGTGATGTATTGGAAAGAATTAACTAAGGTAATAGATGGCACCATAATGATTTAATAAGTTGGTACTGTCAATAGCAAAATATTGTCAATAGATGGCACTGCAATGATTCAACAAATGGGTATTATCAATGCTACTTTAAAAAGGAAAATCGATGATAACATACATAGATAGTAAAGATTTGAATATTTTTTGATGATGTAAATGGAGATGCAAAAATGAAAATAGGAATCAATTGGAAATGAATGTGTGATTTTTTGTTAGAATAAATGAATTAATTGGTCATGGTTAACTAGTGCTCATGGAAGTCAATTGGTGTTGTATAAGAGAAAGAGAATAGGAAGGAAGTCAATTGGTGTTGTATAAGAGAAAGAGAATAGGAAGGTTATTTTATAGCAAAAGAAAATGCAAATAAATTAGAAATTTCAATAAATTAAGAAAAAAATTAGAGAGATTATGAAAATGTAATAAATGAGAGAAAGAAATCAATAAGTTTTTTTCCTTAATTTAACATAAATTACTATATATAAATGAAATATTTAGTCCTTTCACTAATTGTACAAGTGTGATTTACCCGGTGCAAGATTTATTAAGAAGAGATTGATTGTGTGAATATAACTCATTATAGCACAATATTCAATGAGAGAGAATGATAAATTGACACATGACAAGATATAATAATAACACTTGTGATAAAATGAGGTAGAGAACATTAAGGTTAATATATAATATATAGATATAGATAAATATAGATATAAATATAGATTGTTGGAATGAGTAAAAGCAAATGTAGTGCAATAGAGGATATATTAGCCGACTAGTTTGTAATTGTAAAAGTTATTACCTATAAATTTGAATCTAACTCATTTGAAGTGCAACTACTTAATTGAAAAAAATCAATATCATATTTGTTGATTAAAAAAATTAATAATCTAGTGAGTAGTTTAGTAATGTAGTAACATCTGATATCACTTTTATAGCTATACTTTTTATCATGTGTAGGATTCAAATCCAAAAACCTACATGTATGCACTAAGTGGACTACCCTACTTATTATTAAAAAAAATTAATGGTCTATAACTTAATAAAAAATAAGTAATTGAAAAAATTAATTTTTAATTTTATATTATGCACTCTTAAAATTTTTTCTTCAACAAATATGACCGTGAACTTTACCATTTAAAATACAAATCTTGCATGTTGAAGGAGTCAAATCCAAGAAATTATTGCTTTGATCAGCACCAAGAGGAAAATTGTGGAAAGTAAGATGACTGTTCAATATGATTTGCCCCACGTAAATAGGTAAGAAGCACGTTATTATAAGATGATTACTATATATTACTCCAAATCGGCTATATAAATGAATTAGTTTTGGAGCCATGCTTTCCATCGTTAGCAAAAATCTTCTCTGAAATGGCTAAACTTCATTCTTCAATGGCTTCTATATTTCTCCTATTTGTGCTTCTCATTGCTAGCATTGGCTTAATAGGTTTATTCCTCTAACTCATATTCGCGTTTACTTACGCTTACTACTTTGGATGGCATTTCAAAATGCTAATTACATTTAAACTTGCTTACTCGATTAACTATTGGGTGAAATCATGCATCACTCATGTCTTTAATTCAAATTTCTAATGTACTTTATTTTGATTTTTCAACAATATATTATTAACAATAGAATTGATTCTATAATGTAATTATAATATAATTAATAGCAGAGCTAATTCTGCAATACTTTTATGTTTTCAGCATACGAGATACATTGCAGAAACAACCTAAAAAAATTATTCGAAGAGAATATATATATAAATAATGCCAAGAAAACCTCACGTGGGTGAAGATGATAATAGTTTGATATTAATTTGTTTAAATATATTGATTTGATTCTTCTCAAAGCTGTGGATTGCTTGACCTATAACGTTGCTCACGAAATTGAAGGTAAGTCTCATGCACAAGTTTGCCTGCTTTTTTTTATATAAAGAGCTCCTTGCTTGTGTTATTCATTGCCTTTCTATCTTGCAAGTCTCCCTTCAACCATCTTTCCTTCTCACAAATGGCAAAACCTCATTCTTCTGAATGTAGTTCTTCTTCCTTGACTTCTCTATTTCTCTTACTTGTACCACTTATTACTAGTTATGCTGGCACAACAGATCTTAATTTCTTTTTTTGAGACATTCTATCTTATATTTTAAGAAAGAATTTTTTTTCTCTAAAAAATATAAATATATAAGCGCAAACGAATGCTTACAAAATGAATGTGATTTTTTTAAGGAATATTTTCTTATTTCAAGATTAAAAATAGAATTGTCTTTTTTTTTCTGTTTAATTTTTGTCATGTTGAGCCACGTGTCTGTGTGTGTGTGTATAATTGTAATATAATTTTTTTGTAATATTGTCTACTTATGATATTAGTTGTGTTTAGTTTAAAATGTAAACTCTAATTCCATAAAATCTAGTACAAGCAGCTTGTAGTTTACTGTATATATAGTTTGTTAAATTCTTTAATGGTGCATTATAGGATACAATATAGGAGATAGCTTAACGCACTATTCTTTCCCCATATATACTCACAGCCTCTGTCTTTGGTGGAAAGAAGCTAATAAATAATTTCTTTTAGTTAAATCTAATAAATAATGTCGTTTCTAAAAGTGTGAGGCGTTCACAAAAATAGTCACAGAATTAATCATAGAAATAGGAATAATAATTTCTCAATAACACTTTACATATATGATTTCGTCTTTTCGTTGTATTATTCAAAAATGAAATATTTGTATCAAAGTTTAAATTGCAATCTGCAATTGCAATATTGCTGTTGCAAATAATACAAGATTTATAATTTTTCATAATTTTACGTCACGATGACTACAGTTATTCTTAAATTTGCTAATCATTAGAAAATCACAATTGTAATTGCAATTATAATTTAAAATCATGAATTTAATATATGGATGAATCAAATCATATGTATGAGGTATTATTTATGGGGTTTTTTTTATCTATTTCTATAATTCAAGGATTATTTTACGATGAAATTGCAGTTTATCAATTTATGGTCTCCAAAATAGTGTGTTTGGTGCTCAGCTAGACACCTCTTCATATATTTAATTAGTTATTTTATTTCTCTGTGTTCTTTAGCAGTCAAATTTACAAGCAATCATTTATATATTTTGAATCAATCTTGCAGGTGCTCAAAATGGTGTATGCTATGGGAGGGTAGGGGACAACTTGCCAACCCCACCAGAAGTCATAACTCTTTTCAACCAAAACAGCATTAAAAGAACGAGAATCTACGATGCAAACCAAGAAGTCCTCCAAGCCCTAAAAGGTACCAACATTGAACTTCTCATGGACCTTCCAAATGTCAACCTCCAAGAAATTTCCTCAAGCCAAGCGAACGCCAACGAATGGGTCCAAGAAAACGTCAAAAGCCACCCAGATGTCAAAATCGGATACATCTCAGTAGGAAATGAAGTGAAACGTGAACACTCATTTGCACAATTTCTAGCCCCCGCGATGAGAAACATCCAAACCGCCGTTAACTCAGCCGGACTTGGAGGCAAAATAAAAGTCACCACCGCCATCGAAACTGGAGCCCTAGGAGAATCATAACCTCCTTCAAGAGGCGCCTTCAAGAGTGATTACAGATCAGTATTTCTCGAAAATGTGATCAGATTCTCAGCCAGCAATAATTCCCCGTTACTTGTTGATGTTTACCCCAGGGATTTAAATTGCGGTTCCCCTGAAAACGCAATATTGTGGGCAATATTGCGGTCACAGACCGTTTTTTAAATCCTAGGTTTACCCCTACTTCACTTATGTTTCAAACCCTAATGACATTAAGCTTGATTATGCCCTTTTCGCGGCCCCTTTGGTTGCTGTGAATGATGGACCAAATGAGTATCAGAATCTTTTTGATGCTATTCTGGATGCCACTTATTCTGCAATAGAGAAAGTTGGCGGAGATAGAGTGGAAATCGTTGTGTCTGAGACTGGTTGGCCTTCGTCTGGGGGCACGGCGACCTCGATGGAGAATGCGAAGGCTTATAATACAAATTTGGTTCAGCATGTTAGGAAAGGGACTCCAAAAAGGCCAGGAAAGCCCATTGAAACATCTATTTGCTATGTTTGATGAAAATCAGAAGACTCCGGAATATGAAAAGTATTGGGGACTCTTTCTTCACAATAAGCAGCCTAAGTACCCGATAAATGTCAATTAGAAAAAAGAAAAATAAGTTTTGTAGTCCTAGTGTGTGTGTTTCTTGTTAGAAGAATAACACGAGATTTCGTGATATTACCCTTGGAGAGACAAGGGCTAAGCTCTTGCACTTCCAAATTGATTGTCCCAATTAGAGACGAAGTTATCTATTAATCTAAAAGCAGTGATCTTTATTTTCTTCAGCATAATTATACTATCTAAGTTTGATTTCAAAAGTTTATTTTTAGCAATTCTGTAGTAGTGTAGTGATCCTGTAAATTTTATAGTACTGTAAAACCTTTTTGTTAAATTTATCTCAGCTTCCAGTGATAATCGAAACTCCTGATGACATTCAACTATCTCTAAAGCGTATGAAATTTGAGCAGAGCATGCAGCCCACTGACCTGGAGATTGACAATTCTGCAATATTAATTTTTGCGAGTTGCGATCCTCATGTTCTAAAGGATGCTTAGTGCCAAGATTATTTTTGACTTAGTTTTGATTTAATAAAGGTTGCGAAGTATAAAATTATAACTGATCGACATCAATAAAAATATTAAAAAAATCAAATTAATTCATTTGTATTTTTGAACTGACTTAAATTAATTGAAGTTGAAATAGTTTGGTTAGTTCAATAATTGAAAAAGAAAAAGAAAATGATCTAGATTCATATTTGAGTGTCACAAAATGAATATATAATAGAACTCTTTTCCTTAAATGCATCTACTTTTACCAAGTGGCAATCATTCTAATAATTAGAGTATTAATGGATTTTTCTCTTTCTAAGGGGATATTTTTGGCATCTAAACCTTTTCTTTGTAATGGTAGGAGTGGTTAAACTACTAGATACACACACACACAAGGATTAGGGTTTAAACCTTAGATATAGAAGAAGATACAAAATCTTTAAGGGATATTGAATACTATTTGAGCTAAATCTTTATTTATTGACAAATAAAGTCCACACGGGATCATTATCTCTAAAAAAGACAATGCATTGTTAGTTAATAGTGCTATAGATTTACTTTTTAACATCACTACATTGACATTAGTTGATTAGGAAATCAATCCTTATAATGGTGTAGTGGTATTTTTATAAATAAGAGTTCAAATAAAAAATGATGTTATAAAGCAAAATTATCTACTGTAGGGTGTAAAGTTGGTAAGTGGGTGGAAAAATTTTTTTCCAAAATGATTGTTTAAGCAATTAACATGGAAAATAAAGGCAAACTGTTGTGTTCAAAAAGTAACAAAATATTAGACATTGACACTTATATATAACTGACATTGAAAGTTCACCCGAGGCATTTTCATAATTATGCATAAAGTATTAAACATCAATTTAAGTTCACCCGAGGTATTTTTATAATTATGCATAAAATATTAAACATCGATTTAGTATCAACTGATGTGGAAATGCATTGATGTTGTCTCTAATTCTCATTATCACTAACACTCATGTATTGTATAACAATTTGCTCTTGACTTCTTCATTCTCTCAACTTGACTTTCTCTAATAGAGTGTGTTTAATAGTGATGAACTATATTGTGAACAAAACTATAAGAGAGAGTATCCTTGAAATAACCAATGCGAAAGTGTTACTAGATTTTGTAGCTAAAAAATTAAAAAATTCTGATAAGGTTAAGAAAGAATGGTATCTTTTGTTACACAAAAAAATTGCATATGATAGTGGTTGTAGCATGAGAGAGCATATTTTAAAATTGGTGAATTACTACAACATGTTAAGACTATGAAAATTGATTTTTGGGATAGTTATTTGACTTGGCATGTGCTAAATTTTCTTCCATCTTAATTTGACATTTTAAAAATCTCTTATAACATTAAGAAAATTGAATAGACCATCAATGAGTCCATTTCTATTATTACACAAGTTGAGAAAAATATGAAGAAGGGTAAAGCTTCGGTGGTAAACTATACTATACAAGGCACAAATTCAAACCATAGTGCAAGGACAAATAAAAAAGACAACAAAAGCAATTATAACCATGGAAGGATGAAAGATAAGAAAGGTGAGTCTAGTGGGTAGTGCTATAAGCCCAAGAAGGGCTAGTTTAATGGTGATTGCCATTTTTGCAAAAAAGTATGAGCATAAGAAAGTATACTACTTCAAGTATAAGAAATGAGTTAAGAAGAAAAAGAAAGATACCTATCTAACTCTAGTTTGTTTCGAGTTAAATATAGTTAATGTTTCATCAAACTCTTAATGGTTATATACTAGTGTGATTATTCATGTTAGTAATTATTTTTAAATGCTAACAAATATAAGGAAGTTGATTGAAGAAGGTTTGATTATAAGACTTAGAAATGAAAATGAAGTTAAAGTGGAGCACATTAGATTTGTGAAGTTAAAGTTGAAGTTTAGACATGAGTTATTATTGAATAATGTTATCTATTTACTTTCCATGAGAAAAAATTTAATTTTAGTTATTGCTTTGGATTCTGTTAGATATTTTTGTTATTTTGGAAAGGAAAAGGTTGAATTACTTAATAAATCCTCTTTTATAGGCATTGATTCTTTGTTGAAATGTATGAAATTGACTAAGATCCTAATTTTGTAAATTCAATAAACTCTATTATTAGTAAAAAAAATGAGTAGAATCAATCAAAACTCCTTAATGTTATGGCATAGATAGTTAAGACACATTTTTCAAGAAAGAATTTAAAAACTTGTTAAGAAGGAAGTACTTTGTGACTTGAATTTCTTAAATTTTGGAACTTGTGTGGATTGCATCAAGGGTAAACTTCCAACTAAAATTAGAAAGGGGAAGAGAAGTTGAAAGGAAAGTATTCTAAAATTAATTCACATTTACATTAGTTGACCCATAACATTTAATGTTATGAGAGACTATAAATATTTCATCATATTCATTGATGATTGCTCCATATTTGATTTGGTGGAGCTGCTTAGTAAGAAGTATGGATCATTGAAAACCTTTAAGTCATTCAAAGCAATAGTTGAACTGAAATTAGAAAATAGATAAATTATGTTAATTCTAACAAAGGTGGTGAAATAGGCAAACTATGTTATTTCATTATATTATAGTAAATATGATGAAATAGGCAAAAATCTTGGCCTTTTTGCAAGATACTTACAAAAATATGGAATTCAAGCTAGTTACACTATGCTTAGGATTTTGAAGTAGCATAAAATTGCAAAAAGAAGAAACTAGGATCTTATAGAAATGGTAAGATGTATCTCAGCCTATACCTTGCTACCAAAGTTCTTGTAGGGTAATGCATTAAGAATAATAAAATATATTCTAAATCAAGTTTCCAATAAATCATTCCTTAAAACCCTTTATGAATTGTTGTATAGTAACAAGTCTAGTCTAAGCATTTTTTAGTTTGGGGTTGTAAATTTGAAATAAAATTGTATATTCTCTCCACAAGGAAACTTGATTAAAAAATTGGTAATGGGTTTTTCATTGGGTACTACAACGTTCAAAAGGCAGTAGATCGTACTGTTTAATTCACTTAACTAGAATGATCAAATCAAATTGAGTTATCTTTGAATATGAGTTGAACAATGGGAGCCAAATACCACGTATCATAGATTTTACTAAAAATAGCACAATTGTTCCACTAGCATTAATATTGGAGGAGTTATCTTCTACTATTCCACTAGTTAATTCAATGTAGCTAATAATAGAAAATGCCTAACCAGATGAGATAAAGGCTTTATTTTATTTTTGGTTCCTCAATATACAATTAGTTTAGATTTGGTCCTCATGAAATATAAAAATATATTTTTGTCCCCTTAAAATTAAAATTTGAATACTTTTGATCCAAAAGTTAACTTTTTGTTAATTTTAATGGAAATTGGCTTTGGAAAAGGGAAAAAAGGAGAAAGAAAAAGAAGAAAAATGAAAAAAAAAGAAAGAAAGAAATTAAATATAATTTATTTATTCATTAAAATGAGAAAAATAAAAATAAAAGTAAAATAGGAAAACACTCAAAATATTTAATTACTAGTTATAGTAAATGATATATCAAAACAATTAAAAAATAATAAGAAATTTATTTATTTTACAAAGTAATCAATAAAATTAGTAATTATATTAAAATTATATTTAATTAAGAATTTAAAATTTATCACAATATATTTAAAACTCTATTTTATTGCACTAGATAGAATAATTGATCATTAATGAATTTAAGTATATAATTTATTTTATATTTCAATGACAAGTTATTTTATAATTTATTCATCTAATTACAAATTTTCTTCTACTAAAATTCTTTATATCAAATATCCTCAAAAAAATTAATTATTATTAAAAGTTATCCCAAATATGAAATTAGTTTCACACTTTAATAAATAATTAATTGCATATTTTTGTGGCTATACCAAATAGGTATACTTGTTAATTTTAATTTTTTATTTATTAAATGTACTCAAATTATTTTAACAATACCTTCTTTTTTTTCCTCTTTTTCTTTATCATTATTTTCTTTCTTTTCTAGTATCCCTTAGCCCTCTTAATATGAGTATAGTTAATTTATAATAAATTAAATTTAAAAAAGTATACCTACTTAGTATAGAAATGAAAATAAATGATTAACAATTTATTAGTATAAAGTCATTAATTTATTATAAATTACATACTAAATAATAAGTGATTTTAAGCTAATAAATTATGAATAATAAGTGATTTTAATTACAAGGGTTTGGGCACACCTAAAAAAGGGAAAATAATGATAAAGAAAAGGAGGAAAAAAAGAAGGTATAGTTGAAATAATTTGAGTGCATTTAATAAATAATAAATTAAAATTAAAAAATATACTTATTCGGTATAGCAATAAAAATATGCAATTAATTATTTATTATAGTGTGTAAATCAATTTCATATTTGGGATAACTTTTAATAATAATTGATTTTCTTGAAGGATATTTGATGTAAAAATTTTTAGTAAAAGAAAATTCAAAATTGGATGAATAAATTATAAAAAAATAACTTATCCTTTAATTATAAAATAAATTATACACTTAAATTCCTTAATAGTTAATTATTCTATCTAGTGTAATAAAACAAAAAACTAAATATTGTGATAAATTTTAAATTCATAATAAATATAATTACTAATTTTATTGATTACTTTAAAAAATAAATAAATTGCTTATTATTTTTTTAAATGTTTGGATATATCATTTACTATAATTAGTAATTAAATATTTTGAGTATTTTCTTATTTTACTTTTATTTTTATTTTTTAATTTAATGAATGAATAAATGATATGTTCAATTTTTTATTTTTATTTCTTTCTTTTTCATCCTTTTTTATTTTTTTCCTTTCTCCTTTTTGTCTCTTTTTCAAAGCTAATTTTTGTTAAAATTAATGGAAAGTTAACTTTTGAACCAAAAGTGTTCAAATTCTAATTTTAGGGAATCAAAATACATTTTTATAATTTTAGGGGAGCAAATCCAAACTAAATATATATTAAGGGACCAAAAATAAAATTAAAGTTAAGATAAATGAAGAGATTCCTTTAAAGAGATCCTATAGAGTTTGTAAACTGAGATTTTAATAATTATTTCATATATTTATTGTAGCATAAGTATGATGTCAATAATGATATTGATCTTACAACTTTTTCTTAGGCAATATCTAGTTCAAATTATTCTAATTGGATAAGTGCTATAAAGATTAAGCTAACTTCAATATATAAAAATCAAGTGTGGGATCTAGTTAAGCTACTTGATAATTACATACCAATTGGACGCAAATAGGTCTTCAAGACCAAAAGGTATGCTTGAGGTAAAATGAAAAGATACAAGGCTAGATTAGAAGCTAAAACCTACACCTATAAGGAAAGTATAAATTACAAAGAAACATTCTTGTTAATTTCAACCAAAGATCCATTTTGAGTTATTATGGCATTAGTGACTCATTTTGATGGATGTGAAGATAACCTTTTGGAATGGTGACCTATCAAAATTTTTTTATATGAACTAGATAAATAGTTTCCAAGAAAAAAAGAAAAAAGCACCTTATGTGTAAACTTAAAAAGTTCATATATGACTTCAAACAAGCATCTAGATAATGTAACCTCAAGTATGATGAAATAAGTAACTTCTCTTGAGTTTAAGGAGAATGCAATAAATAAATGCATTTACATATTAATAAGTATGAGGAATTTTATTATACTAATACTATATATGGATGATATTCTCTTTGCAAAGAATGATGAGAACTTATTGACTGAAATATAGCAAATATTGTTGAAACACTTTTTTTACAAAATATCTTGAGTATGCCTTATATATTTTAGGCATAGAGATCCGTTGTGGTAGATTTCAAAGATTAGTTAATTTGTTTTAGCAGATGTACATTGAAAAGGTGATAAGGCGGTTCAAAATGTTGACTTACTCTTAAGTTTTTACATCCATCTTAAAGGGTGAGATTTTGTCAAAGTTTTAATGTTTTCAAAATAATATTGAAATAGAAAGAATGAAAAATGTCTTATATGCATTGATTATTAGTAGCGTGATGTATGTTTAGATGCATATATGTCCTAAAATAGCTTATGCTATTAGCGTATAGGGGAGGTACCTAAGTAATCCTAGTTAGAGATATTAGATTATTGTTAAAAGAATCATGAGATACTTGTAAAGTACAAAATTATATGTTAACCTACAAGAGATAAAAGATTTCACAGTTATTAGCTTCTTGGATTCAGATTTTTTTTATTGTCTAAATGATCAAAAATCGACATCTGGTTATATCTTTATGATGACAGAAGGAGTTACGTCATGGAATAGTATTAAACAGTCCTTAACAGTAACCTTCACTATGAAAGTAAAGTATGTCATGTGTTATGAAGCTCTTTATGCTACTATATGGCTAAGGAATTTTATAACTAGTTTTAATATTATACAAAGCACTTCTAGGTTTTTGACCATCTATTGTGACAATACTACTATTATAAACTTCTTTTGTAACAACTATTGCTATGTGCCTCATGGCAAAATTGGTGGGAGGTGAGTGGATTTCAATACCTCTTTGAAATGTTGGTAAGTATGAATAAAAAGAAAATGAAATTGTCATCAATTATTTTTTATAGTGGGATTGGAACACAAAAAAATGATCTACATCCCCAAAGTTTAGATTTGAGAGTTAGTTATGTATAAGAAAAATATTAGTATCCTACAATATCTGTTCAAAAAATGGCTGCTCATTTATTTTTATTCTATTTTTTAAATTGAATTACGATAATCCTTAATATAATATATATATATATATATTTTAAAAAATTTAATTTTAATTTTAGTAAATTTCTTGATTTGGTTACCAAATTAGCTTAACTTCATGGTAGGATTTGGATAAAATAGAATGCTTTAATAATATTAAGTACTACTAAGATTATACTTGCAATTGGATTATTTAACTTTAATATGTTATAGGCAAAAATTTTATTATTTTTAAAATATTTTTTGAAAGAATTTTATTTTATTATTCTTGAAAGATTTCTATTTTATTATTTTTAAAAAAATTATTTTGTTATCTTTAAAATATTTTTATTTTATCATTTTAGAAAGATTTTTATTTTATTATTTCTAAAAAAATTTAATAAGATGAATGTAATAAAATAAGATAAAAAAATTCTTTAAAATAATCTTATTTATTTATCTAAAAAGCATCATATCAATAATTTTTTAATTTAGAATATCAAATTTATCTAATTTCATGTCTAAACTTGAAAATAGAGTTTGTTCAAAAAAATTGGAATTATAACTTCAATATTATTTTATAATTTTAAAATATTAAATTTATTCAACTTCATAATCAAATCTAAATATAAAATTGCTCAAGAAAATTAAAATCATAATTTTAATATTAATTTATAATTTTTAAAGTATCAAATTTATCTAACTTTGTGATCAAATTTGAATAAAAAATTACTTTGAAAAATTAAAATTATATTTATTGCACTTGTAATTAATTTCAATATTATTCTATTATCACAAAAATATATAATATTATTGTTTAAATAAAAATATAAACTATGAGTACACATGATGGATACAAAATAATTTTTATGTATAATAATATTAAATTTTTTTAATTTAATTGACTCATTCGATTTAACTTTAAAAATATCTTACACATTAAGAATACTAAAATAAATTGAATTCTTAAATTATTTTACTTTTTTCCATCATGGGAGTTGCACAAAATAATATTCTAACAATATTATTAAAATATAAAAAATAATAATTTTTTAAAGTAAATAATAATAAAAGTAAAAAAGAATGAAAAAATAAAATAAAAAAAGAAAACTCAAAAAGGTGGGATGAACACATTATGGTACTATCCTATCCTTTATAATGCTAAATAATTAAAAAATAAAAAATAAAAAGCTAAGAGATTTTTCAAAGGCAAGGGTCGGATGCTACATGTGCTAGCAAGCTCATGCAATACAAAGTTTAAAACTTTAGAGAGACTATGTTTTCAACACCAATAGTGATGGTGATTTTTGAGTGAGTAGGGATGTGGTAAAGGTGTCTAGGCATTTTTAAGTTTTAGTCCTAATTCTAGAAAATAAACCATTTTTAGGTTGATTTAGAAAAAGAAAGAGGGAGAACTTTAGAAAGAAAGAGAGAGATCAAGAGTGAGCAAAGTCTGTGTATGTGTCTATTTAGCTCAAATTGAGCTCCATACTCCTCTTTTTGCATACATAATTCAAGACCATATATATAATTGATGAGAATTAGAGAAAAAGAGAGGATAGGTCACCTCATCAATAACACACTTCTTATGTTTTATATATGTGAAAGGAGAGACTTCTATTATAAAATTGATAAAAAAAAAAAAAGACTCCATGTGCAATGTTAGGTGAAGTTTAGTATATGATTAACCGAGTAAAATGCAATAGGTGGGTGAGATGCAAAGTGTGGTGTAGAAGAGATGAAGAGTGTTAGCAACTTCTAATCTACTATTCTTATCCTACTCAAAAATTTAATATTTTATTTTTTTAAAATTTTATTATATATTATTTTTAAAATTTTTTAATGTAATTTAATTTTTTAATATTTATTTTATTTATATTATTATCTAAATAAAATAAGAGTTAACAACTGCCTCCTTTACTTATCTATTTAGGATTAGGGTTTAAGAGGTAAGTAAAGACGTTGATATACAATTCATAAAAATGATTCAGAATACAAACTTAACCTTCCTTAATGAAGCTTTAATTAATATTAGGACAAAGAAAAAGGATAACTTAGATCATTATAGGCTGAACCCAGTTTAACTATATTCAATTTAATAGCAATAAAGGAAAAAAGAGTTTGGGTACCATGTAGGCATGTCACTAATATAGTACCGGTGAGGAAGACTATTGTGGAGTATCTTTATCCAAATTTATTATAAAAATGTACATAAGTTTGATTAAAAAATTATATACCAAGCAATTTTCAAAAAGAATGATAGGTTAACCATCATGCTGCCATGGATTACACATCATCATAGATGCTAGAGTTATAGAATGGAATATAACAATCAAAACATACATTTTCTACAATGCAGTATCTTTTTTTCTTTAAATTTATACAAGATTGACAAACTTTAATATTGCTACAATGTCTCCATTATAGCATAAGGCAGTATAGTGGTAATTCAAAGTAAGAGTAGAAGAAATTGAGGATAGCTACCAAGAAATCAAAAAAGAGGTAGAGAAACTAGGTGATGAAGGTTAATAGAAGGTAAAGGAATGGTAATGAGAACGCTGATAAGAAATTAAAGAGAAAGAAGCAAAGAAATTAAGTGATGGAGATTAAGAGAAGATAAAAAAATAGTGAGAAAGGAAGAATTAAAGGAATAAAATGAAGAGGGATTTAGAGATAGTGCCAAGAAAAAAAGAAGAATTTTTTTTTCAACATATAGGATTACTGTGTTGTGAAGAAGATAAAAAAGGGGTAAGTATGATTTGATTTATCGACACCAAGTTAAGAAGGGTAGACAACTTATTTCTCACAAATTCAACCTAACTTTATTAGGTTTAAAAAATAATAAATAAGTCAAATTGATATAGTCTGAACCTAACTTTATTAATTTTAACTTAATAATTGAATTAAAATAAGTTTGACCTAAATTGATTGGGTTTAAAATAAATAATCTAGATTGACACAGGCTTGACTTAGCTTAATTGCACTCAATTTAATAGTAAAAATAAAATAAGCTGAATTGATAGAAGCTTAATTTAACTTAGGATAAGCTTAGCTTAATATGAATGGGTTAATTTAACAATGGAAAGACAATAATTTAGATTGACATATGTTTGACTCAACTTAATTGAGTTCAATTTTAAAAAAATGACTTGGATTGACATAAACTCGACTCAACTTGATTGAGTTAAATTTAACAAAAAAAACTAAATGACATGGATTGGGTTCAACCTAACTTAATTGAGTTTAACTTAATAAAGTAAATAACCTAGATTGATACAATCTTGACTCAATTTGATTAAGTTTAATTTAATAATGAAAAGGTAAATAACCTAAATTAACACAAACTTAATTCAACTTGATCAAGTTCAATTTAATAAGGTAAATAAAAATAACCTAGATTAATATAGGCTCGACTTGATTTGATTAAGTTCAATTTAATGATAAATAGGAAAAAGACTTGAATTGACATAAGCTTAAGTTAACTTGATTAAGTTTGATTTAACAATGAAAAGATAAATAACTTGAATTGATACAAACTCCACTTAACTTGATCAAGTTTAATTTAATGAAAAAGGAAGATGACTCGGATTAACATAGGATTGAACTAACTTGATTGGATTCGATTTAACAATATTAAAAGTAAATGACCTAGTTTGATGTAGTTTGATTTAACTTAATAAAGTTTGATTTAATGAAAAAGTAAATAACCTATATTGACGCAAACTTAATTCAATTTGATTAAGTTTAATTTAACAATAAAAAGGTAAATGGCCTGGATTGACACGAGCTTAACTCAACTTGAATAAGTTTGATTTAATAAAAAACATAAATGACTAGAATTGACATAGGTTTGACTTGACTTAATAAAATTTGATTGAATGATAAATAGGAAAATGACTTGAATTGACACATGCTTGACTTAGCTTGATTAAATTCGATTTAAAAATAAAAAGGCAAATGACCTAGATTGACACAGGCTTAATTTAACTTGATCGAATTCAATTTAATAATTAAAAGGTAAATAACCTAGATTAGTACAGGCTCAATCTAACTTAATTGAGTTTGATTTAATAATGAAAAGATAAATAACCTAAATTGACATAGACTCGACCTAAATTGATTAAGTTTGATTTAATAAAAAACTAGATGACATGGATTGGTAAAAGCTCAACTTAACTTAATCAAGTTCGATTTAATGATGAAAAGGTAAATAATTTGGATTGATACAATCTCAACTCAATTTGATTGACTTCGATTTAATGATAAATATGAAAATAACCTAAATTTGCACACGCTTAACTAAACTTGATTGAGTTCAATTTAATAATGAGAAGGTAAATAGCTAGAATTAACATAGTCTCGACTTGACCTGATTAAGTTCGATTTAATGATAAATATGAAAATGACCTAAATTGATATAAGTTTAACTAAACTTGACTGAGTTTAATTTAATGATGAAAAGATAAATAACTAAGATTGACATTAGCTTAACTCGACTTAATTAAATTCGATTTAACAATAAAAAGGTAAATAATCTAGATGAATTAGGTTTAATTTAAAAGGTAAATTATGCAAACATGACTTGATGCACGAATACAATGTATGTAATAATAACTTGGTTATTTCTCAGAAAAGTTCTTTACTTTATGATTTTTTAGGACTTTCTTTTAAGAAGTTCATGTTTAAAGAATGTTGAATTTTGTTATTTCCTACATTTTCTCTTTGTTTAGCTCAACCTTTCACCAACATTACCCTCATTTTCTATCTAGTAGAATTAAGACAATGTTAATGCTTAGTTTAACTATATATGCATTGTTAATTGCATTTAGATAATTTTAGATGAGCAAAATGTCTTATAGTGTTGCAAGACACATTTACCATATAAAGATGCATGAAATTTTCACAAGGAAAGAGAGAGATATGATAATTATTATTACTATTGCAACAAAGACTAAGAATGAAGAATTGTTAAGTATGGACAGTAATAAATATCATTTGTAATAGGGTTTACAAGGGATTTTGGCCTTTTGACAATATATTTTAGAATAATAATGTTAGTTACCCCCCGCATATGGTTCAATGATCATAAAATATGAAGCCAACCACAATGAGCCTTATCAGAGAAAGCTTTCTTCATAGCATAAAGTCCTTTTAATGCATGTTATCATCAATCTTTTTTGACAAAGTAGCTTATGGCATAATGCAAATAATTTTTCTTTCAATTGATTATATTGACCTGGATTCACTTGGCCTTTCCTAATGATGATAGCTTGACCTAAATGAGTCCAATTTCATAAAATATGGATAATTCAACTCAATCGAACTTTAAGAAAGCCTTAAAAGTCAAGAAGGTAATTAAAAAATAGAAATTAATTTTATAAAAGTTTCCTACACTCAATTTTGCATGTCTTGGGTAGATAAAAAATTTAAAACTTTAATTTTTCATTAAAGTTAAGAATGCAAAGTCGCAAGTCAGAAAATCTTTATAGTGTAAAAAGATCATAGTATGCATAAATCAACAATGTTTATCATCTAGAACTAAACAGTGTGGCAATTTTATTTAAAAAAGAAAGAACCAAATTGACAATATCTCATAAGTTATACTTTCAATCCCTCAAGTGTTTAAAGGTAAATGTCTTGCTTAAACTCAACTTATTAAAAATTGTATTATCATAGGCTTGTTTGAATTCTTAATCTTCACTACCTAATTCATATACATAAAGAAAAATAAAAGGTCTTACTAAGGCTTGTAATGGGGTTAAGGTGAAAGAAAGGTAAGAATATGGAATGAGAAGCTATCAACTGAAAAGATTAAAAGAGTATTGATAGATGAATCTAAATAGCAAGTGATTAAGAAGACATATAATTAAAATTGCAATTGTTTTGATGATATATCATTCTCTTTTCTTTTTCTTTTTTTTTCTTGTTTTCCTTTTTTTTTAATAAACTCTTCCTTTTTAACAAATACTTGATACATTTCCATATTTATTTAAGAACCTATCCTTTTATTGATTCAATACTCTCTTAACCTTTAAGGTTAGGTAAGACATTATGTTTATTTATTTACTTTTTCTTTATGCTTGTAATGAGCTAAAAATAAGGCAAATTAGGCATAAAAGGGTTAGTCAATGGAAATGTGAAGGTTAGCTATTTAGGAACAAATGATTCATTTCAAAAAAAATATCTTAATCATATTTGTGCATGCATGTGAAAATGTAATTTCAATAAGAACCAAAGCAAGTTCTAAAGTTACAACATAATAAGTGAATCTCTCAGAAAAACAATAGTCATGATTAATTAAACAGGCTCAAAGTCTCATGGATAAGAGTTGTTAAACTTGATTCTTTCAATTTAAAGTTTATTGCCAAACTTATCAATTCTAAGAAGCAAGATAATTGTTCAATTATACTATGAAACCTTTAAACTTAATTAATTCATGCTTAAAATTCATACAATTTTTAAAATTAGTGGAAAGCACCTAAGTAAGTAAGAAGACCTAGAATACTTAAAATAAAATTTTTAAAAAATAGACTCTTTCTTTCTTTTTTTTTCCTTAAATAAGGATAAACCATGAAGAAAAATATGTTATTAATAAAATGTATATCAAGAGATAAAAATAAATATTTACTTAATCATATTTTATATATATAATGAGTTTGATGGTTTTACTAATATTTTTTTGAAATATGGATAAATCATAAAGAAAAACCTATTACTAATGGAATGTGTTTTAATAGTTAAGAATAACTCTTTACTTAGTTATTCTTTACACATAATGAAACTAATAGTTTTACTAACAATTTTTTTATCATTCCTTTTCTCATTCTAATTTAGATAACTTCCCCAATATCTTTTATAGATAAGCAAAGGTGTAAAAAAGAAAGATAGAAACACAACAATAAAAATAGGACAAAAAAATTAAGAGTAAAACTATGAGAGTAGAGAAAGTTACAACAGAAAAGTAGCACTTGGCTTACGTTTCTTACTACTATCTTGGGTTTACTAATCTATCTATTTCATTAATGGATTAGGTTTAGATACACAAATTTGCATTTGGTCAATTAGTTAATCAGTAGTTGAGGTGGATATTATGGTATAATAAGTCACTTAGGAAATGAACTTCTATCCCATAGCTTGATCTAAGAAAGATAACAAACCGTTATAAAATCTATTAATGTTTAATAATCCTAATAGCTTTTTTATGAAAGTTTAGTTTAGCTCAATATGCAATATTAAAAATTCCTTTTAACATTTCTAAACCACTGGGTAATGAAATAAAGGGTTTAATATTATAAAGCATGTATTCAAAATGCTTGTGCAAGCTCAAAACCTTTAACTCAACACCTAAGGCATAGTTAATGACAATCTTGTCATTCAAATCCTTTAAAGCAATGCTCAAGACTTTGCTCTCTCTAATGATTGCAATTGTTGCCACACATCCCTTTAAACTTTGGATTCCTCTTCTATACATAAAGTTGATATTCCTAACAACGAACATCTTACCAAACTTATTTGCTGTTTTCATAAAATTATTATCTTTTCCTAGATAAACCCACCAAAGACAGATTAATTTAAATTTGCATATTAATGGTCCTTCCATTTTTTCTTCCACTTTAAAATGAGCTATATGGGTATTGACAATTGTGAATATACATATTTATACGACAAAAATAAGTAATAAAAAGATCATGCAAATTAACCATTATAAAAAAAGTTTGAATTTAAAAAGTTAAGCATAATAACTTTACAAAATGGTGGAAAAGTGTGCATAAAAAGTTAAAAAGATCATGGAAATTAACTATTATTAGAAAATTTTAAATTTAAAGAGGAAGAAAGTTAAAAGTAAATATTGCATAGAGTAATTTTAAAAAATAATATAAAAAATAAAGACAATTAGGCATAAAAGTAAAAAAAAAAAGTGATTGAAAAGTTAAAAAGAAAATATATGCATATGAACATGAACAGTAATTATAATTTTGGTTACATCTTCCTTTAATTTTATTTTTAGTAATGGCTTAAACACCTTCTATGAGTTAATAATTTGCTTTTCATCCAGCTTTCTTACAAACTGGTAAACAGAGTCTTTTAACATTAGATTTTTTAGATTATAATGCTCTTTTTCCTTATTGAATAGATCTACTAAATAAAGAAGATCAATATGACCTTATCCATTAGGATGTGTTTCAAGAGTTTAAAGGATATCATCCAATGACTCTTTATTCAGTTCATCCTTTATGAACTAAATTTGGTCTTCTTGATTTTAGTAAACCATTTTAGTGCTTTTGTAGCATGCATTATACGTCCGCCTTACACACTTATGGAAAACTCCTATTCTTTTAGCTTTTTACTTCTTAGCATAACAACTTCTTCTTATTCCCAGCATATGTTTAACAAACAAATCATAACACTCACATACTAGACATATCTTACCTTCAATGATCCAATACACATCCTTTGGAAGACCAAAATGTGTAAGTGCCTTTATTCTTTTAAGTTGCAATCTATAGATTTTCTTAACTAAATCTTGAAGAAGAGTAGGAAGCCTAATTTTGAGCTTTACGAGGGTTTCTTCCATATTTTTTAAGATCCTTACTCAATAGTGGGTTTGATATGGATGGAAGTAAGGTTTCTTTTTTGAGAAAGTTATTTTATATTTTGAAACATAGATGAATACATAAGTATAATCATATACCTATAGAAAATTGATATTGCTAAAAAAATAATTTATTACATTAAAAAATACTTCTTGATTTATTTCCAACCCATTCTTGATCATTAACTTTAAGGTTATTTTTTTCCATGTAGTACTGGTCCTTAAAGGTCACAATTAATTGTTAATGAGTTCAAGTAATATAAACAACCTTTAGTGATATCTACGTATGATGAAATGATAGATGCAAGATGTCATGGAACAAAAATAATAATCACATTCAATTGGGCAAGAATAAAACATGAGATAAGTCATTCAAGTTTAATTTTTAAAATGAGGGAAAGCCATGTAGTTTAACCAATATAAGGCTTAACCATCATTTTTGGAGTAAACTTATATGGCTTAGATAAAAGATTAATTATAGACAAGTTTTCTCATATGTTTCACAAGGATTTTTTCTGGGTTTGGATAAACTTTTCCCAAATAAGATGGTTCTAAGTTTATGATAATTTATTCTTGATTTAGGTTTTATAATACCTAATTGATAAAGGTCCTCAAATTGTGTTTATTGTCACCATCATAAGCTAGCAAGGCCTCCAATCCTCACCCATGATAGGTTACAGATGAAAAAGGTTCAATTTAAGCAAAGGTGCTTCATTAGCCTGCATAGAGATTGGAGGTCTCATGAAGGTATCACTACTTCGTCACCCAACTAACCTTAAAAGGTAATGTATAACCTAGATAGAAGGTTTGTGATATGTGTGTAAGATCTGCAATGTATAGTATATGAAAGAGAACATTAGTCATTCTAAAATCTTCACATGACTAATTTATCATGCAACAAATAAAGATAACCAGAATGCAACAAACGAGATAAATACACATGTAAAGAAAATATTAAACTAATATGAATCAAGAAAATTTAAAGTTAAGATTAAAAAAGAAAAAATATAATGACCTAACCTTTATTTGTCTCTAATGGAGTCATTAAACTGTCGCAATATGCTTTACAACGGAATTAGTGGGAGGCAAATGGATTTTAGTGTCTTCTCAGAATGTTGGTGAGTACGAATAAAAAGAAAATGAAGTCACTATTAATCATGTTTTATAGTGTAATTGAAATACAAAAAATGGTCTACATCCCTAAAGTTAGATTTAGGAGTTGGTTACATGTAGAGAATGTATTACCACCCTATAACATTCGTTCAAAAAATAGTTGCTCATTTATTCTTATTTTATTTTTTGAATTGAATTACAATGGTCCCTAGTATAATATATATGTATTTTTTAAATATAATTTTTAATTTTAGTTAATTTGTTAATTTGGTTGCCAAATCTACTTAATTTCATGATAGGATTTGAATAAAATAAAATATTTTAATAATATTAAATATTATTATGATTGCACTTACAATCGAATTACTTAATTTCAAAACATCATAGGCCTAAATTTTATTATTTTAAAAGATTTTTTTAAAATAATTTTATCTTATTATTCTTGAAACATTTTTATTTTATTATTTAAAAAAATTATTTTGTTATTTTTAAAATATTTTTATTTATCATTTTAGAAATATTTTTATTTTATTATTTTTAAAATTTTTTAATGAAATTTTTGTAATATAATAAGATAAAAAATTATTTTAAATAATCTTATTTATTTATTTAAAAAGAATCAATAAATATTTTCTTAATTTAGAATATCAAATTTGTTTAACTTCATGGATAATCTAAAGATAGAGTTTGTTTAGAAAAATTGGAAGTATAAATTTAATACTATTCTATAAATTTAAAATATTAAATTTATCCAACTTTATAACCAAATCTAAATACAAAATTACTCAAAAAAATTAAAATTAAAATTTTGATATTAATTTATAATTTTTAAAGTATTAAATTTACTTAACTTTATCGTAAAATTTGAATAAAAAATTGCTCTAAAAAATTGAAATCATATTTATTGCACTTGTAATTAATTTTAATGTTATTTCATCATCATAAAATGAATAATATTATTTTTTAAATAAAAATATAAACTATGAGTGTATATGATGAATACAAAATAATTTTTATATGCAATAATATTGAGTTTTTCTAGTTCAATTAACTCATTCAATTTAATTTTAAAAATATCTCATACCTCAATATAGAGAAGTAGTACTTTACAAAGAGCGATAGAGAGAGAAAGAGAGAGCAAAGTGTGTGTATGCGTCTATTTAGCTCAAATCTAACTCCATCCTCCCTTTTTTGCATACATAATTCAAAACCATATATAGAATTAATGAGAATCAAAGTAAAAAAATGGAAAAGCCTTAATAACACTTCTTCCATTTTGCATGTATGAAAGGAGAAAATTCTATTACAAAATTGATGAAGAAACAAACTTCATATGCAATGTTAAGTGAAATTTAGTATGTGATCAATTAAATGGAATGCGGTAGGTAGGTATAATGGAAATATGGTGTAGAAGAGATGAAGAGTGCTGGCAACTCCTTATCTACTATTCTTATCTTACACAAAATTAAAATAGTTATTATTTTTTATTTTTAAAATTTTTAATGTACTTTAATTTTTGTATATTTATTTTATTTATATTATTATTTAGACAAAATTGACAAAATTAAAATATTTATTATTTTTTATTTTTAAAATTTTTAGTGTACTTTAATTTTTGTATATTTATTTTATTTATATTATTATTTAGACAAAATTGAGTGTTAACAACAATAAAAGTTCTGCCTATATGAAACATTTTGATGTAAATTACAAGTTTATGTGAAGGAAAGTAAGCAAGCATATCATATGCATTAAACATATTTTGGTGGATTGTAAGATTGTGGATTTACTGACTAAAAGCTTAATAGTAAGAATATATCATAATCATATAATAAATATAGGTTTGGTTAAGTCTTTTTGATGTTTTAAGTTAATAGGAGTATTGTAATATAAACAATTTTATATTGAGATGTATATAAATGAAATATTCATATTGTGCCATATATTATGCATATTGTTTTAGTTATAACATATTTATAGAAACGTTTAGATCCTATCTCAATACTTTGTTAAGAATTATAATTCTTATTTGGTATATTAGGTGGATGTTTCAACCCTATGTATGAAAATTTACCTATATCATAGGATTTGTTATGTAAATCTTATTAAACACAATTTTTGTTACATATATCTTTATTAGATATTGTATTTGGCCAGTGAGATATGAGTGTATAGTGTGTATTTCATTGATATTTCTATTAGATACTATATTATGTGTTATTGGATACTTATGATCTTAAATTAGACTAATAGGTATCAAGATGCCATGATTCACTTTTATATTTTATTAAAGTAACCACTATTATTGAATTATACAATTCAAGTGAGAAATTGTTAGGCTTTTTATTTTAGACCTATTAATTCAATAATAAATAAAATATAAAAAGATTGATCTAAAAATAAAATGACTATCCAATTGAACCCAAATAATAGTTTAACTTATAAATATGATAATGAGTTGTTTTTGGTGATGGGTTGATCCATTATTTCTAAATTTTAAGTCGATCTATTTATTCCCCATTAGTGACAAATTATCTCCCTAAAACTTTTGTTAATGACTAAGGCTAATAGAATTAGTAACTCTTATATAGTGTTTGTGTGATGTGTTTGATTGTGATCATGATTCACCCTACATCTTAGTTCATATAGATTCATTAGGTATTCATCTTTTGTCTCTATCTAGGTATAATATTGCACTTTCACGATTCAATGGGAACGATTTTTTCCTAAAACTAACACATGAATCCTAAGCCCATTGATAAACACAAATTACTAATAGTCAGAACTATGCCAAAATGACCATCAAAAGAAATTTAGGGTAGCAATATCAAAAACATATTATCCACTGATATTCAAAAATATAAGACTTCTATTAAAGGCCTCAAGTACGAATACACAAATTGAGCAAAATTCAGCATTTCTGAAGGATGAATCAATAATTGTGATTTGCACTTTTAGATCAATGCTGAGAAAATTCAATACTACTGTTTCTATTATTGTTGGTATTTGCACCATAATAAGAAGAACAATACTGAGAAGATTGCTTTGATTGGAGAATATATCCAAAAATTCTATTCTTCGCCTTGGTGTGCTTATTGACCACATCTTTGCTTTGGCAAATTCTATCACAGCCCTACAGTTGGGAAAACCTAAATAATTGGCGTACAATTGTCTTGCCCAATCGAGCCAATTTCCTTCCTAAACTGAGAAAATGATTTCCTTGGCCATATAATTTGTGAATGCATATTTGTAAATTATTTTTTCATTCTTCCTTGCTTCATCACGTAGCCATTGGCCAAGAGCACATCAAGCCTCTCTTTCAAAATGCTTGTCAAACAATATATTGTAAATTATTTTTTCATTCTTCTCTGCTTCCTCATCTCTAATTAGGGGTATTCTTTAAAATTATTATTGGATTTATTCTTTAAAATTGTTGACATTGAAATTGTATTTTGTCATATTAAATGTTGGTTTTTATTTTTGGTTTGAGTATTCTGTAGGCAGCAATATAGGAGAAATATGGAGAAACAAGTTGGGAAGAATAGGGAGGAGATTAGGGTTTAAAGGGGGTAAAACGTATGACCTTAATTATTTATAGAAATCAAAGTACTAGTATTAATATTGCATGTTGGTTTTCATATTAAAAAATTGATATATAATATTAATTCTCACAACCTTTTAAAAGAAATGATGTAAGTTATTTTTAATATAATAACTAACATTATTGTTATTTTTTATGATAATTATAAACTCGACATTAAAATTAATATATAATGATACTCAATTAAGTATTAGTAAAAAATCAACATACAATTCTCTAAACAGCTAATGTATATCAGTAATTTTATAGTAGCAAATGAAAGTGAAAATTCCAAAAATTCTTCAATTATTAGTAGGATAGTGAACAACAATTTGAGTATATTTAAAGAATTATTTCAAGGGTTTAATCGGCTTAAATAGGTAAAAATTGGATCAAATAAAAAAGGCAATCAAGTTCTCTAAAACTAAACAGAGAAATTTCTTTTTCTTTTTGGTTGTTTTAAACCTTATTTTTTGCCGTTGGATTGGCCTAAAATGTTATATATAACAAAAAATTACTATAAAAAAAAGAAAATGATTGATTAAAAATTATTAGTTCATTTAATTTTTTTATAAATTACTGACCTATATATATATATATATATATATATATATATATATATATTAACAATTGTTTAACTTTTCAATAAAAGTTTATTTACGATGCCATTTGATTTAATCATTAATCTTGTTGATTGATTCAAGTGAATAATGATTTGATTACTTTTTGATTTATTATGCAATTTGATTTTTACATCATTAGTTTCACATAAAAGTTAGAATGTTTTATTTTTAGTCATGTTACTCTTATCTATAATGTTTTTTTCTTAGTTATGTTACTCTTATTTTGTATGTTTGGTTGGATGAAATAGAATAAAATAAAAATAGGTATGAAAAAGGGAATAGAATAAAATAAAATGATTATTTTACAATTATATTTGATACACTAAGGAATGGAATAGGGATTCGAATCCATTTTTATGTTTAGTATAGTAAAATTTTGATAAAATTGAATAAAAAAATTAATAAAATATCCTCAAATTAAAAATAAATGAAAGTGTAAAAATTAGTATATTTTTTATATGAAACGTAATAGTATTATTTTTATTTTTATTTTTTAGATATATAAATAATTTACATTAAATTAATTAATATATATTAAATTATTAAAATAATTTAATTTAAGATTATATTATATTCAACTAAATAATATTAATGGATATGTTATAATAATTTATACTACAATTATAACATTGTTAAAAAATTATATATTATTAAAATAAAATATAGATGATTTAATATTTTTTATATTAATTAATATTGAACGTTATTAGAAAAATTAAATATAATATATTTCACAAGAAATTTGAAATATTTTTATACTTATAATAAAAGTAATAATTTTTTTTTGAAAAATATGCAATACTTCAATTACATTATCATAAAAAAGGATAATTTTAAATTTTTAAAAATTTAATAAGAATAATATTATCAAAAAGTTCATTTCAAAAATGAAGAAATATATCATTCCATCATTCTTATTATGAAATAGATATTTTATTATTTAATTAAAAAAATTTATTTCATAATACCTATTAAATATATTTTTAAATTATTCTCATTACCATTTTTATTTTTTCTTATTTATTTTACCCAATCAAATGCACTCTTATATTCATTCTTTGTTCGCATCTCCTTCCCATTCGCAGGAACTCAAAGCCATCCTTACTGACTTGTGGGGCCCAAAATTTTGAACCCATAGAATTCTACACACCTGTATCGGAGAAAAATGAGCGGAGAGAATTCAAAATAGTAAACGTAAATTTATTCATCTTTTTAACAAAAGAATGTCAACAATGGTGGGTAGAATAGTCATTGGCCCCCTCCATCCATAATGACATTGCAGTTGGCCGCGGGCCTCCCAAGTCTCGCCAGTAAATGTGTCGTAAACGCGTGGACAATATAGCTTTTGACGGGAAATTTCTCCCTCCAACCCCAATGATTGTTGGCCCAGAAAAGCAAGAGCATTCGGCTCATAGATGGCTGATACATCTTAAAGAATGAAATATAATATCATAATTTTTAATAAAAAATTAAAAAAGTAAATAATTATAAATTTAAAAATTATTATTTATTTATTATTATTTTAATTTTTATTAATAATTTCCATAATATATTTTATTTTTATTTATTAAATATAAATTCTTCAGATTTTTATAAAAAATCAATTTTTAAGTTGTTAAATATGAACATTTATGTGTTTTTTAAAAAATAAAACATAAAAATTATAATATTTATATGATACCTAGGGTGAAAACTGAGAATACTGGTACCTTAATTAACGCCTATAATATTTTAACATGTTATCTCTATTGACACCTAGGAAGTATACCTATCCACCAGAATATGCATCTCGTTCGTTACCCAAAAAAAATGGGAGTATAAATTTAACAAAGAGATAGATCCAATTTTTTTATATTGAAATAATGAATACTAATAAAAATTATTTAAAAAAGGATTATATGTTTATCTCTCCTAAATTAAAAAAAAATTGATAAGTAAAAATGTGTCCTGCGCAATACCCTCGAAATTTTACGTAAGCAATCTAAGAAAATTTACTGTAAGGGCCATTTAACGCTTGAATCAATCCATCTTAATTAAAACTTTCGCAAACCCATTAACACAAAATTTATTGAGATCTAAATTGTTACATTTAAAAAGGATAATAATGCTGTTTACCAGAAAAAGAAAAGAAATGTTGCATGTGGAATATAATATTTTTTAAGAATTCAATATTTTATATATATATAAAAGAATATATTTAGTGATTTAGTCATTTTTGTTATTAATATATATATAATGAAAGTACATACTATATGTGAAGAAAAAATTGTTCTTCCTTATGTTTTAAGAGATATAATTTAAAAAAAAAAAGACTTTTGTTTTTCTTTTGTTATGATCAAAATAACTTCTTATTATTTTATCTTAGAAAAAATAAGATGAGATATGAATTCGGGAGTCCCAAGGAAGGACCGAAAGGTAGTGACCGGCGCGATTTCCACGATCTTTCCATTACCCCACCTTTAACTCATTCAGTCCGAGTTTCTTGTAATGACCATTTGCCCAAGGTATTTGTACCCAGAGAATTTATTATATGCACGAGAGTTTAGAATAATAGCATGGGTTATTACATATTTACCTAATCATTCACTTTTTACTGGTAGAAACAAACGAATCGATGAAGTTAGGTCCTTCTTTTTGTTTTTTTAAATTAATTTTTAATAAATAAAATCCGTTTATTAAAAGTGAAGGGGATAACTAATTATAATTCCTTATTAATAGGATTTTAATTGTATTTTTCACAAAAAATTATTAAATCTTGAATTTATATAACTTTCAAGCTATATTAATTTATATAAATATGCTAAATTCATACTTTATTAAATTACAATTTTAAATTAAGTCTCAAATATTTCTTAAAATGAACTAAATTTAATCAATATATTTTATTAAATTAAAATTATTAATTAATAACAGCTCATCCAATGCATAATTCTAATAGCTAGAACCCTACCACATGATGCAGGTCAATTTTGACTATTAAAATCATTTCAAGAAGTCTGTGAAAGTAACAAGCCGGCCAGATAAAAAGATGCCGCCTTGACTCCTGGCGTACACGGCAAAGTTGAACCACATAGGCTGGTACATGTAGTGTAGCTTCATTTTTAACAATTTAGGCATAAACCAAACAGACAGCTGAGCTAACATCTGATCATCACAATTAACGAAGGATACAAACGCCAGAAGTCACTGAACATGAAGAATCTATTCCTTCTTTTGCTTCTTCTCTTCTTTGCAGGTATGAACAAACGCCCTTCGATTTGATCTGCTTCACGCTTCTAAAATACGACTGCGGCTGCGGATGAAGTTATGCTAGTTTAGTAAAATTATGGATAAATAAAAAAATTATTAAGGAAAATTGTAAGTGTAATAAATTAGCAGTAGAAATATTCCGTATAACATTGCAGATGCAAACTATAATGCAGAACCTCCCCTTCTTACCTTACATATATTATTGATCTTTATAACATGTTTTAGTGCAGGAGCTAGCTATTGCAGCTACGATTACTTTCACCAACAATTGTTCATATACGGTTTGGCCTGGAACCATGGCCGCCGGGGATCACGTGCCCCAGTTGTCAATAACTGGGTTTGAGCTGCCAATCCGAGCATCCAAATCCGTGAATATTCCATCCCCGTGGTCGGGTCGGATCTGGGGTCGGACCGGATGCTCCCACGATTCTGGTGTTTTTGTATGCGTCACCGGAGATTGTGGCTCCGGTCAAGTCGAGTGCAACGGCGCCGGCGCAAGCCTACCGACAACATTAGTAGAACTTAAGACAGCATCAAAGAGGGGACAAGATTTGTATCATGTCAGCAATGTGAATGGGTTCAATCTACCCATGTCCATAGCTCCAAAAGGTGGATTGGGTGTCTGCAATTCGTCAAGCTGTCCTGCAGACGTCATCTCGGAGTGCCCGGAAGAGCTGCAAGAGAGATGGTCGGACGGCGGAGTCATCGCTTGCAAGAGTGCTTGCTTGGCTTTCAATGAGCCTAAGTACTGTTGCACAGGAGATTTCAACACAACAGATAAATGCCAACCAACGAGATACTCCCAGATTTTTGAGGAGCAGTGCCCTGACGCTTATAGCTACGCTTATGATAATATTAGGCTTAACGGCAGCTTTACTTGCTCCGGGAGACCAAGCTACACTGTTACATTCTGTCCTTATTATCACCGTAAGACAGGTAATTTCTTCCACGTACACTTCTATTTCATGCACACTAATCAAAATGTAGCGGAAAAAAAATATTATTCTCACTCTCTGCTCACATTCCTTTAAAAAATAATTGAACTTAACGAGCACGTGGGAAAATCATATCCTGGGTCTGTTTGTTCAGGAAGAAAATAATTTTTTTAGAATTTACTTTCCAATTTTTTTTATCTTTGGGCATTTAGATAAGTTAGTCACTAGAAAATTAATTTTTAATTAATAGAAAGTTGCTTTAATTTTTTTAAAAATAATTTTCTTTTCTAAAAATAAGAATTCATTTTTCAAGCATTGCATCTAGTGCCCAAAACTCTCCCTCTCTACTTTTTGGCGTTGTTACTCTACTCTATGGTTCTATAATTTTCAACCAAATCAATGCAGCTTGGAGGGGTGGGTCCTTTTAATTACTCAAAGCTTGTAAAAGTATAAAGTGTCCCTTCGACAATAAACAAAGTTAATTAATATTTTGATCCTTAAAAAACTTAAAAATTACACTCGTAAATTATATCATATTTAAAAATAATTTTTATAATTAATTATTTTATTAAATTATATAAATTTTATAAATAATAATTATTTTTTATTTATTTCATTATTTTTATATATGATTTTGTAATTTATTTTAAATATTTAATTAAATTTTTATATATCTAATTTAATTTAATATGTAATAACTTATTTTATTATTTTTATATAATTTATAGTTTATTTTAGGTATTTAATTAAAATTTTATATATAAAAATTATGTGTAAAAATAATAAAATAAATTAGTATAATAATATTATAATTTTATAAAAAGCATATATTTTAATAAAATAATTGATTAAATCTATGATAAATATTATTTTTGTATTTTGTAAAATCTAAATATTTACATTTCAAAATTTTAAAATTACAAAGATAAAATTTAGTCATTTAAAATAATTTAAAAATGTGTTTTACAGTTTCCACTAAATTTTTTTCTCAATTTGAGATGAAAAAGATAGAGATTAAACAAATCAAGTAAGGATGGTAAAGGAGCAAGATAGATATAGGTTGTTCTCATATGGATCTGTCCTTACAATCTTATCATTTGCCTTATATTTGCTTCATACATACTTAATTCTATTTAAATATTATTTTGATATAGTATTATGTCCACTTTACCT
This sequence comes from Sindora glabra, assembly GCA_020226215.1. NCBI lineage: Eukaryota > Viridiplantae > Streptophyta > Magnoliopsida > Fabales > Fabaceae > Sindora > Sindora glabra. The sequence goes on from CM035228.1 coordinate 25,719,366, forward strand.
ATAGTTTGTTTTGTGTTTTAGGCAATCATTTTTGGCAATTATCTTTTCGATAGAATATTATAGTGTGATTGTTATAATATTTCAATAAAATAGGGGAAATTTATTTTTTTTAAAATTTATAGAAAGTTGTACCTTTTTAAAAAATATTTTTAAAGTTATTTTTTAAGATGTAACATTTTTTATTGATAAAATGTAAATATTTACCTTCATATTTAATGTAAGTAAATATAAAAATATGTTTTTCTATGAGTATATGTTTATTATAAAATTATTTTCATAAGATTAAATATATTGAAAAAAATTATTAGAAGAAATTAATTTTTCTTTGTACACCAAACACCAAAAAATATTTTTCTTTATGCACAAACAATGAAAAATCAATTCATTCTCTAAAAATATGTTTTTTTAAGAAAATATTTTTTAGAAATTCCATTTTTCCCTGAAGCAAACGGACCTAGATGTAAGTTTAACTTTATTTTTTTTAAAAAAAAAGGAATAAAACGTAATTTATACAATTTCGTAAAGAATTAAAGCTGATGATATGGTATGGATAAAAAAAAAACAAAAAATTGTGAATCTGTAAAACAAAATTTTTTATATTCAATAATCAAGATATACTGGAAAATTAAAAAAAAAACCCACCATTTAAATATCACTACTTACTATTTATTGCCGAATTAATTTCAATAACACGATTATAACTATATAACTCATAAGCAGATATACATATATATACATATATATACATATATATACATATATATATATATGTATATATACATATATATATATATGTATATATATATATATATATATATATATATATATATGTATATATTAGATGAATTTACCCCCTTAACTTTAAAATTTTATATATTGTCCTTTTAGACTTTGCAAAATTTGAAAATAACACCAATCTTCCACTTAAATAACCATTTTATCAAATTATTTATATTTTATAAAGCTTTTAAAAAATAAAATACTATAGAATCTTATTTTTTATTTATTTTTTCATACATAAGTTTTATGTTATATAATTATTAGAAGTTAAATTATATACGAATAATTTTAATTAAATACTTTTATATAAGGTGATAAATTATTATGCAAAATATGACAAAATAAATTAATATTTTATAATATTTTAATTATTATTTAAAATTTTTATAAAAAATCACATAATTTAATAAAATAATTAATTAAGTAGAAAATGTGTATTATTTTTAAGTTTTGCAAAGTTTAAGTAGGTCATTTTCAAATTTTTAAAGTTAAAAAGGGTAAAATTCAACCATTTCAAAGTTAAAGAAGATAACTTATATTTTTCCATTAAGTTGAAGGGATTAACATTAAGTTTCACTATTATTTCCTTTCGTATTTTGATTAAATAGATGCTAGAATTAAAGATGTTTTCTTTTATATTTAAATAGGTAAAACAATTATCCCTGAAGTTGTAATATTTGTTCAATTATAATGTTAAGACATCCTACTTGAAGGAATAAAAGTGCAAATAGTTTTAAGATCTTAGGGCTACAATGAAACTAAAAATATTTTAGAAATTAAGAACCTGATTTTTTGACATTATAAAAAATATACAATTCTATTATAGAATTTACTGCAAGTCAAAACGCGTATATGCCTTGCACCTATTCATGAACCACTGGCCAATCACAGATTAATATATCAATTTTTATTTGATGTATTCTTGGAGTAATTTTATTTATACTAATTTATATAGAATTACGCCACGTAACTACTTCTAAAACATGACTTATTTTTTTAACAATTTTTGTACTTTATCAATTGTGTGTAGTTTACAATTTCAATTTTATTTTTTATCTTTTAAAATTCTTTTAATAAATTATAATTTTAATATTCAAAATTTATCTTTTATAAAAAAGTACCACGCATCAAATTTTTGATTTTATCATTTTTTATTTTCATAAATTATAAGTACATTTTAAATGTAAATTTAGTGTTGTAATTGCAACCATAATTGTTGTATCTAATTATTGATTGGTATGAATTTTATGAAAATGCAGAAATTCATGTATTTAGATGATTGGATGTCATAATTACAATTATAGTTATAGAGTCCAAATTTTTTAATAAAGAATAAATTTAGGAAACTAATTAATTCCTATGATTTGTTAAATAAAAATAAAAAAATAAAAAATTGATACATTTTCACTCTTTTTATTAGCAATAGTATTTTTTTAAAAAATAATTCTTTACCTTTTGCTTAAAAATTTAGAAAGATTAAAAAATAGCATAATTGTATTTTTTTTATTACCAATAACTTTAAAAAAAATTCTTCACTAATTACGAAAAAACTTAAGAAATAAATAAGATAAAATACAAAAAATAGAATTTCACATCTTTAATTGATAAATTAAAAAATTAGTTAAAAATAAAAATATAAATCATATCTTGAAGGTAATTATATATATAACACATGGCATAATTCTATGCACTATTGGGGCAAATAAAATTAAACTGTTGATGTGTGAAATAAAAATTACACACCCGCACACAAGCGTGTGCACACTGCACTACACCAAATACCCTTTCGTGCTTTGCATGAAAATTATTATTTACAGCAGTAAATATTGAAAGTTTAATTATTTAATGAGAAATTTATAATTATCATATATTTATACTAAAATTATAATAATATTATTAAATAAAAAATTTAACAGAAAAAAAAATAACTGTTATAAAAAAATTGTCTTGAAAATGAAAGAAAAATAGGCTTGAAATAAAAGTACAGAATAATAATTTGGCTCTAAATGAACCATAAAAATTTGGCTAGGCATTATATATGCATTGAGGCATTGGCTGTGCTCGACTAGACGTGGAAGCATAGAATTTTTTTCCTTCAAAATTTGAATTTAAATATCATTATATATATATGTGTGTGTGTGTGAAAATTGCCTTACAAACCCTCGCTTGCCGCAGAGAACATAGAATAGATTCTCTCCACTGACATTTGTCATTAGACCAAGGTCATTAGCTTGCTAAGTAACACTGACAGGTCTATATGTATATTTCCTCTCATACTATTTGTTTATCATTATTAATTAATTTCACACATATTAAAAAAATAATTTAATTTATTTATTTTTAGTGAACTTTATAAGATTACCCTTTATATATAAAATTTAAGATAATTGAAAATAAAGAGAGAAATATAAAGGAATAAATACAAGTTAGTTAATAGTTTAAAATAATAAAATATTTAATAATAAAAAAGAAGGATAGACTTGAAAAAAGAATATTTAATACTTTATTAGAATTTTAAAGTGACAGATAAAAAAAATAATTTTTTTTTAAATGTGATAGATAAAAAAAATAAAGGGAGTACATTTTAAAAAGAATCAAAGCCCGGTATCACTAATAAACAGATTTAATTATGTCTTCTTTTAACCAACTATCAATCAATATCTGAGATTTAAACTCCGTTTCATCACCTATTATGCAACGTTCTAGAAGATTTAAAGAACCATGTATGTACAATTAAAATGTTGAAACTTTCTTATGCTTCGTAAATATATTTTATGTCAAATTTGAACTTAATTGATAAGATAATAAATAATTTTGTATTAATATAAATTTTACAAGAATAATCTACATTATAATTATTTAAAATCTAACCATAAATTTTAGGAGAAACATGTTCTATAAAAAGTTATAGAAGAATGCACGTATAAATTTATAAAAATGTAGAGTTTAATTTTGATTTGGTATTAGTGTAAAATATTATATACTATTTAGTGAATGATAAAATAATATATCATTAAAAAATAATATAAAAAATTTAATTTAATTTATTATAAATATAAAATATTATATATTATCAATGAAGGATAAAATGATATACTATTAAATAATAATAATAATAATTAAAAATTTTAACAACAATAAATAAATTTTAATAAATTTTTATTAACATAATAGTAATAATTTTTAATGAAGGCCAAAAACAAATCAAATATAGACGTATTACAAGAAGAATCTCTCATTCAACAAACTATATATGCTCTCTCCGAATCACTAACCCTTTGTTGAATCTACGTCTCATAGCGGTGCAACCCATCGGCGTTTGCTACGGACAAGACGGCAACAATCTCCCAAGCAAGCAAGAAGTGGTGGATCTCTACAAATCCATCGGCATTGCCAGAATGCGCATCTACAATCCAGACGAACAAATCCTACAAGCTCTCAAAGGTTCAAACATAGAGCTCATCCTCGGCGTCCCCAATGACAGAATCGAATCCGTCGAGAGCGCTGCCAGTGCCACCTATTGGGTAAACAGGTACGTAAAACCTTATGCCTCAGACGTCAAATTCCGGTACATCGCCGTCGGAAACGAGGTCCAACCAGGTGGTGGTGAAGCAAGAAGTCTCCTCTCAGCCATTGAGAGCATCCAGAATGCAATTTCAGCAGCAAATTTGCAAGGCCAAATCAAAGTCTCCACAGCAATTTACAGCGGATTGATAGCCAATTCTTATCCACCAAACAATGGGGCTTTCACTGATAGGGAATTCATTAAACCAGTTGTTGATTTCTTGGCAAGTAATGGGGCCCCACTTCTTGCAAACATTTACCCTTACTTTTCATACATTGGCAACAAGCAAAGCATCACTGCTGAATATGCTCTGTTTACTCAACAAGGGACAAATGACGTTGGGTACCAAAACCTTTTTGATGCACTTTTGGATTCTATGTATGCTGCTCTGGAGAAAGTCGGGCACCCAGATATGCAGATTGTGGTTTCTGAGAGCGGTTGGCCATCTGAAGGAGGGGATTTTGCAACAGTTGAGAATGCTGGCACTTACTATAAGAATTTGATTAATCATGTGAAAGGTGGGACCCCAAAGAAACCTAATGGGTCCATTGAGACTTACTTGTTTGCTATGTTCGATGAAAATCTGAAGAAAGGGGCTGAAATTGAGAGGAACTTTGGGCTCTTTATACCTGATACATCTCGCAAATACCAATTCAGCTTCAATTGAAACCGAGTTGTGATAATAAACAAAACTGGAATTCTTGATTGGAGATCCTCCTTCAATCCCAAAGACCCAATTAAAGCCAGTCAGTTCATTTCAGATGGAAAGACCCTTCACTATCTTGAATTAACCGGATAAATCAATCCGATGAAACTGAGGCCATGAATTATATAATTTTTAAATTATATAAAATTATAATTTTTCCTTCAATAATAATTTGTTTATATAATTTCATTCCTCCATATAAATTCATAGCAATAATTTTATTGATAAATAAGATGATTGAATATTGAAATTATATATTCAAACTATTATTTTAGATAAAATTATAACTTTATATAATTTAAAAATTATTTTGACACTGCCTTGTCTTTTTAAGAATAAACATGAGATTAATCCATTGTAAATTGAAAAATGCTTGAGGTACATTGCTCAAGCTCAAACAGAAGACATTGGCCTGCAATGTTGCAGACACCGTGCGTTGTATTTGGACGTAAACCCAAAATGCACAGCCGAAATGGGCTAATTAGCACCCGTGCAAATTATATGATACCTCCAAATAGACTTCAACTCAATAATAATAATAATAAATGATAGCACATTAAAACTTGTATTGGAAAATATTTTTTATAAAAAAATATTTATATATATATTAATAAAAAATAATATTCTACTTGAATTGATGGTTTAAAAAAATATTGCTCAGAAGTATAGTGATAAATTTTTTTTGGAATATAAAATGTTACTTTTCTTAAATTCTTTATATTTAACATTAAATAAAAAATATTTTTTTATTTTAATATTTTATAGTTATATTTTATAAAAAAAATTTTGCCAAGAAGTGAGTTTAGCTAAAATGCAAAAGCAAACAAAGGATTTTGATACTAAATAATTACTTAACTTGTGAACTCAAACTATTTTGTACAAATCCAAAAGCAGAAATGTCAAACTAAGCCCGCAGAAGGGAGATGAAATTATCTCTTTTCAACTTACTCTTAACTTTTTGAGAACACAAGATGAACCAAATCCAAAACCTTGTGTGTTATCATCATACTGGAATGAAAAAATGTTGCAAATACTTAGCCGCAAATGAAGGTAACAAAAGTGATTATTCCCCATTTGTAGCTTCAATCCAGCCAGGGCCTAGTCTGCTTACTTGCCCCATTGGTTCTTCATATTCTCGTGCATCCTGGATTGAAGCTTCAAAGTCCGTAGAATCACTTGCGACAAGAAGAAAGCTACTAATATTATCTCTTGCACTAAATCCTCCAGCCCAAACAACATCATCAGGTGTTATTGACACCTCTATGTTAACTTCCCCCGATGTGTCAGTCAATTCATTAGGTTCACCTTTTGCCTCATGTTCAATACCTCTCTGATCAACTGTATTCATCTGTATAATATCTTCTAAAGATCGTGTAATATTTTTCACAGCATCTTCTTCATCAATCTCTGAAGGACTGGTCTTAACTAATTTATCCATAGGAGTGATCTTATTCTTACCTGATGAATTCAAATAGATGAAGTCAATTAGCCAAACTAGTCATGTAAATGGCCAATTCATTGAAGCAAAGAGAGACCGTGCAAGTTTTAAAGTAGTTTGGAAGAACTCTATTACCACCAAATAAATAAATAAACTAAATAAAAATAAAGATAGTTTGGAAGAACTTTAACAAACTTGAACTACTACACCAAAACATGCATTACCTCCTCATAGTAACAATCAAATAAGAAGAAAGATAGAAGGTGTTGGAAATAATAATTTTATAATTTCAATATGTCTAAGTTCATGTGTCTATTAAGTTATATTCATTGTGTATGATCATGTATATTGAATATTAATGTACATGTATCTCGATAATTATCATTCATGCATCTAGATAAGTGTGATTCATGCATCTAAAAATATATATGTATCTAGGAATATGTAATTCATATATATTTAGATTCACATAATTAATTAATTAGAGTCATTAATAGTTATCAAATAGTCATTGAGGTGACTATATATACCCTTTTGTACCTTGCATTTTCAATCAAATTATCATAGTTTTCTCTCTAAAATATTCCTCTACCTCTAACAAAGTGGTATTAGAACTTGGTGTTTTGATTTTAAGAGAAAAAGTGTTTAAAAAATTAGAGAATAGTTTTGAAAGCTTGGTAAAAATATAAAATAAGTAGTACTTTTGTTTAACCTTTTAAACTCATAAAGGAGAAGTATGTCATTTAGTGCATACAAATGGAGGCCTTGCTTGGAGGTCAACAAGCATAAGATGTTGTAAAGAAAAGGTATAAAGAACTAGAGAATGAACTAATTTTGAATCAACATCAAAGAGAAATTTTGACAAGGATGCAGATTAGATCAGCTTGCACTTTTAATGATTCATGCAGCTTTGAATGAAGGTATGCTTAAGAAAGTTGCTTCTATAGACAAGGTGAAAGAAGCTTAGGACATTCTTCAAAATGTCTTCAAAGGAATTGATAAGGTGAAAAAGGTTTGGGTTCAAACCTTATGAGCCACATTTGAATCTCTTTAGATGACAGAGACTAAGTCTATCTCGAATTATTTTTTTAGAGTATTGGTGATTGTCAACAAAATGAAGGATTATGGAGAAAATATCCTAAATGTACAAGTGGTTGAGAAAATTCTCCAATTACTTAATTCAAAATTTAAGGTTATCACTATTACCATTGAAAGATTGAGATATTTTGAGACTATAACTATTGAAGAACTCATGGGACCACTAGAAGCCTATGAGGAAAGTCTTGAAAAAAAAGGAAGATCTACTAATTCAAGCCCTTTAAGCAAAGCTTCATTTAAGGAATGATGGAGAAGAGAAAAGTTATAGAAGAAGAAGTTGTGATCGTGGTCGTGGTCTTGGGCGAAGTCAAAAAGGTAGAAGAAGAGGCAATGGTGACAACTGAAATAATGATAAAGATGGCTTTCAACTTAATAAAGTCTATAGGAGAGTAAGAGGAAGAGGTAGATATAACTATTCAAGAAACAATGAGAGAAGGTATGACAAAATCTAATGTTAAATGCTTCAATTGTCAAAATTTGGACATATCCTTGGGAATGTTGAAATGCTACCAATGATATTGAAGAAAAAGCTAACCTTGTTGAAGATGAGGAGCTAACTTTGATGCTGGCATAAAAGGATGACAAGAATGATGACTAGAGTTTGTGGTATCTTGATAATGGACCAAGCAATCACATGTGTGGATTTGAAAAGAAATTTTTAAAACTTGATGAGAAGGTGAAGGGTAATGTTTCATTTGAAGATTCTTCAAAAATCCAAATTCAAGGAGAAGGAACAATCTTAATTTCCTTGAAAAATGGTGATAAGAAACTTATTATATGCCTAAATTAAAGAGTGACATCTTAAGTTTGGGATAACCCCTTGAACATGGGTTTAAGATTCATATGAAAAATAATTGACTTTAGCTTAAAGATTTAAATTATAATTTAATTGCAAATTGAGTAAAATGCTTGATGGCAAGGGTCTAAGATAAAGCATGGTGCTGCTATATGAGATTTAGCCATTTTAGTTTTGGAGCACTCAAGACAATAGGAGAAAAGAAGATGGTGAAAAGAATGCCTTTAATCAACCATACTAATCAATTATGTGAAGCATGTCTCCTTGGCAAACATGCAAGAAGGAGCTTTCTAAAACAAACCTTATTTAAAGCAATTGAGCCACTTCAACTTGTACATATTGATATGTAAGGCTAATCAATCCTTAATCATTTGGTAAGAGTAAATATTTCATACTCTTTATTGATGGTTTTAACAAAAAGACTTGGGTTTATTTTTTAAAGCAAAAATTGGAAGCTTTTGTTGCATTCAAAAATTTCAAAGCTCTGATAGCAAAATAGAGTGGCTAAAATTTCAAAGCTTTAAAATTTGATCAAGGAAGTGAATTCATTTCTAAAGAGTTTAATGAATTTTATGAAACTTATAGAATTCATCATCCTTTGACAGTTCCAAGATCACTATAGCAAAATGGAGTAACTAAATGAATAAATAAAACCATTGTTAATATGGCTAGATGCATGCTAAAAATAAAAAATATGCCGGAGGAATTTTAGGTCAAAGCTATTTCCTATGTAGTTTATTTGTCCAACCACTTACCAACATTAAATGTCAAATATCAAACCACACAAGAAGCATAGAGTGGAATCGAGCCTAGTGTTAAACATCTACAAATCCTTAGAAGCATTGTATATGTTCAAGTATCATACCAAGAAAAATGATCCAAGCTTAATGATCAGAGTGTCAAGCATGTCTTTATTGGTATGACTCAAATTCCAAAAGCAATAGATTATACACCCAAGTAATGGCAAGGTAGTAGTGAGTTGAGATATTAAATTTGATGAAGAAGCAGTATGGAGTTAAGAGAATCAAGAAGAAAAAAATTATAATTTTCTCCTATATTTTGGAAAAGATGAATAAGAGTCCATGGCACCAATACAATTAGTAATTACACCTCTTTCACTTGTTCCACACCATGAAACATCATCATTCTCTAAAGGGAGCTCAAGTGAAAGACTATGAAAAATGAAAAGTCTTATTAATTTGTATGAAGCAATTGATTTGTTTTGCCTTTATGCAGATAGTGAGCCTTTGAATTTTGAAAAGGCTATAAATAATCACCAATAGAGAAAAGCCATGAATGAAGAAATCAAAGCCATTGAGGAAAATGACACTTGGGAATTAACAACACTTTCTAAGAGTTATGACGCTATTGAAGTCAAATAGGTGTACAAGGTGAAAAGAATGCTATTAGAGAGGTAGATAAATGCGAAGCAAGACTTATTACTAAAGGCTATAAACAAAAGCATGAAGCTGATTATGATAAGGCATATGCACCTATTGCCTAGATAGAGATTATTCATTTGCTCATATATTTGGCAGCACAAATAAAGTGGAGAATCTATCAACTTAATGTGAAGTCAGCCTTCCTAAATGGCTATCTAGAAGAAGAAGTCTACATTGAGTAATCGTTAGGCTATATTATCAAGGGACAAGAAGATAAAGTCTTGAGATTGAAGAAGGATTTGTATAGTTTAAGACAAGCACCCTGAGCATGGAATAATTGCATTAACAAGTACTTTCAAGATAATGGGCTTGTTCATTGCCTTAATAAGTATGTATTTATGTCAAATTTTATGGCAATGGAGATATTTTGATTGTTTATCTTCATATGAATGATCTTATTTTCATCAAAAATAATCTAAGCCTTTTTAAAGAATTCAAGAAAGCTATGACATTTGAATTTGAGATGACTAACATGGGACTCATGTCATATTATTTAGGTCTGGAGGTGAAACAATTAGAGGAAGGTATCTTTGTTTCTTAAGAAAGTTATGCAAAGAAAGCTTTACGAAAATTTAAGATGCTTGATTGTAACCTTGTAACTACATCCATGGAAAATGGAGTAAAATTATCAAAGGTTGAAGTGGGAAAGAAGGAGAATCCCACTCTTTTAAAAATCCTTACAGGAAGTTTGAGACACTTAACTTGTACAAGGCTTGATATTCTCTTTGCAATTGGAGTAGTGATTTGTTTCATGAAAAATCCCACTTTTACTCATATGAAAGCTGCTAAATGAATTCTTCATTATCTTAAAGGTAGTATTGACTATGGTTTATTTTATTTTTCTTCTAACAATTTCAAGCTTATAGGATTTTGTGATAGTGATTTTGGAAGATATATTGATGATAGAAAAAGTCCTATTAGATTTGTATTTTTTATAAGTGATAATGTTATTTCTTGGTATTCTAAAAAATAACTTGTTGTCACACTCTCAACTTGTGTATCTAAATACATGGCAACTGCTTCTTCTACTAGTCACATTGTATGGCTTCAAAAATTATTAGAAGAACTTTACTTGCTTCAAGATGGATCAATAGAAACTTGTATTGATAATAAGTCTACTTTAGCACTTACACAAGATCCAATGTTTCATGATTGAAGCAAACATATTGATATGAGGTATCATGTTATGAGAGAGTGTACTACTAAGAAAAAAGTTAAGCTAAATTATAAGAAGACTCAAGATGAGGTTGCAAATATTTTTATGAAGCCCCTCAAATGTGTAAACTTTTAAAGATTATGATCAAGGCTAAGAGTCAAGTAATTCCAAAATTAAAGGGAAGTTTGGAAATAATAATTTTATAATTTCAAGATGTCTAAGTTCATATGTCTATTAAGTTATGTTCATTGTGTATGATCACGTACATTGAATATTAATGTACATGTATCTTGATAACTATCATTCATGTATCTAGATAAGTGTAATTCATGCATCTAAGAATATGTAATTCATGTATGTTTAGGTTCATATAACTAATTAATTAAAGTCATTAATAATTTTCAAAAGGTTCCTGAGGTGACTATATATACCCCTTTGTACTTTGCATTTTCAATCAAGTTATTAGAGTTTTCTCTCTAAAATATTTCTCTACCTCTAATAAAAGGTTATAATAGATATGCTTATACATATAAAATGAACTAGAAATTGATCAATAGGCTTTTACAGTCATTAATAGCAAAAAACCTTTAGACGTTAGCTATTAAATATCCTTATGTATTCTATTTGAAGAAAAATTTGTTCATAATTTGACATGCATTATGCACTCCACACTACTACAAATCATCATAATGAGGAAATATACAATGAGAAATCCATATTAGGACTTTAAATCCTTATTGAAGGCATTACTCATAAAATTTCAAAGGATATAGCTGACATGATAAGTATGTTTATAAAATTTTGCACAAATAGCTCTGCTCTTTCCCTTTAACAATTAAGTGTAATTCAATTCCTGTATCAATTATAATCACACACTTGCCAATTTTAGTGGATTTATCTAAATGAAAAATGAAATCTATTAACATTGGTTTGTGGTTTCAATCAAATGCATATTAAAAGAAAAGGTATTACATCCTATAAGGCATCATAAATTGATTGAACATGGTAATATCAAACGTGTCATACAAGGATCTAAGTGCTTTAAAAGAGCTTCATATAAAAGAAAGAAATTAATGATAACACTCACCATGTATCAGTTTATCTTATTTGTACTCTATGGAGAGCTAAAACTTTTAAGAAAATGCTATGTAGAATTCCCTTCACATTTATTCACTTTCTTGTGAAGGTTAAAATCCATTATAGAAGCTTAAGAATAATTTGATCTATAGAAAGAAAAAGATTAAAACAAAAGCATTATAATCTTATGATTGACTTATTTCTAAGGTAATCTATTGCTCTAAACAAGCGATTGACTTCCATAATTTTTGTAGAAAAAGACAAATAGAAGTCAATAAGGAGAAAGATCTAATTGCAACATCTATCTAGGTTATTAAATACTAATAATAATAATTTTTTTTTAAGGTTTCACAAAAAATATGCAGTTGACCTTTCAAAATCATAGTACTATTATTGAGTTTACTCATATCTCCATCAAGCCAACCTAAAGAAACATTCAAAAACTACTTCTGCCTGATTCAAATATTACAACAAGATTGTGGCCATTTGCCCTTCTCTATCATTGGGTTATTCCATGGAAATTACAAAAATACCCCTACTTTTACAAAAAAAAATTCATAAAAGTAGTATATTACAACTCAAAAAGTGTCACAATTCAAGTTATTAGGTCTTTAGCATGTCTTTAGTTATTTGTCACAATGCTTTTTGCTTCTAAAGGTTAGCCATTCAAAACAATTCACAAGCTTAATTTGTAACACTATACAACTTATTTTACTTTTTACTTTGTGTCAGTTTCTTATTAGGAAAAAATTTTATTCACAATATTTATTCATAAAGTTTAAAAACCAGTGATTTCTAGTAATTTTCTAATATACCTACAAAAGAATAAGTATGACATTAATAATAATACTAATCCTACAACATTTTCTCAATTAATATCTAATTCAAATTGTTTTAATTAGATAAATGCTATAAGGGATGAGTTAGCTTTAATACAAAAGAGTCAAGTGTGGGATCTAGTTGAGCTATATATAGGTTACAAGTCAATTGGATGTAAATAGGTCTTTAAGACCAAAAGGGATGCTTGAGGTTAAATCAAGAGATATAAGGCCAAATTGATAGCTAAAACTTGCACCTATAAGGAAGGCATAAACTATAAAAAAATATTCTTGTTAGTTTCAACTAAAGATCTATTTTGAGTTTTATTAGTTGCTAATTTTGATTTAGAGATATATTAAATGGATGTGAAGATGCCTTTCTTAAACAATGATCTATTAGAAATTGTTTATATAAACTAAGTAGATGATTTCTAAGAAAAAGGAAAAGAGCATCTTATGTGTGAACTTAAAAAGTCTATCTCTGGTTTAAAACAAGCATTTAGATAGTATTATCTCAAGTTTGAAGAGGTAGTAACTTCTCTTGAATTTAAGTATAATGTAGTAAATCAATGTACTTACATGTTAATGAGTATGGATAGCTTTGTTATACTAGTACTATATATAAATAGCATTCTCCTTGTAAGCAATGATGTGAACTTACTAACTAAGATAAAGCAAATATTTTCTAAACATTTTTTTTAAAGATCTTGTGTATGCCTTATATGTTCTAGGCATAAATATATAGAGTGACAAATCTCAAAGATTAATTAATTAGTTTCAATAGATATATGTTGAGAAAGTATTAAAGAGGTTCAAAATGTCAACTTATTTTAAGTTTCTACACCTATTTCAAAAGGTAAGGTTTTCTTAAAGTTCTAGTATCCTCAAATGACGTTGAAATTGAAAGAATAAAAAATATCTTATATGCATCAGTTATTAATAGCTTAATATATGCTTAGGTATGTATATATCTTGACATAACTTATGCTACTAGTGTACCAAAGGTACTTGAGTAATCCGAGTTAAAGATATTAGATTGCTGCAAAAGAGTCTTAAGGTACTTGTAGAGTACAAAAAGATTATATGTTAACCTATGAGGGATTAGGAGATCACACAATCAACAGCTACTCAGGTTCAAATTTTTTCAATTTTCCAGATGATCATAAATTGATATTTAGATACATCTTCATGATGGTAGAAGAAGTTATATCATGCAAAAGTGTTAAGTAGTCTTTAGTAGTAACCTCTATTATGAAAGCAGAGTACATCATGTTTTATGAGGCTTCTTGTACTTTTATATGATTGAAGAATTTTATGGCCGATTTAAGATTACAAAAAGTATATCAGGCCTTTAACCATTTTTTATGACAATATTGTTATTATAAGCTTCTCTTGTAATAATAAAAGTTTTGTTTATATGAAGTATTTTGATGTAAAATACCGATTTTTGTGAGAGAAGGTGTGTAAACATATCATATATATTGAACATATTTTAATGAATCATAGGTTTGTGGATAAACTAACCAAAGGCTTAATGGTAGGAGCATATTATGATCATGTAGTCAACATAGGTTTGGCTAAGTCTTTTGATGTTTGGGATTGGTAGGAGTATTGTAATGTAAACAATTCATTTTGAGATGTACATAAATAAAATATTTATATTTTGTCATATATTCTGCATATTTTTTTGGTTATGGCATATTTACAAAATGTTTAAATATTATCTCAATACTTTGTTAAGAATTATAATTCCTACTTGGCATCTTTGGCAGATGCTTCAACCTTATATATGAAAATGTACATATATCATCATGATTTGTTATGTAAATCTTATTAAACACAATTTTTATTACATATATCTTTATTGGATGTTGTATTTAATTAATAGGGTGTGAGTGTAAAGTGTGGTGTATTTTGTTGATATTCCTATCAAATACTATATTATGCACTATCGAACACTTATAATCTTAATTTAGATTAATGGGCGTAAAAATGCTATAATTTACTTTTGTATTTTACTAAAGTAATCATTATTATTGAATTATACAATTCAAGTAGAAGATTGTTAAACTTTTCATTTGGATCTAATTCAATAATAAATAAAATGTGAAAGGATTGTTTCAAAATTAAAGTGGCTATCTAATTGAGACCCAATAATAGTTTAACTTGTAAATGTGATAACGGGTTATTCTAGAGGATAGGTCATTCCACTTCTTGTTACAACTTATAACAGTGGCCATTACTTCTAAATCTTAAGTTAATTTGTTTACTCCTGATTAATGACAAATTATCTCCGCAAAACTTTTATTGATGGCTTGGGCTAATAAGAGCAATAATTCTTATGCAGTGTTCATGTGACATGTTTGATTGTGATCATGATTCACCCTCCATCTTAATTCATACAGATTCATTAAGTATTTATCTTTTCTTTTTACTTGGTTGTAATATTAAACTTTTCACATGATTCAGTCGGAACAATTTTTCCCTAAAACTAACATATGAATCCTAAGCTAATTAATAAACATAAATTATTAATAGTTAGAACTATGCCAAAATGACCACTGAAAGAAGAGCAAGATAGTAATATTAAAAATAAATTATCCATTGATATTTAAAAGTATAAGACTTCTACTAAGGCCTCAAGTATAAATATATAAATTGAACAAAATTTAACATTTTTGAAGGATAAATCAATAACTGCAATTTGCACTTTTAGATTAATGTTGAGAAAATTCAATACTATTGTTTCCATTGTTACTAAAAAGATCACTCTGATCGGAGAATATATCCAAAAAACCAATTCTTTGTCTTAATGTGCTTATTGACCTCATCTTTGCTTTAGTAGATTCTATTACAACCATACAATTGGGAAAACCTATATAATTTGGGCTACAATTGTTTTGTCCAATTAAGCTAATTTCCTTCCTAAATTGAGAAAATAATTTCCTTGGCCATATAATTTGTGAATGCATATGTTGTAAATTATTTTTTCATTCTTCTATGCTTCTTTATCTTTGATTAGGGGCATTCTTTAAAATTATTATTCAATTTATTCTTTAAAATGGTTAACATTAAAATTATATATTGTCATACTAAATGTTAATTTTTATTTTTAGTTTAAATATTTCGTAAGTAGTAATACAAGAAAAATATGAAGAAACAAGTTAGGAACAATAAGGGAGGAGGGTAGGGTTCAAAAAGGGTAAAATGTATAACCTTGATTATTTATAGAAATTGCAGTACTAGAATTATGATATTACATGTTATTTTTTTAATAAAAAAATTGATTTGTAATGTTATTTCTCATAACCTTTTAAAAGAAATGATATAGGTCATTTTCAATATAATAATTAATGTTCTTTTTATTTTTTTATTATAGTTATAAACCTAACATTAAAGTTAATATATAACGATGCTCAATTAATTATTGGTCAAAAATTAATGTGTAGTTATCTAAACATCTAACTTATATAAGTAATTTTATAGTAATAAATGAAAGTAAAAGTTTCAAAAATTCTTCAATTATTAGTAGGATAGTGAACAATGATTTGAGTATATTTTAAAGAATTCTTTTAAGGGTTTAGTTAGTTTAAATTGATAAAAAAAACTAGATAAAAAAAAAAGATCAACCAAGTTTTCTAAAACTAGTCAGTAAAATTTCTTTTCATTTTTGGTTATTTTAAAGCTTATATTTTACCATTGGATTGACATAAAATGTTATATATAACCAAAAATTACTTAAAAAAAGAAATAATTAATTCAAATTATTAGTTTATTTAACCTTTTTATAAATTACCAACCCATATATATGTAACATATTAACACTTGTTTAAATTTTTTAATCTTAGTTAGAGATATTAGATTGCTATTAAAAGAGTCATGAGATGCTTGCAAGGTATGAAAGATTACATATTGACTTACAAAAGAATAAGAGATTTCATGATTATTGACTACTTAGATTCAAATTTTTTCGATTGTCTAGATGATCACAAATTAACTTTTGGGTACATCTTCATGATAGTAAGGGAGCTCTGTGTCATTAAAAAGTGTTAAGTAGATCTTAATAGTAACTTTCATTATGAAAGTAGAGTATGTCATATGTTATAAAGTTTTTTATGTTGCAGTATGGTTGAGAAATTTTATGGCTAGTTTTAGGATTATAGAAAGCATCTTTAGGCCTTTAATCATCTATTGTGACAATACTGCTACCGTGAACTTTTCTTGTAATAACAAAAGTTTTGCCTATACGAAGCATTTTGATGTAAAGTATCTGTTTGTGTGAGAGAAGATAAGTAAGCATATCATATGTATTAAACATATTTTTATGGATTGTATGCTCATGGATCTATTGATCAAAGGCTTAGTAATAAGAATATATCATGAGCATGTAATAAATATGGATTTAATTAAGTCTTTTAATATTTTAATTTAGTAGGAGTATTGTAATATAAACGATTTTACATTGAGATGTCTATAAATAAAATATTTATATTTTGTTGCATATTGTGCACATTTTTTTAGTTATGACATATTTATAGAGATGTTTAGATCATATCTCAATACTTTATTAAGAATTATAACTCTCATTTAGCATATTAGGCAGATGGTTTGATGTTATATGTGAAAATTTACATATATCATCATGATTTGTTATGTAAATCTTATTAAACACAATTTTTGTTACATATATCTCTATTGGATATTGTATTTTGTTAGTGAAGTATAAGTGTACAATATATATTTTTTGATATCTTTATTAGATACTATATTATGCATTACTAAACACTTATGATCTCAGTTTAGACTAATAAGTGTAGATACACCATAATTTACTTTTGTATTTTATTAAAGTGACCACCATTATTAAATTATATAGTCCAAGTGGGAGATTATTATACTTTTCATTTTGGATCTATTAATTTAATAATAAATAAAATATAAAAAGATTGATCAAAAAATAAAGTGACTATCTAGTGGAACCCAAATGGTGTTTAGATTGTAAACATTGGAATAGATTTTTCTTAGTGATAGGTCAATCCACTTTTTATTACAACTTATAAATAGGGGTTGTTACTACTAAATCTTAAGTCAATCTTTTCACTCCCCATTAGTGATTGATTATTTCCCCGTAACTTTTGCTAAAGGCTAGGGCTAATAAGAGTAGTAACTCTTGTGCAATGTTCATATGGCATGTTTGATTATGATTATGACTCACCTTTCATCTTAGTTCATATGAATTATTCAAGTATTCATCTTTTCACTCTATCTAGGTATAATACTGTATTTTTCACATGATTTAGCGGGAATAATTTTTCCTTACAACTAACACATGAATCCTAAGCCAATTAATGAACACAAATTACTAATAGTCAGAACTAAGCCAAAATGACCACCAAAAGAAATGTAGGATAGTAATATCAAAAACATATTATCCATTGATATTAAAAAATATAAGACTTTTACTAACGGCCTCAAGTATGAATACATAAATTAAACAAAATTCAACATTTCTGAAGGATGAATTAGTAATCATGATTTGCACTTTTATATCAATGCTGAGAAAATTCAATACTATTGTTTCCTTTATTGCTGGTATTTGCACCATAATATGAAAAACAACTGAAAAGATCACTCTGATTGAAGAATATAACCAGAAATCCTATTCTTTGCCTTAGTGTGCTCATTAACCACATCTTTGCTTTAGCAAATTCTATCACAGCTATACAATTGGGAAAACCTAGAGAATTTGGCCAACAATTATTTCATCCAATTGAGCTAATTTCCTTCCTAAATTGAGAAAATGATCTCCTTGGCCATGTAATTTGTGAATGCATATGTTGTAAATTATTAGTAGGATAGTGAACAACAATTCAATTATATTTAAGGAATTGTTTTAAGGGTTTAATCAGTTTAAATCGATAAAAATTGGATAAGATAAAAATTTAATCAAGTTTTCTAAAATTAGGTAGCAAAATTTCTTTTTCTTTTTGATTGTTTTAAACCTTACTTTTTGCCATTGGATTGGCCTAAAATGTTATATATAATAAAAATTACTAAAAAAAGAAATAATATATTAAAAATTATTAGTTTATTTAATTTTTTATAAATTACTGACCTATGTATATAATATATACTAACAATTGTTTGATTTTTTAAATAAAATTTAAATAGAATTTTATTTATGATATCATTTGATTTAATCATTAATCTTACTGATTGATTTAATTGAATAATGATTTGATTATTTTTTATTTATTTTGATTTTTAAATCTTTAGTTTCTCATAAATGTTAGACTGTTTTATTCTTAGTCATGTTACTCTTAGTTAGAATGTTTTGCTCTTATTTTCTTACTGTTCGTTTAGTTAGATGAAAAGAAATGAAATAGAAATAGGAATAAAAATGAGAAAAGAAAAGAAAAGAAAAAAATGAAATAATTATTTCATAATTATATTTAGTATAGTAAGGGGAGGAATAGGTATTTAAATCCATTTTTATGTTTGGTATAATAAAATTTTGACAGAATGAACTGAAAAAAATATTAATAATAATATCATAAAATTAAAAATAATAGAAAGTGTTAAAATTATTACATTTTTATATGAAAAATAATATTACTTTTTTTTATTTATATTTTTATGTTTAGATATATAAATAGTTTGTGTTAAATTGATTAACATATAAATTAAATTATTAAAATAATCTAATTTCAAATTATATTATATTCAATTAAAAAATATTAATGGATATATTATAATCATTAATGCTTTAAATGTAATATTGTTAAAAAATTATATATTATTAAAATAAAACGTGGTTGATTTAATATTTTTTAATAAATATTATTTGTTGTTAAAAATATTAAATATAATATATTTCACAATAAATTTGAAATATTTTCACATTTATAATAGAATTGATAAAATTTTTTGAATAAAACACAATGCTTCAATGATATTATCCTAAAAAATGTTGATTTTAAAATTAAAAATTTAATTCAATTAAAAATGAAGAAATATATCATTCCATCACTTTTATTATAAAATAAATATTTTATTATTTAATAAAATAACTATTTTTTAAAAAACTTTATTTCATAGTACCTATTAAAATATTTTAAAATCATTTTCTTTACATTTTTATTTTTTATTTTATTTTTTTCATCAAATACATTCTCATATTCATTCTTTCCTCGCATCTTCTTCCCATTTGTAGCCTTCCTTACTTGTGGGGTCCATGATCCCGTAGAATTCCACACGCGTATATCGGAGAACAGCGAGCGGAAAGAATTCAAAGTAGCAAACGCAAATTTATTCATCTTTCCAATAAAAGAATGTCAACAATGGCGGTAGAATAGTCATTAGCCTCCTCCAATCATATGACATTACAGTTGGCTGTGGGCCTCCCAGGTCTCGCCAATAATGGCATCGTAAACGCGTGGACAACGTCGCTTTTCACTGAAAATTTCTTTCTCAATCCCAATAATTGTTGGCCCAGAAAAGCAAGATCATTTCGGTCATAGATGGCTGACACATAATAATTTTAATAAAAAATTAAAATAATAAATAATTATAAATTTAAAAATTATTTTTATTTTTTACTATTTATTAAATTTTGTGTTCTTAATTTTTTGTCAATAATTGTGATAATATATTCTATTTTTTAAATTATATCCTAAAGGAGTTTAATTTCATTGATTTTTTTTTGGTAAATGGTTCTGTGTGGTTTTAAATATTTGTTAATTGACCTAAAAAAATTTCTTCTTATAAATAATTTTTAAAATAATTTAAATATAAATTGTTCAGGGTTTGATAAAAAAAAATCAAATTTTAAATTATTAAATATGAGTATTTTAAAAAATAATATTACACTTTTAATGTTACATATGAATGTTTTTACTTTTTTTTTTTTTAAAATAAGACATAAAAATTATAATCTTTCTATGATACCTAGGGTGAAAAGTGAGAATATTGATACCTTAATTAACACCTATAATATTTTTACATATTATCTCTATTGACACCTAAGAAATACGCCTATCCACCAGAATACGCCTCTCCTTGGTTAAACAATAAAAATAAAAATAAAAATGGGAGTATAATTATATTGAAATAATGAATACTAATAAAAATTATTTAAAAACTATATATTTATATCTCCTAAATTAAAAAAAGAAATTGAGAAGTAAAAATATGTCCTGCCCAATATCCTTGAAAATTTACGTAACCAACCTAAGGATATTTATAGTAAGGGCCATTTAACAATTGAATAAATCCATCTTAATTAAAACTCTCGTAAACCCATTAAAACGAAATTTATTGAGATCTAAATTATTACATTTAAAAAGGATAATAATGCTGTTTACCAGAAAAAGAAAAAAAATGTTACATGTGGAATATAATAATTTTTTAAGGTTTTATCTACTTTTAAATTTTGGATATGAATTCAATATCTTATAGATATGCATTTAGTAGTTTAGTCATTCTTCTTGTCAATATATATATATATATATATATATATATATATATATATATATATATATATATATATATATATATATATATATATATATATATATATATATATATATATATATATATATATATATATATATATATATATATATATTTTGAAAGGAAAAACCATATATGAAGAAAAATTTGTTCTTCCTTATATTTTAAGAGACATAATAAAAAAAGAGACTTTTGTTTTTCTTTTGTTATGATCAAAATAACTTCTTATTATTTTATCTTAGAAAAAATAAGATGATATATCGATTAGTGAGTAATAAGGATGGACCGGAAGGAAGTAGGAGATTAATTCAATATAGTTATAGTGACCGGTATAATTTCCACGATCTTGCCATTAACCCACCTTTAATTCATCCGGTCCGAATTTCTTGTCATGACCATTTGCCCAAGGTATTGGTACCCGGAGAATTTATTATATGCGTGGGAGCTTAGAATATTAGTATGAGTAATTACATATTTACCGAATCATTCCCTTTTTACTGGTAGAAAGAAACCAAAGTTAGGTCTTTCTTTTTCTTATATATTAATTTTTAATAAATAGAATCCGTCAATTTAAAATGAAGAGAATGCTTAATTATCACTTCTTATTAATAGAATTTTAATAGTCTTTTTCATAAAATATTTATTGTGTCCTAAACTTACATTAATTTATATAAATGTGCTAAATTCATACTTTATTAAATTATAATTTTAAATAAAGTCTCGAATATTTCTCAAAATGGACTAAATTTGATCAGTGTATTTTATTAAATTAAAATCTTTAATTAATAACATCTCATCTAATGCATAATTCTAACAGCTTGAACCCTACCACATGATGCAGGTCAATTTTAACGATTAAAATCAATTCAAGAAGTCTGTGAGGTAACAAGCCCGCCAGATAAAAAGATCCCGCATTGACTCCCGGCGTACACGACAAGCCTGAACCACATAGGCTGGTACATGTAGCGTAGCTTCATTTTTAACAATTTAGGCATAAACCAAACAGACAGCTGAGCTAACATCTGATCATCGCAGTTAACGGAGGAAACAAACGCCAGAAGTTGCTGAACATGAAGAATGCTGGAGTAGCTCTCTTCCTTCTTTTGCTTTTTCTCTTCTTTGCAGGTATGAACAAACGCCCTTCGATGTGATCTGCTTCACGCTTCTAAAATACGAGTGCAGCTGCAGATTTAATTATGCTATTTTAGTAAAATTATGGATAAATAACAAAAAAAAAAAAACAAATTATTGAGCAAAATTGTAGAGAATTACAGCTGCAGTGCAATAAATTAACGGTAGTAACCAGTAATGTTCTGTGTAACATTGCAGATGCAAACTGTAATGTAGAACCTCCCCTTGCCTTATATATATTATTGATCTTTATAACATGTTTTAGTGCAGGAGCTAGCTATTGCAGCTACGATTACTTTCACCAACAATTGTTCATATACGGTTTGGCCTGGAACCATGGCCGCCGGGGATCACGTGCCCCAGTTGTCAATAACTGGGTTTGAGCTGCCAATCGGAGCATCCAAATCCGTGAATATTCCATCCCCGTGGTCGGGTCGGATCTGGGGTCGGACCGGATGCTCCCACGATTCTGGTGTTTTTGTATGCGTCACCGGAGATTGTGGCTCCGGTCAAGTCGAGTGCAACGGCGCCGGCGCAAGCCTACCGACAACATTAGTAGAACTTAAGACAGCATCAAAGAGGGGACAAGATTTGTATCATGTCAGCAATGTGAATGGGTTCAATCTACCCATGTCCATAGCTCCAAAAGGTGGATTGGGTGTCTGCAATTCGTCAAGCTGTCCTGCAGACGTCATCTCGGAGTGCCCGGAAGAGCTGCAAGTGAGATGGTCGGACGGCAGAGTCATCGCTTGCAAGAGTGCTTGCTTGGCTTTCAATAAGCCTAAGTACTGTTGCACAGGAGATTTCAACACAACAGATAAATGCCAACCAACGAGATACTCCCAGATTTTTGAGGAGCAGTGTCCTGACGCTTATAGCTACGCTTATGATAATATTAGGCTTAACGGCAGCTTTACTTGCTCCGGGGGACCAAGCTACAATATTACATTCTGTCCTTATTATCTCCGTAAGACAGGTAATTTCTTCTTCAATGTACACTTCTATTTCATACACACTAATCAAAATGTAGCGCCAAAAAAAAAAATATTATTCTCACTCTCTGGCCCAAATTCACAAAAAATTGAACTTAATGAGCACGTGAGAAAATCATATCCAATTTAAACGTAAGTTTAACATTATTTTTTTAAAAAAGGGATAAATTGCAATTTACAGAATTTCATAAAAAATTAAGGCTGCGTTTGGCGAACAGTGTTTTTCGGTCAAATAGTTGTTTGACCGAAAAACACTGGCCTTCGCAGCGTTTTGAAACGGCTGTTTTATGCCAGTTAAACAGCTGTTTTTCGATCAAATCAGCTAAATGCCAGCTAAAACGTTGTTTGCCAAATGCGGGCTAAAGCTGGTGGTATGGTATGGATTAAAAAAAAAATGTGAATATGTAAAAACAAAATTTTTGGTATCTAATAATCAACATATTTTGGAAAATTAAAAAAACCCACAATTTACATAACACTACTTACTATTTATTGCCAAACTAATTTCAAGAACGAGATTATAACTGTATAACTCATATGCACGTATATATTTGTATAAAAGAAAATCTACATATATATAGAAAAAAATATAAATTACCTCCATTTAATTTTAGAATACTTAGATTTTACCTCTTTAACTTTAAAATTTAAAAATTATTCTCTTAAATTTTGTAAAATTTGAAAATAGCATTAATCTTTCACTTAAATGACTATTTTATCAAATTATTTATTTCTATGAAATTTTTAAACAAAAATCAAGATATAATAAAATGCTATTTTTATGCATAATTTTAATGTTATATAATTAATAAAAATTAAATTATATATCAACAATTTTAATTAAATACTGTATATCAGAAATTATGGAAAATATGAACAATTAAATTAATATTTTATAATATTTTGATTCTTATTTAAATTTTTTAATAAAAATACATAATGTAATAAAATAATTAATTATATAGAAGATGTGTGTTATTTTTAAGTTTCACAAAGTTTAAAAATGTGATTTTCAAATTTTTGAAGTTGAAGAGGTTAAAATTCAACCATTTTAAAATTAAAGAAAATAATTTACATTTTTCCATTAAGTTAAAGGGAATAGAATCTTAACATCAAGTTTTCGATATTATTTCCTCTTTTATTTGGATTAAATAGATATTAGAATTAAAGAAAATGTTTTCTTTTATATTTAGATAAGTAAAACAATTATCCTCTAAATTTTAATTTTTATTCAATTATAATGTTAATGCATCCTACCTGAAGGAATAAAAGTGCAAATAGTGTTAAGATCTTGGGATTACAATACTAAAAATATTTCAGAAATTAAGAAGCTGATTTTTTGACATTATAAAAAGTACGATGCTATTATAGAATTAAAAATACTTTGCGACTGCGAGTCAAAACGCGTATATGCCTGACACCTATACTGGGACCACTGGCCAATCACGGATTAATATATGAATTTTTATTTCATACATTTTTGGTATAATTTTATTTATACTAGCTTATATAGGATTGCCCCACGTAACTATTTCTAAAAAATGATTTTTTTTATTTTTTAATTTATCAATTGAACATATTTCACAACTTCAATTTTTATTATTTTTTATCTTTTGAATTTTCTTTAGTGAAGTAGAAAAAACTTTTAGGTTTGTTGCTTAAGAAAAAAATGTAACAAGTCAATATCTTTATTCTTTTAATTTTAAATTTTTAAAAAATTATAATTTTAATGTTCAAAATTTATTATTTACAAAAAAAGTGCCATGCATCAAATTTTTTATTTTATCCTTTTTATTTTTTAATATTTATAATTTTTGTTTTTTAAATATAAAATTAGTGCTGTAATTGTAACCATAATTATTGTATTTAATTATTAATCGATGTGAATTTCATGAAAATGCAGAAATTCATATATTTGGATGATGCAATAATTGCAACTATAGTTATAGAGTCCAAATTTTTTTATAAGGAATAAATTTAGGAAATTAATTAAGTGTTATAATTTATTAAATAAATAAATTTTAAAAATTTTAAAAAATAAATATAAAAATATTGATATATTTTCACTCTTTTTATTAGCAATAATATTCTTTAAAATAAAATTATTCACCATTTACTTTAAAATTTAGAAAGATAAAAAAATAGATTAGCAATAGCTTTTGAAAAAAAATCTTCACTAATTACACAAAAACTTTGAAAATAAAAAAGATAAAACACAAAAAAAAATAGAATGTGACATATTTAATTGTAAAATTAAAAATTTGTTAAAAAAATAAAAAATAAATCATATCTTGAAGATAATTATATATAAAACATTCGGCATAATTCTATGCAACGTTGTTAACACTGTTGGTGTAAATAAAAATTACACGTGTACGCACGCATGTGAGCGTACACCCCACTGCACCAAATACCTTTTCGTACCTTGCATGAAAATAATCTTTTACAGTAGTTAATATTCAAAACTTAATTATTTAATGAGAAAATTATAATTATCATTTAGTTATCATAAAAATATAATAATTTTATTAAATAAAAAATTTAACATATAAAACAATAATTGTTATAAAAAATTGTCTTCAAAATGAAAGAAAAATATGCTTAAAATGAAAGTATAGAAGAATGATTTTTACTCTAAATAAAAGTTACATAAAAAATTGGCTAGGGATTATATATGCATTGAGGGATTGAATGCGCTCGACTAGACCTGGAAGCATATAATTTTTTTTTTTTTACAAATTTTGAATTCAAATACTATTATATATATATATATATATATATATAACACAGCAACAATAGTCATGTTAACACTAACATGTCTATATATAAATATATTTAAAAAATCTAAGCTCGCTGTCACTGATAAACAGATTTATGTCTACTTCTAACCGGCTATCAATCAATATCTGAGATTTAAAACTTGGTTTCATCCCCTATTATGCAAAGTTTTAGAAAATTTAAAGAACAATATATATACAATTAAAATGTTGAAACTTTCTTATGCTTCGTAAAGAATTGATAAGATAATAAATAATTTCATATTAATATAAATTTTAAAAGAATAATCTACATTATAATTATTTTAAATATAACCATAAATTTTATGAGAAACATATTCTCTAAAAAGTTACACAAGAATGCAAGTATAAATTTATAAAAACATAGAATTTAAATTTGATTTACTATATATGTTATATATTATTAATGAATAAAAAATGATATATCATTAAAAAATAATATAAAAAATTTAAATTTAATTTATTTTTAGCATGAAATGTTATATATTATTGATGAATTAGAAAATAATAAATAATTTTTTTTAATAATAATAAATTATAATAATTTTTTATTAATATAACTGTAATAATATAGAACTATTTTAAACTAATAATCGGTCAAATTTGACTACACGAACAGATTCTGAAATTTTGTTTGACACGAATAGATACTGACGCCCACCCTTCTTTTGAGGCGTCACCTCAAGACGGGCAATCATGAGGGCAAGCTCCATCCCAAGCTTTATCTAATTTATGAAATACAATTTCTATAAATGTAATATATGAAAAACTGGTATATAATAGAAAATACCCTTTATTATTAGGGGGGCCTGAAGTGCATGAGTGTTTCTCTTTTGTGCTCCCTCTTTTCTTTTCTTAGGATTGAAATTACAGTTCACTTCTATATATATATATATATATATATATATATGTATATATATATATATGTATATATAATTTTATTAATTTTTCACTTAATTCATCTATATTTACAAGTATTAAAATTTATTCATTTGTATTAACAATTTATTCCCTTAAAATTTTTTCATCTAATTTTTAGTAGAATATTTTATAACAAGCAAGTTAAGTGATTTTGAACAAGATTGTAAATAAGTAAAATGTAATCCTTTTTTCATCTTGATGTTATGAATATATGTAATTGTTATATTATTTATAAAATTATTAGTAATAAAATATATAGATTTTATTATTTATAAATGTAGGTAAAGTATTTTAATGCTTACTATAAGATTTTTCAATCACATCATGACATATGTATAATTATTTTATTTAATTATTATCAATAATTATAATAACTATTAATGCATTTTTTTTAAAATAGGACAATTAACACAAATGTTATAATTATAATATAAAGGCAAATAGATCCTTATCTAAGTTTTGTTTTTCATAAAAATATAGAAAATTAAATTACACTTTTCTCTTTTAGGATTTCACTTTATTTTATTTAACTCATATGCAATAGAGTTTTTCATTGCAAATTGGATGGAAAAAAATTTAGATAGATAAAATGTTAACATAAATAAGTGAATTTCAAGACTTGAAAACCAAGATAGGTTAAAGGAAAATCAGTGGAACCATGTATGGGTAAATATTATTTTCGCAGTTTCTTATCAGTAAATTATAAAGAAATTGCGTGTGGGCATTTTAGCAAAGAGAAACAAGGTTTCCATATTCCTGATATATCATTAATTATACTCTCTAGTTTTCTTCCTAGCAAAGCTAAAGGAAAATTCAGCCTTAGCTTGTTGCAATCATGCCACAACTAACGCTAGCTATTTTGCCAAGCTACTATTTATTTTATCTGATCCTTGTTCAACCAATATGTTGGATTAAGTTCATGCCTGCAATTTATTTTCAAAATATTTTACTTGTTTCATGTCCGTCAAGATGTAGATGACATGAAGTTTTAAACACTGTCCACTACGCTAATCTTTGTCTTCAATCACCAACTTTATATAAACCTAAGTTTCATGCCATTTTCTTATTATCACTCTCTCATTCAGCTCCGCCAGGGCAGCACACTATTCAAATCACAAACAGATGTAACTACACCGTATGGGCAGCAGCCAGACCTGTCGGCGGCGGTAGACAGCTAGACCCCGGAGAATCTTGGGCTATTGACGTGGCTGCGGGCACCTCAGGTGCTCGTATTTGGGCCCGAACCAGCTGCAACTTCGATGGATCAGGACGAGGCCAGTGCCAGACCGGTGACTGCGGTGGCATCCTCCAGTGCACAGGGTATGGCACACCGCCAAACACTCTTGCTGAATTTGCACTAAACCAATTCAACAACTTGGACTTTTACGATATCTCACTAGTTGATGGATTCAACGTTCCGATGGAATTCAGCCCAATCTCTAATGGCTGCAGCCGCGGCATCCAGTGCACTGCAGACATCAACAGAGAGTGCCCTAATGAGTTGAAAGCCCCAGGCGGTTGTAACAACCCATGCACAGTGTTCAAAAAGAATCAATACTGTTGCAGTTCAGGGAGCTGTGGACCAACTAATTATTCAGAATTCTTCAAGGATAGGTGTCCAGATGCTTATAGTTATCCTAAGGATGACCAGACAAGCACATTTACATGCCCTGGAGGAACCCGCTATCGGGTTGTTTTCTGCCCTTGAGCCATGGTTGATTACTGTTATAGTCTGATGGTGTATTACCTCCAAATCAAAGCTTTATATGCGATTTTGGGATGAAGCTCGTTCGAGAAATCTTCGTATATTCCATTTATAATACATGACTCTAGCTTCAGCTAATAGAAAATAACTAGATATCAGTTTTAAGGAATTCTCAGGAAAATTATACTTTTCAATTTTCAAAGTATTGAAAATTATAATTATATTTTTGTTATTGGTTGAGAGTAATAATATATATTATAAATATCTTGAAAATTGTAACGTCCTTTTACCTATTGGTTGAGAGTAAAAACACATAAGGTAGCCTATTCTAGCTCTCACCATGTACTAATTTCCATTGATGTCCAAAATGATCACCGACAGAAAGTAGGATAGCAACGTGAGAAACAAATTATCGATTGATGTCCAAAAATAAAATACTTCTACTAAGGGCTTCAATCATAAATACATGGATTGAACCAAATTCAGCATTTCCTAATTATAATGAATCAATAACGGTGATTTTCTCTTTTAAGTCTATTCTGAAAAATTCAATAACAATGTCTCCATTGTTAGTATTTGCACCATAATAAGAAGACCAGCAATTATGAATATCACTGTGGTTATTCTGCCTCAGCTATGTAACTGGGAAAACCTGAAGAATTTGGCCAAGAATTATTTTCTCCAAGCGAACTAATTTCCTTCCTATATTGAGAAAACGATTTCTTTGGCAGTACAGCTTGCGAAAGTAAACGTTGTAAATTCTACTTTTTCACACTCTTCTCTGCTTCTTCACCCACCCATTTGCTCCAAAATCCTTGTTTGGCCCTGTTTGTTTCACAATGTGGGAAGTTTTTCTCTCCTGTTGAAGTTCATTTCTTGAAAATTTCCGACGCATGAACAGAAAATAAGTCAATTCTTTGTCCCAACCATTCAAAAATTCAAAAAAAAGGGGGCGGGTCATGTTTTAGCAGGTATCAATATTCAAACATAGACTTGAGGATTTTTTTTCCCCAACATTTTCCTTTAACTAGGTTTGTTTTTCAACAAAAAAAAAAAAAAAAAAACTTCTCCAGTGAGTAAAAAGCAGAAAACAGAATATTAGCTTCATTTGTTTTGATAAAAATATCTTTCAGGAGACTATAGTTATAAAATATTAAACTAATAAAAAATGACAAAAAATAATTTATATATTTAATGTTAAATGTAAAGAGTTGAGTTGAAAATAATTTTATATTTTATAAAGAAGAAGTTGTTTTTCTTTTCTATAATAGCATGGCTTTAAATATTATTTTTTAATTACAAAGTATAAATGCATGTGTACTCCCTTATCTATATATAAAGAAATAAAATTTTTCAATAAAAAACATCTAAAAAAAAAAACAAACGGAGCCTTAATTTCTACTTGAATTTCCATCCGATCATAACTGCACACAAGTAAAGCTATCTGTGCATAGTTGTGAAATTAATTGTGGACGATGAAATTGCAAATAGCATAAGAGATTGGCTCATGTAAGAATGAGAATTGCTTCCCGCACTCTACTGTAAGAATTGCTTCTTTCTTTCTAAAACATATGCCTCCATTATCTTCCTTAGATTGCAAGCTACATTACCAAGTTCTCTGATTATGGAATTCATGCCTGTAACCAAATTCATGAGTAGATTAGAGAAAAAAGAGAATTATTCACGATCAAATCGCCTCATTATTTCAGAACCATCGTAGACTACTAAGAGAAAATAAAGATAGAATTCAATTTTTTTCCCTCTTTCGGTCCTTCCATCTTTTGGAAATTTGATTCCTGAAGATAATACTGGCTAGTATTCTTTCTGCACAAATTTTATTACTTCTATATATTATCAAAGGGATAGCAAAGTTCTGAGGAATCTACCAACAATTGGTTGGCTCAGTAATAATAGGTTGAGTCTCAAAGTATTCTAAATCCAAAAAATCCTGAGCTTGACTTTGGAAACAGTAATGTTGGAACCTCTATTGAGGCGGACAAACTAAGCAGCAGCTACTGTTGCAATAGCCACATTTAAAGCATGCTTTCTCTGCCCTTCTATTGTTTTGGTTAGTGTCCTGTTTGGTGCTGCAACTGTTGATATTGTCTCAGCTTTATCCTCTTATTCACAATGCATCCTCATTGGCTTCCTTGGTTCCATGAATTTTCTTCATAGTCATTCCATAAAATGATTCCAACCAAATTCTTCAACTTTGTTCTCTGTTTTTCCATCACATCCAGACTTGATCTAAAGAAGGGAGAGAGAAAGAAAACAAGAAATGAAAATTTAAAGGCTATAACATGTATGAATTCGTAAGTGCTGGTGGTAATTCAGAGGTAATTATATCATTTGGCATTATATATGAAAAAATGCCACATCATTGAGAGCAAGCTTCGGCTGGGTTTTTGGATTGCAGTGCAATCACCTCAATTGTGAGAAATTGCAGAAAAATTCAATTGTGCAATCCTAACATTGGCCGCGTGATTGTGAATTGCAATCTATAATTATAATTACCTTATCACCACGCCACACGTTTTATTTCTATAGAATTATTTTAGCAAAGTGTCATATCTGGTGCATACTCTGGTACAGTTTATTTTTATATGGTGCTGTCGATAATAATATATGAGGGCATTTGATTTTTAATAATAGGAATATAGGATCTACAAAAATTGACAGTCAGGATGCATTACTATACTATTAGTACCTCGTACTACGAAAGCATGCACTATCACATTCCGGTTGTATACATATCATATAATTTTTTTAATACATGGACTAGACACCGTTCAATAACTGGTTGCCAAAAACACCCCCTTAGAACTAGAAGGACTGGAATATAGGACTAGGAGAGTTAGCCAGCTATGATATAGATCATATGCTCTAACGTGAAAAGGTTTAAATTAAACAAGGTGAAATCATAGAAAGATATATTTCGGTTGTCTTCATAGGAAAATGTCTTTAGAGTTATAAAATATTAAAATAGCAAAAATAACTCATTCATTGTCAAATAGAAGGAGTTAGATGGATAATAACGGCTAAAGTACCTATTTACCGTTGTTTCGTAAACATATTTCCGTTTTACTGTTTTTTTGAAATATTTTACCAAAATATGCATAATATCAGAGATGCGCCAGACTGAATGGTGCTTCCGGCATGAGAGGCGCCAAACTGAATGGCACCCTCAATGTAGTGGGGTGTCATTCAATATGGCGCCCTTGTGCTATGAAGGCGCTATCTCATTTGGTGCCTTAGGCCAGAAATATAAATTTTTAATTTAAAAAATAGAAAAATATTTAAATGTATTATATGTAAGATTTAAGGTTTAAAAATAAATTAAATTTAATTGTGACTATTGAATAAAATTAAATATAATTTAGAGCATATGTTATATGTGAAATAATAAAATAATATTTAAACTTGTTATATGTTTATTAAAAATAAAAAAATTGTAAAAATTGTTAATTTGTTAAAAATATATATAAGTTAATTTGATGTAGGAAAAGAAGATTTTGTATATATTAAATTTTGTGAAAAATTTAAAATTTAATTAAAAATTAAATAGAGTAAAATGTTGAAGATCTAAAATTTAAATGGAATGCATATAAATATATTTAATATTTTTTAGGGTTTAGGGTAATCGTTAAAAAATGTTATTAAACTATAATATTTAAAATTATGAGTAAATAAATATTAAAAAATAAAATACAATGAGCTGTGAAGCATGAATTAATTCTTATCATTAGAAAAAAGTAAACTCAAATACTTGGAAAAAAATTAAAATTAATATATGTTAATAATTTAAAATAATAAAAGTTATGAAAATAAAATACGGAAGGAGAGAATAAAATTCTAGATAGAAAGAAGTTATGAGAAAAAAATTGCATATATTTGATACGTTTTATGAGAATTCAATTGATTGTATATTTGTGAAAAGATTTTATAATTTTTCTCTAATGTACGTACGCAAAAAGATAAATGTTGTAATAATTAAAACCGTCCCAAAATTTAATGTTATATAAAAAAGTTATAAGATAAACGTGTATAAATATATAATAAATATGAAACGGGGAGCTAATGTCTACGTAAATGGTGTCTAGTCCCACATCTAGAATCAGTAATATGGCGGTCATATCTGCTAAGTCTCTGTGCAGGCTCGAGAGTCACATCTCTAGTGTCTGTGGCTCCCCTACCTCTAGCTTTGCCTCTAACTCTACC
Source organism: Sindora glabra (assembly GCA_020226215.1). NCBI lineage: Eukaryota > Viridiplantae > Streptophyta > Magnoliopsida > Fabales > Fabaceae > Sindora > Sindora glabra. The sequence continues at coordinate 25,752,518 of CM035228.1, forward strand.
TCTATTTGCAAGTACTGAGTCATCCGTAATCATGCCACCAAGTGATGTCCCTTGATCTTGAGTATGTAGATTAAATCTATGAGAAAATGGCTGCGAAGGACTAGCATCATCGGAAGGAAAGACATGGAATGAAGATGAAACTCCTGGTATAGGCGGAAATGCCTAAAATGAGGATGGAACACCTAATGTAAATTAGAACATCTGGGATGATGAGGGAGCATATAGTGCAGTCAAGAATATGTGGGAGGATGAAGGAACATCTGGTGCAGTAGGGTACATGTGAGATGAGGCGGTCATATATGACATCATCATGAAGGTATCTTGAGCAGAAGATGATGGACTCTGATGCACCTAGGAAGTGGAGGGAACATCAGCCTGCGACGTAGGTCATGGACCAGTGTGACGATATCAACGTGTATGAGGCTGATCATGGTCACCCTTCGTAGGGTCAGGAATATGATGGGCAGGAGCAGCTGGCTCTACATGTGTACCAATAATTACATTATCAACCTCATGAAGTGCGTAATGAATGGAGTTAGTTGCTGATCTAAAAGCATCGAAGATGAACCTAGACTATCCCTTAGGTGTAGTAAAATCGTGCAGTGTGGACACCTCATCAATTTGTACAAGTTTTCAACCTTAAAGTTAGTAACAATACTAATGCACAAGAGTATAATCAGACACAAATAACTAGCATGCAGTATTATCACAAGGTCTAGTACTCCACCAACTGGTGTAATAAATCGTCTAGTAACCCATCTGTACTATGTCATATACTTGGACCGTGGGCCTAGGACCAATAGTGTGGATGACTCGCTGATAACACACAAGTCTCGATGGATATTCCATAATGCAATGTACGATTGATGTCGGATATGCCATTCCTCATCATGTCGACCGGATAAGTAAAGGTAATAAACCTCCGTCACCTGCTTTGGTGGCTCAGGAATAGGCTGGCGAAGGCCGAACTATTGCAAAACCCTATTTGGCTGGTGCCACTCGATAATCTGAAAGTGTATGAGTGGCACCGCTGCTGTCCAAATGTCACTCCCGTCAAAATAATACTAAGGAAGTGACATGGTGACCACCTCAGTGTACGGGATCCAGATGATCTGAAATTACACATTTATATTGTCATTTAAATGCAACAACAATAGATAATGGAATGAAATAAAAATATTCATTAACCCCTTCAAACCTGATCGAGTCGAAGACGATCCAACACGTATCTATAATAAGGTAGGCTGTATGCAGGACTATCCTGGAACGTCTTTTGATAGTGCCACCTACCAAGTACAATAATTAAGTTAAAAAATGTAGTCGTCATCTCAATTACAAGTATAGATTGAAAATTTTTCTAACCTATAAGCAAGGGGGCCAGTTCCTGCATCCTCCTCTGGTATAGCTGAAATAGTAATCTTGGGGGCAATAGTGAAAAATCTATCCCATGCCTAAAGCTGTAGTAGCAGGCAACACCCTCCTATTTCCATATAATCAGGGGAAGTGGCTTTACAGAGCTTTCTGTACAGATAGGCCAAGCAGGCAGATCCCTAACTATACGTCCCTGCCTCCTAGAAGTCTCCGAGTAATGGTAAGTGCATGAGATGAACATAAGTCCTTGAGTGGTTGGGAAATAACGTCCTACCAATGAGACACAATATGTACGTAGGGTGTATCTTTGCACTGTCTTATCATTAGCATCATCTGGAAGATGAGTGAAATGCCTCTCCAACCAACTTATCTTTAGTCGCCCCCCTCTTATGACATTCTCGTCCACCGGTAACTACAATCCTAGATATTCTTCTATCAGGCCTCCTCATCCCCACATAGTAGGCCTCGTCACTACTCGATCGTCAATGGGTAGGTCAAGTTGGATAGTAACATCCTGCAATGTAATAGTGGTCTCCCCCCGCGGCATGTGGAAAGTATGTGTCTCTGACCTTCACCGCTCCACAAAAGCACTAATCAACTGATGGTCTATGGGAACAAACTTGCTTATCGCAAGATCGTAAAAACCTGATTGTCGTAGTAAGGGGACAATCAACTCCAGTGACTGCTGATGATGGTAATGCTAAGCCCATCGAATCCTCAACACACATTCAGGTTGCAAAAAAAATGTTATTACAACTAACAATATGGAAAAGTATAACTAAATTTAAGATCTAACTATTTTCATACATGGTCAGCCCAAATCGAATAGGATATGTGTGACTCCTGAGCCGTCAAAAGTGAAGGATCCCGTGGACCAGGATCGACACGTCGGGATGTGGATGCCATCTGCCATTAATCAAATTGCATTAGGCTGAAATATAAATATACACTAATATTGCATTCATATGCCATTTATCTACAAAGATTCACACAGGAATTTGTAGCAAAACAAGATTGAAGTCATTTGTTCACATTTCTAGTCATAGGGTCACATATATAATAATAATGGTATACACTTTTACAACAATGAAACAGATCACACCATCTGGGCATTACACTTATGACATTGGTTAACATACTCCTTAACACATGTGCAAAAGTAAAAATCAAAATTAGTGTGAAGAAGGGCTTTCATTCATTTCCATGAAGAAGTGAGGCCAATCCATCTTCGAGAATTTGAGGCTAATCCATCTCATTCCTAATCTGTGTTGACTTCGATTTTCCCTTTTCATGCAATCTTCGAGAATTTGGAACCAAGATAGGAAATGGTGGTAAGTTATTTCATTATGACCAATCTTCGATCGGCCACCACTCAAATTTGTAGCAATTAAGTAGGGTGTCAAGTTTGTATACAGGATCGACATATGGTTCCCAAGATATGTTGACTGAGGTATAAGCAGCAATAATATGAGTGCATGGATACCTATATGTTTGGAATTATCCACATTCACATTGACTTTTATCTAATAGCACTTGGACCACCTTTCCACATGATCCCCTAGTCAGATCATGGCTCTTCACCACTTCAGTCCTAGTACCTTATCTGTTATATGCACGAACGTGGTAAGAAGAAGCATGTGTTTGGATAGTCGTAAGCTCATGTCTGAATTTGCTTGTGTATCTGTACCTTGTTGTAGTTCAGCATGCGTTTCTTTTGCCCTTTCCATGAAGTACTTAACACATCTATAAAATGTTTGTTGAACAAGGTCTGTGATTGGTAGCTTCCTTAATCCTTTAAAGAGGCCATTAATGCACTCCACAATATTAGTCATCATATGACTGTATCTTCTTCCTTCATCATAGGCAAGTGTCCATTTCTCCATCGGAATAGCAGTTATTTTCTTATAGATCTCCTCATTGACTTTGCTTAAGTTGTCCAATCTCTCCATGACCTTTTCTCGATTTGGCTCATAGGCTGAACACAAGGGAACAAATAGTTCAGCTGGGTTGAACTATTAGACAATAAAATTTAAAAATTCAAAGTTTAACAAATAATTGTGATATAATGCGTACCAATCTTAAGGACAGCTTTCCTGATATTGTCGTCGCTGCATTTCTTACGAATATTGTTAGCAATATGTCTAATACAGTATCGATGAAAAGCATGAGGAGGCTGCCATCCTAGAGCTTCTATTGCTACAACATCTTTTATAGCTCGATGTTGATATGATATCAAGTATATTCCTTGCTGATTTGTAACATTTACCCATAATAATGCCAAAAACTAACTCCAATTTTCGAAGTTCTCCTTTTCAATAATGGCAAAGGCAAGTGGTACAGGACATTTGTTATCGTCTTGTGTCGTAGCAATCAATAGCACACCTTTGTACTTGCCATACAAGAATGTTCCATCAACTTGTACGAATTGCTTACAGTAGGGAAATGTAGCAATACATGGCTTAAAAGCCCAAAAACTCGGTGGAAAATAAGTTTTTGTAGATCAACACGGTTGTTAATTGTGATGAATTCTTCAGACTCCAACTTGAACAGAACTTGGTCACAATACTCTAAAATGTCCAACCATTTGGGAAGCACTTCATAAGATTTATCCCTATCTCCATATACCTTGACAATTGCCTTCTGTTTTGTCTTCCATGCTTTTTTGTACGAAATCTTATACCCATACATGCTTTCCACCCTCTCTTGTATAAGCAAAATTGAGACATCTTGCTTCACTTTAATCATTTCCAGTATCATGGAATTGATGTACTCAGAGTCAAGAGACTTGTGATCTTGTGTTAAACTAGCATTAACACATGTGTGAGGTCCTGAAAATCTAGTTATTGTCCAAGTGCCAAAATTCTTCAGATTCATCGTTCTAAGGCGGAATTTGCATTCATCACTATAATTATCATACTTCAAACTCAATCTTCTAGTATCAGATTCCTCCATGTAATAACTATGATGCCTCTTGATGTGGTAATGCATGGTTGCAGCAATCAATGCTTCCTTGCAATTAAACTTTTGTCTAATATATAAGTCCTCCATGCCGTAGTCATCTCTCAGTTTCATTACTTTCGAAAATTCACTAACATTCCTTACAGCATCCCAATCAATGTAAGAAAAGACAATAGCTTGAGGGACACCATATGATGTTTGTAGAGCATTGTCACTCCTTATATACTGACCTACAACACTGTCATCACATGTAGTTGCATGTTGTTTATCATCAGTTTCATGATCATCACCACTACTATAAGACACCTTATCGTCTTTAAAGCTAGACTCAAGGTAGGCATCCATGATTGCAAGATCAATGGATTCTTCCTCTATGATCGGTCGGGTACTTGTTAACCCCATTATGGTATGTGAAGGCATTTTTTAGATAACACTCACCACAGATGAGTCCAATATAGGAATATAGCTATCCGAAATGTAGAACTCAATTGCATCAGTGTAAGAAGGGTCTTTTGTACCATCGAACAACTAGTGCTGACATAAGCCATTAGATTTACGAGTGGTCTAATTATTGATCCTTTTTCTTATGAATCAAGGTTGGCAGCATACAGTTTGGATGTCGTCACCTTCACGTACAATTTCATTGCTGTCATCGTCGGATGTTGTTCGTAACTTGCTATGGCACATGCCAAGTCTTCATCGTCGTCTAATTCATATGCCATATATTGAGCCTCTGTTTAATGCTGTGGAAACCTATAAATAATTCTCTCAACAGCTTGATTTTGGGTAAGCTTCATTCGGGAATGAATTTTTCTCGTAAAACGTACATGGTGCTGCATCCTTACAGTTTCAATATCTTTGGTGAAGGTCCATCGTACATTACCCCCATTGGTCGTTCAATCATTGTATCATTTGAATGTACAAAAGCAATCAAACTTTTCTTCATCTTGTAACTTTTAACTGCAATACATTCACTGCATCCTCACAATTGACACACATTATCCTATACAATTGTTGTATTTATCAACCAATCAACTAATATTTAATATTATAAGTAAAAAGTAATAATATGTATTACTATTTTTATATAGTATATATTTTAATAGTATATAATAATCTGCCCGCACAGGTCAAATCGATTCCGACCTGCACAGGCCCACATTTTTCCCTCATACATTTATTTTTATACTAATCGTCATTTTTCATACAACACAAATTTTTAATTTTCAATTGTAAGTATGATATAAATAAATAAATTCTAAACCTATTTTTTTAACATAATTTTTAATGTAATATAAATAAATTATTACAAAAATATTAAATTTATATTTGAATTAATAATTTCAATTTTGACTTACTTGAACATAATTGAAAAAAATTTAATTTTTAAATATGATTACCTATGTATATTTTTTGCATTATAATTAAATTATCAATTATGGCAATATAATTTATTTCTGCTTGTTTTATATATTATGTTCAAGTCTAGATTCCTTCTTTTAAAATTATTATTAAGTTGATTAACTGTTTTAATATAATACATTTAACATTTCATAATAATTTTTAATATATAATACACATACCATATAATATAATAATTTTTCCCTGCCAAATAAAATGTTATTATTTTTTTATCCTATATAATGTTTAGCTATATAATTTTATTTATATTTTAATTTATCTTTTTCAAGTGTTATTTTTTTTGTTTATCGATTACAAATTATTCTTATTAAATTGATTACTATTTTAATAAACTATATTTAACATTTCATAATAATTTTTTCCCTTCACACCCATTAATAACTAGCAAACAAAAATATTTACACATTACTGTTTTGTATATTTTTTATGATTAAAATCATGAATTCTTTTCTACATACACTAAGTTTGTTTAATATTATATTATAATACCTCTTTATATATTTTAATATTTTTACAATAAACTTATGTATAACATAATTTTTTTGCTATAATTATTATTCTTGCATTTTTATATCTATTATTTAAACAAAAAATTATTCATTTTTTTAATAATATTATCCTAATTTTTAAAGCTTCTTTTTACTTCAACATATTTTAAAAATTTATTTTTGTTACTTCTCTTATTATATATCAAAATTTTACATTTAAAAAATCTCTAAACATAATTTTTACCTAAATCCTATTTTAAGACACTTTTCTTTATCCCCTTTGTTCTTCTTTTTTTCCACCACAAACTATCACAGTACATATAAATTTCTACAAAATTTTAATATCATAAATCATAATTTCACATCATAAATCATAATAATTAATATAAAATAAAAAATAATCTTATTATTTATATCATACCTTATACCCTAAAAAAATTTCTCTACCACTATAAAATATATTTTCATAATAACTAATAAAAATTATAAAAATACTAATCGGTAAGAAGAAGGAACAATAAAGAGAGAAGAGTAGATCTGCTGTGGATGAAATGCAGAAAAGGAAATGTTGTGCCTCTGTGAAAAGATTGAAGAAAGAATGAAGAATTGTGAGTGGGAGAATGAGGAGCGGTGCGAAGACGGAATTGTGGCCGAGGAGATTTATAGGAAGGGAGGGAGCGGGAACGCTAATTGCTTTGGCGTTCAAAATTTGAATCTGGGCAGGCTTGCTTGAAGGCGCCATTTAATATGGCGTCCTTGGCTAAAGTGGGGCGCCCTTCAGTTTGGCGCCTCTCTATGCCTCTGTGTCCAGAAGCGCCATTCAATCTAGCGCCCTTTAGTTACGTGCATATTTTAGTAAAATATTTTGAAAGAACGGTAAAACGGAAATATATTTCCGAAACAACAATAATTTGGTACTTATGCCGATAATAACTTCTTTTTAAGAAAATTATTTTTTTCATTATTGTATCTCTAGATATAATATTTTTAATTATAAGATATAGATACACATGTTACTTCTTTATTTATATAACAAAATAAAATTTTTCCATAAAAAAAATCTTCTGACAATATAAACAGGGCATTCAAGTATAATGATTTTAATGAAATCATAAATTCATTAGGTCACTTGAAGACACACAAACCTTTATTAAAAGTCAACGCAAGTGAACACTAATGATCTACGTTGTCGGATAAAATACCTGAAAAAGAGCACGGCGTTAATTAACCAGAGAGTACAAATACTAAATACATGAACAAAGAAATAATCACTCAATGATATTGAAAACTTCAAATCCATTTTTGACAAATTTTTCTCTGAAATTTCAAGCTGCTTCCTCATAAACCTCTCTCAGTATCTTATATATCAACATGCCGATGAATTGAGAGTTGAAGCAGAAACTGAAGCTGCATTAGGAAAAAGGTAAAGGGGTGAGTATTATCTATATTTCTGCTGACATGTAGAAGGACAAGCACATATCAATAATAAATTTCCTTAGTCCACCCTAACTTCTTAGAATTAAAAAAAAAAAAAGATATGCTAATTATAACGTTTGAGATATTTGCAAAGGTTTGTATGAATTTAATTTATTGTTAATGTAAAAGAAAGGGATAAATACAATAAATGTAAATAATATATAAATATATGATGATAATAGATTTCATAAATATTATATTTAGTACCTTCAAATTTAGGGTGAAATACATTCTGGCAAAAATTTCTCAATTATACTTAGACAGGTTTTTTACTTTTAGGGGAAAAATACTTTAGGCTAGCTGGTGACTGGTCTTTCCATAAAAATAGGAAGAAGACGACTGAGGAGGAGAAGTCATTAATACAATGACTTCAATTACAGCCTTCTTTTCTATGAGTTGTCTTACAGAAAGAGGGGAAAAAAGTTGCTTTTGTTCCTGTTTCAATCATCAATGATATAAGCACGATATTAATCATCACTCATAAGCGAGTCCAAAAATACAAACGACTGTCCACGTTTTTCTTTATTAATATCAATGAACAATAATTTCTTGACGTGAATGGAATCCTTTAGTTATTTAGTTTTTAGGGAAAAATGTAAATAACCCCCTCAAATTATAGGATGGTTGAATTTTACTCTATTGAATTATAAAAACTTGAATTTTACCCCTCGCAATTATATAAAACTTGAATTTTACTCCCATCATTATAAAATTAATGGTTGTAACACTTAACAACGGTTTTTTAACACTTAGCAGTAGTTATAAACAGTTGCCATCATCCTTCAATCATTTAGCGGCAATTTATAATTACTGATAAGTGAAAAAATTTTAAAAATTAGTAAATATAATAATAATTTTTAATTGCCAATAAATAAAATATGATAACAACAATTTTTCTAACAAATTCCATTGACTTGATAACGATGAGAGTAAAATCTAAATTTTATATAGTTACAAAGGGTAAAATCTAAATTTTCATAATTTAAAGAGGTAAAATCCATCCATTCCATAATTGAAGAGAATTATTTACAATTTTCTCCTTTTTTTTATCATAAAAGTGACAGGTCACTTATCATTCGATGGAACATCGTGGTTGACAAACTCAAGACAAAAAGAAACAAAAACCCCAAGGTAAGTTCAGCTATCACTACATCACAAAGAATGTCAACTAATGGATTGTATCATTGTTATACGAATGGGATGCTAGCCTTCTTTGAACCCGGACACTTTACACATCAAAGTTCATTAAATCACAAAAAATAATTAGAAATAAAACTTTTTCATTCCAAAATTTTCACAAGTGATCTCGATTTTGAACTCACAATAGAATTATATCATCAAAAGTGGACATTCGACTGTACTCCTTGCAAACCAATTAAACCTAACTGAATTGGAATTTATTTTTATAATGTTACATACCAGATCAAGAACAGAACCTTAGATGAAGATACATATAATAAACTCACAATGTGAGGCCACTGTGAGTGACTAGAGTATTCTACAAATATAAAAATATGTTGAGACTAAAGTGAGATGTTGAAGTATGCAACCAATTTTCACCGATTAATGATGTATTTCCGTAAACTTGTGGGAAAGACCTTCAACTCAAGACAGCTTCACTATGTACATTGCCATCCTCCATCCTTATCCAAGACCTCAAAGAAAATGGCTGATAAGTGAATTCCAGAAACTCAGCTCGTCTAAGCCAATTTCCGTAGCCCCCATAGCCAGTGTGTCGCGCATAGCACAGCCATAGCTTTTGGTATGGACAGCACCAGTCCAATCCATGGTTGTGTTCAACAAATATTGCCTGCGGTTGTGAGAAAGAAAACAATTGCTTATTCGTCAAACCAAATTCCGAAAAATCTCTGGTGCAAAATATGATGATCAGCCATCCAATTCTTACCACTTTGGGAAGAATTTCCATGCATATAATAAAAGGATTCAAATTTGATCAGCTGACAATGTAAAATTTTGTAAAGGAGTTTTACATCATTACTCACCCCATACGTAGTCACATCATTAAGAAAGTATTAGAAGTTTTTTTTATATAAAAAAATCATAATTACTCTTGATTAATGTTGTAGCAGCTCTTTATTCACTAATATCATAAAAAAAATGGGGCAAATTACACTCCCTTTGAAATTTAGTGTAATTACACTCATACCTCTTATATTTTTAAAAATATACATTGACCTTCCTTTTCTAAGTACATTTACCTCCTTTCCCCTCTATTTTAATAAAACAACTAAGAGAAATGAGTATATAACTCTATGATTAGAAAGGTGCGAGTGTAATTAAGTTAAATATTAGGAGAAGTGGGTGTGATTTGCCTAATTCATTTTACATTGATGGGGTATCAAATTTAGGATGATTGAAATCTCAATCAACAAAAATTGAAAAGGAAAAAAAATTGTTTTTGCAATTTTATAGTGCAATTACAATATAGAAGTAATATCAATGGTGCATGTACATATAAATTTGCATTATCCTACCTTGTTTCAATCAGCCTCTCTCTTTCTCTCTCTCTCTCTCTCTATATATATAGAGAGAGAGAGAGATAGAGGATTGCTAATTTTCACATTTATATAAAACAGTTAGCAACCTCCAATCTTTGATTTGGATGAAAAAAATATACTATTTATTTAATAGCAATAAAATAATAAAGGGTATTTAACTAATTTTAATAAAAAAATAAATTTAAAATATTTAAATAAGCTCCACTCATTCTCTCTTACCTTTAAAATAAATGCATTCATTAAATTAAGACATTAATAGCCATGACAAATTGATTATAATAGCTATCATTATGTTATATTATTATTTTATTCTCATTAAATTAGTCATATAATTTTTTCATTCAAATACACACACACACACACACATATATATATATATATATATATAGAGAGAGAGAGAGAGAGAGAGAGTGAGAGTCTTAGAACATATCTTAACAGAAGTTCTTTTCACAAGAATGTCCATGATTCCCGTTTCAGCTTCTTGAGAAGCAACTCTTTCCTTATTGATTGAACCCACACAAGGTTTGTGTATTATAGAGAAGGGAGCCACTTTCTTGTATGCTATACTTGGTATATGCCAGAAAATAATCTCAGGTACCCTGGAAAACAGTGCTTTGTTCACGCAATGAAGCAAATGAGGCGGAAATCAAATGATATATACATATATATATATATATATATATATATATATATATATATATATATATATATATATATATATATATATATATATATATATATATATATATATATATGGTTCTTCCAAGGTAGTTGAGTAAAGAATTTGCAACTGAGCTTCAAATAAAGGAAAAAAATAAGAATCTGATTTAACATTATGGTTTTTTCTACCTATAATCAGGGTTCATTTCTTCAGCTTTTCTTTGGAACCATTCAGCTAATTGGCTGCTGGATATTACTTCTGGATAGGAACCACCACCAGAATCAAGGAAGTTAAGAAAAGCCACTGATGATTGTGGATCATCTGGTGATGAAATTAGGATTACATAATTGGAAATACTTGGCCAAAAGATCTCTAGGACCATTTTTGGAGAATGATAATGCATTATTCTTCATCTAATTTTTCATCAGTTCTAATCTTGTTGTCCCTTTAAAGTTGTATTCTTCTTCTTTTTCTTCACCTGAAAAATGCAAGATTATAAAATACCTTTTGCTGTATACATGTTCAGCAAATGCAACATGTTATGGTATGAGGGTAAATGGTATGATTTTCATGCAGATCTTAGTACCTCCATTCCATATAAACAGAGGATTTGGGTAAATTCTTATGCATTAAGCTGTCCATTATTCAATAATATTTCCTGCATTCTTCACGATTTATCTTGGGCCTCCTTTTGCCTTTTTTTTACATACTCACTAGATTTCTTAACAGAACGCCATTTTAATACAACAAAGGCGAAAAGAAATATCACTATGATTAAACAACATCGATATATTGTATTCATCAGAAGAAAGCCAAAACCATGCTGCTACCAGTCTGTATCCAACCTATCACCAGCTAGAGCTGGTATAGCCATCTCTAGCAGGCGTAATGGCCTCAATGCTTCTGAGCATTCCACGTGTACCAGCAAAATCACGTCACGCATCTACTCAGGTACCAGCTTCATATAATATTCATCAGCAATTATCATCATTCTATTAGAAAACTTTTCTAGCTCTATCTAACAACCAAAACCAACACTTGCTCCACTGGTTTTTCCCTGCTTGAATCCTTCCCAGCATCTTTTGAGGCTTAGTTTTCATGTATATAAAAAACAAATGTGTAATAATGACAATAATTGCAACCTTTGGATCTCATACCAACATATAACATGTTACTTAGTACCTGAATATGAAGAATTCGTTGCAGGGCAGTGAATTTGAGGAATTCCAGGAGTAGAGAACCACTCCAATGGCCACTCAAATGGAGCATCATCATGGTTTCCAAATACACTAGCCCATAGTATGCCTCGGTTTCTTGCCCGAGAGATTGCTTGATTGCAATACGGGTTTGCATTTGGAATCATGATATTGTTAGCCGTAATGACATCACCCAGATATATTACGAAATCTGTCACACAAATAAAACTTCATTGGCAATTGGTACTCATGAAAATTTGAAGAACAATAATGCTAAAAAGACGAAACAGAAAATGAAGAACAATACTTAGCAGTTGGTCCGCTCTGACCTCAAAATGAAGCAACCAATCCTACTGTTGGACCTTCTAAGAGTGCCCCTATAGAAAATGTTTACTTGTTCTCTCACTAATCAGATTATCCTCTGTTAGTCTCACGGACTTGACTATCGGAGTGCTCTTCTGAGCTCCTACTGCGATCACTTCCTTTCTGCTTTGCACCTACGATCTAAACCAACAAGTCCTCCAAGCCCTAAGAGGCTCCAACATTGAACTTCTTGTGGACCTCCAAGACATTGCTTCAAGCCAAGCCAATGCAAACAAAGTGGGTTCCAGACAACGTTAAAAACTATCCAGATGTCAAATTCAGATACACCTCAGTAAGAAACGAAGTGAAGCATAGTGACCGATTTTTACTATTTCTACCCCTTGCTATGCAAAACATTCAAACCGCCATCAACTCAGCCGGACTTGGTGGCCAAATCAAAGCATCCACGGCCATCGAAACCGGTGCCCTCGGAGTGTCATTCCCTCCTTCAATGGGCTCCTTCAGGAAGGATTACAGATCAGCATATGTTGATAATGTGATCAAATTCCTAGTCGCCAATAGTTCTCCATTACTTGTTAATGCCTATACTTGCTTCAGTTACATTTCAAACCTTAAGGACCTTAACCCTGATTATGCTCTTTTCCCATCTCATTCAGTAGTTGTGAGAGATGGATCGAATGGGCACCAGATAAGTTTCAATTCGAAAGAAGAAAAATAGATCTGCTAATTCTACTCTGAAATTTTTGGTAGAAAATAAAAAAAACTATTGTTTTGTGAAGTTAGCCCAGAAGATGCAAGAGCGAAGCTCTTGTACTTCCAAATTATTTGTCAATAAATGCAAAGTTATCTTTAATAAAAGCATTGTGATTTTCTTTAGAATTATCGAGTGTAATTTAATAAGTGTTTTTAGAAGAGTAATATATACTTGTTAATTTTGTTTAACAAATTATATATCACTCGATTGAGTCCATTTATTTTAGAATAGTTAAGATAGTGTACATGTAATTGTGACTAAAATTATAGAATGAATTATAACCAACTTTTTCAATCTCAGGTGCACGACATTCCTTTCTTGGCTTACAATGCCTTTCAAGCCTCCCAGGCTGTTAGCCTATGCATTCCTTTCTTGGCTTACAATGCCTTTCAAGCCTCCCAGGCTGTTAGCCTTGTCATATGTCATTCTGCACAAGGGCTTCAACTTCATTAATGGCTGAAGACTCTCCGAGAAAATACATAGATAAATAAGCTTTTACTCCAAACAGATATATGACATAAGGATGAAATTGGAAGATCCATATTGCAACATAATAAGGTATCCTAGGGCCCAAATTTTGCGTAAGCCCAAATCATGAAAAGATGTTTCTTAAAGCAATATGTGTCTCACTATCTTCATTGCGTGTTTCTTATAGCCGTATGTCTCACTGTCTTCATTGCATCACCTTCTTTTGTCACAGGAGTACATGTTTAGGCAATGAGAAAGGAGATAGTCTTCGGATCTAGATCCTCTCAATTTTTAATCTATCCATTTTCTTTAATTCCAGGGGGATAAAAACGTAATCTTCATCATCAAAAAACATAATCCTTTATTTTGACATCCACAATTTCTTTTTATTTGATAGTTTTCCTCAATACGAAAACTTCAACCTCCAATGAAAAAAAGTTGGTGACACTCTCCGCAGGTCACGCCTTCATCATGACAAGTGGGGCTCGCCTGTTTGGTAGGGTGTACCTTCTGTTAGGGAGTGTCTCACATAGCCATAAACTTGGAATGACCCTCGAGTTAAGCAATTCAATTGTGGCTAACCTGAGACCTACTTTCTACAAGAGGGTGCGCAGTTGTGGCTAACCTATACAGTGAGACCTGAAATTAGGATTGTGCAGATTAGGTCAATCCAGTACTAACCGATCGATCAGAATGCATAATGGATGTATAAAATTGGTTAAATAAACAAAATGATCCAAAATGGTGGGAAAAAATAAAAAAAATATCGGTTTTAATTGGATTGCATGGGTTAAATAGCCGATGACCGAATATAACCATATCCAAGCATCTAAATATGTTTTTAAAGTTTTTCTTCTGGGTCTAATAGCACCTAGTTTAAGCCCAGTAGAAGTAGTTACCCTGAATCTAATATCTTTCTAAGCTTTGTTTGCCTGCCTAAAGCTTATCATTCTTAGGCGTTCTCTCCTCATCAGAAATAGAAAGTAGTCTGACTGATCTACTAACTCGCTCAAGTTGAACCATTGTGATTAATTCGTACACACTAGCTTTTGCAAAGTAGCTAATCTACGATGAAAGGTGGAGACTAAGTCGCATTTCGTCTTTTCCCTTTCAAAGTTGTATCTTTCTTTCTTTCTGGAACAAAAAGCTTAATGGGATAGAATAAAAGGTACAATGAAGAGTCCAGTCCAAAACACAGTCCAATCTAGAATCAGAAAAGTATTCTAAAACTCTCTAGGTTAAGGTAAAAAGTGGATATTTCTAGAAAAATATCAGATTTATAGTAGAGAGATATTTTCTCATTAATAGGGAGATATTTTTTAGGATGAGTCTACCCTTATAAATAGCTACAAATACCCAAAGAAAATTATAGTTTGACATCATCAAATGAATAAGAATTCCTTAATCCAATTGAGAGTTTTTCTCTCTCTCTCTCTCTTTTTCCAATTTGGCTCCTAAGCCATTTTGGTATCAAAGTTAGTTTTTCTAGTTCTCTACGCAAGTGTTTGAGTTGAAGGTGATTGAAATTCTCTCTGATTTCATAGTTCTACAACTACCCGCCTTGAAACCCCCTCTTCCGGTCAGTTTCTTAGCAAAATAACACTACTAATAGGTTCAGAGTGGCCTAAAATGCTAGACTACAAAGCTTCACAACGATTGGAGCATCCATGCACCCTCATGCACCTTTGCCGAAGTTCCACACACCCCTAACCGAGGTAGAAGGTGACTACGTTAGCGCCACATCATCCATTACATGGTTGACATGTGTTAGAATATGCCACATCAGCATATCCAGCTAGCCCATTTGACATTAGCTGAAGAGTGAAGAGTTAGCGATTTGATACACAATCAACCCCATATCAGCCACTATAGTTGTGCCACATGTTTGATGAACCATGTCATCTACCACATCAACATAATTTTTTAAAATTTCATAATTACCCCTCTAATTCCCCCTATTTCCACTTTTTCCTAAAATCACATAAAGTGTCCAAATTTTCCATAATTTTTTTGACCCTACACTTTTTCAAAAATTCCTCTTAGACCCATATTTTTCCTTAATTTGCCAAACACCCTAAACCTTATCGAAATTTAATTTTGATCCCAAACTTTGCCTTGTTATTTCTAATAACCCCAAAACTTTTTAGAAACTTTACTTTGACCTCGTACCCCACCATAAATTACCAAAATGCCACTAAGAAGATAAAATGAAAGAAATACATAAGAGATTAAGATGGAAGACATGCGAAGACATATTCAACAATTCTAGGAAATTGTCAATGTTCAACAAGCCTTGTTGAATCATCAAAGAAATTTAGAACATGATTCCCACAGCAATTCCTTTTCATCAACAAGAAGCTATTGATTTTCAATGACCCAACCCGAGGGAATGACATTAAAGTAGGCATTCCGAATTTTGAAGGAAGGCTCTAGCTAGATGAATTTGTAGATTGATTTCAAATAGTTGAAAGGGTGTTCAAGTAGAAAAACATACCAGATGAGTAGAAAGTTAAAATTGTTGCTATCAAGTTGAAGAAACATGCCTTTATCTAGTGGGAAATTTTGAAGAAAAAAAATCAAAACATGAAGGACAGGACATGGGAGAAAATGGGATAAGAACTTATACATTAGATTTTACCTAACCATTATTATCAAGCTAACTTTATTCAATTACAGAATCTTCATGAGAAATCCTTATCAATGGAAGAATATACTAGGGAATTTGAAAAATTAATGATGAAGTGTGATATTCAAAAGAAGGAAGAGCAAACTATTACTTGCTACCTTGGAGGTCTAAATTTTGAGATTGCCCAACTAATTTAGCTTCCACAATATTGGACCCTAGATAACATCATCCAACTCACCATTCAGGTTAAGAAATAGTTATCTAAAAGATTCATATTCTAACCTTCATCCTCAAGAAACTTTACTAATACTTATAAAACTTAAACCATATAACCTAATACCTCTAACTAAACCTTACCAAAGAAGCCAACCCTAAACCACCTACTTAATTTAGACCATCCAAATGGTTTAAATGTCAAGGATTTAGCCATATAGCATCTGATTGTCCAAATCGCATAATTATCACTATCATAGAGGGAGAAGTTCAAGAAGTATTAGAAGAAGAAGAAGAAGAATTTGAGCAAATACAAGATGAATCCTCTAATCTACCAGTGTTTGATGAAAAACTTTTCTCTGTTAATCATAAAGAATCATTGGTCATTAGACGGAGCTTACACACTGTAACTAGGAAGGAAGAACCCTTGCTAAGACATAACATTTTCCACACTCGATGCACAACCTAAGGCAAAGTCTATGACGTCATCATAGATAGGGGAAGCTGTAAGAACATTGTATCAAGATATATGATAGAAAAACTCAAATTACCTACTTAGAGGCATCTACACCCTTACAAGTTGCAATGGTTTAACAAAAATAATGAGGTAAAAGTTATAAAACACTGCCTTATTTTAATTGGTAAAAAGTACCAAGATGAGGTGGTATGATGTCATTCTTATGGAAGCTTGTCACCTCCTTTTAAGAAGACCTTGGCAATATGATCATTATGCTATATATGATGGTTATGCAAACATCTATTTTTTTGAAAATGATGGAATAAAGATCAAGTTGGCCCTGCTACCACTTAAAAAATTTAATTGGACTAGAAGTGAAGCCAAGTCATTGGTATCTTTAATATCCAAAGCTAAAAGTTTAAATATTGTAGTAGATACTCTTAATAGAAAACATACTATACTTTCCATTGGAAAATGCCTGTTTGAAGTAGTGTATGGTTCTTGTCCCCTCAACCTACTAGATTTGGCATCATCTCCTACCAGTCGTCAGTACAATGCAAATGTAGAGCAAAGAGCAAAGAAGTTTTATGAACAAGTCTATGCAAGAATTTAGAAACAAAATTCAAAATATAAGGCCCAATGAGATAAACAACGATAGTAGTATACTTTTAAAGGAGACTTGGTATGGATATACTTACAAAAAGAAAGGTTCTTGAGTCAACCTAATGCCAAGTTATCTTTAAGGGCAGATGGACCATGCCAAGTTGTTTAGAAAATCAATGACAATGTGTACAAGATAAAGCTACTAGGCTCTTATGGCATCTTTGTTACCTTTAATGTTGCTAATCTTTTACCATACTACGAAGATGATAACGATACTTGAGGGCAAGTCTCGTCCAACCTAGAGAGGATGGAGCAGAAAACCTGATGGAGAGCCTAGTCCAAAACATAGTCTAGTTAGAATTACGAAAGTATTCTAGAACTCTCTTGGTTAAGGTAGAAAGTGGATATTTCCAAAGAAATCTCAAATTTTTAATAGAGAGATATTTTTTCATTAATTGGGAGATATTTTTTAGGATGAGTTTACCCTTATAAATAGCTATAAATACCCAAAAAGAATTGTAGTTTAGCACCATCATGTGAATAAGAATTCCTTTATCCAATTGAGAGTTTTTCTCTTTTCTTCTTTTTCAATTTGGCTCCGAAGCCACTTTCTCTCTCAGAAACTTAGTCTCGCTTTCCTTCAACCCTCTTTTCTTCAAGTTTGGAATTTGATTCAAGTCTTTTGTTTGTTTTCTGCTTCAAATACAAGTTCAAGCCTTCATGGTAAGTATTTTTGCCTCATAATTGCTTCCTTTCTTTTATACAACAAACTTCTGTAATCGTTTGGATGAATTCTCCCCTTCTCCTTGTCTATACTTTGTAGTGATTTTTTTATTTTGTGTTTATACTTTAATATATATTTTTATTTTTGTTCCCTTAAAATATTAAGGATTTCGTTCCAAGTTTGAATTTTGTAACTTCAATTAAGGGATTTCTTTTTTACGATTCTAATTTATTTCCCTCTATTTATGTATTGTTCAAATATTAAGGATTTAGTTCAAAGTTTTAATGTTAAGGTTTTAATGAAGACTTTTTTTTTGCCTTTATATTTTATTTTTATCCTTTTGTATTCTGCTTAAATATTAAGGATTCATTCAGATCAAAGAATGTTAGGTTTCAGTTTAGGTTCTTTTTTTAATACTTCATTTTTATTTTTTTTTGCTCAAACAAAAGAGATTCAACTTACGATTTGAGTGTTGAGGTTTGGTTAAAATTTATATGTTTATAATTTATTGATTTTTTGCGATTATACTTTATTTTATGATCTGATATTTATGCTTTGATGTTTATTTATAAGTGAAGACGACTTAAATTTGCTTTCTTGGTTAGGATTTGCCCATGGATACTAGAAAAGGAAAATAATCCATGATCTTGGATGCTGGAAAAAGAAAGGAGCCAATGGTCATAGATACTGGAAAGGGAAAAAAAACCAACTACTGCTACGGGTAGTACGCTGCAGGTGAATCTTGATAAAAATCAATTCAAAGATGTAGGAAGCAAACAACCAGAAAATGAAAGCTTATTGGTACACTGATGCTAAGAATTACCTAAAATTATTTGAGGAGGAATAAGTAAGATTAAGAAATTTCTCAAAGACTAATTATGTAAGGATTTGTTTAACAAATTGTTAGACTTTTGTCCAAAACTTAAATTACATGGCATTGACTAAATATTTTATAAATGATGAGTGGAAACTTAAAAAAGGATAATTAAATTTTCTCTTGTTCCAAATCACAATGGTGATACAATAAGGTAACATATAGAGTCTTGTTTAAATGATTGAGGGTTAATAAAGGTTTTCACAATTACAAATGATAATGCAAGTTCCAATGATGGAACCATTGCATATTTGATAAAAAAAAATAAAAATTGAAAGACTTTGGTGATGGAGGAAAAATATATCCATATAAGGTGTTGTGTTTATGCTTTTAACCTAGCAATTAATGATGGTTTGAAGGGCCTTCACACTTCTATTTCAACTATTAGAAATGTTATGAAGTATGTAAGATCATCTTCAAGTAAATTAGCATAGTTTGAAATTGCCATTATAAAAGAAAATATCATCTATCAAGGTAGTGTGTATCTTGATGTTTCAATTAGATGGAATTTAACCTCTACAATACTTGAAATTGTAAAAAAAAAAAAAGTTTAAAAAGTTTTTGAAAGACTAGAGAAGGATGATATAGATTATTTAACCTTCTTTAAGGGTGAAAAATAAAATGGGTCCACTAATTAATAATGATCGGAATAATGCAAGATTTTTCATTAAGTTCCTTAGAGTTTTTAAAGATGTAATAATAGCATTCTCTAGGTCTTTGTATGTAACTTTAAATGATGCATTTCCGCAATTAGCTTTAGTGCAAAGTGAAATAAAAAAATGGAGTTCTGAAAGAGAAAAAAAACAATGATGCTATCTTATATCTCATGGCCTTGAAAATGAAGAAAAAATATAATAACTATTGAGGTAGAGTAGAAAATATGAATCCACTACTTTTCATTGTCAATGTTCTTGACCCATGATACAAAATGCATATAGCTCAAAGTATGATTAAAGTGGTGAATAAGAAAATAGTGAAAATCTATGAGCGGTATTCAGTTTAGAATAGGCTGCCTATTTCATCTCAAGCAACTAACTCATTAGAAAGTGATCAAGAGCAAAAAGATGTGGCTGCAAACCAAGCTCTTAAAGTACGAGAAGTAGCATTTAGGAACCATTTGAGGGATGAGGCAAAAAATGTGCTAGAAAGATACTTGACAAAACCTTGTGTGGATAAGGATGAAAGATATGATGTGTTGTTTTGGTGGAATGTAAATACTTCAAGATTTTCACTGCTTTCAAAGCTAGTAAGGGATATTTTGGTTGTACCTAATCTACTGTTACCCCAGAACCAACATTTAGTATAAAAGGTTGTGTGCTGGATGTTTTAAAAAGTTCTTTAACCTCTAAGATGATTGAGGCATTAATTTGTTGCCAAAATTTGTTTAGGCCATCAAAATTTGATTTCAATCGGTTTATGGAAGAATTTGAGCAATGTGAGAAAATTAAGGAAGGTAAAGTCTCTATTCTCTTTTTTTATTATTATTACTTATAAATATAATTTTAATTATGTTAAATTGAAAGGTTTCATTGTATTGACTTTTTGCAGAAGTTGGGAAGGGAACATAATAGTTGGACTTAGAGGAAATGATGAGGAGGAAGAGGCCATAATTGTTAAAGACATAAACTACTTATTTACGTTTCGTTTCTTTGTTGTTATTAAGTATCATCGTATTCTAGTAGGTGTTTTGTTGATTGTCTTATTTGGTCTTTGTAGAACTTGGAAAGAGGATTACAACGGTGGCACTTGGAAGAAGTGGCGAAGAGGAAGAGCTCATGACTTTCAAGAAGATAAAAATTACTTGTTACATAAGTTTTGATGTATTGCTATTATTGAGACTTAATTTGATAAGTTCTTATTATGTTGGCTATTTTGTTATACAAAATTTGCTAATGGGAATCCAAGTTGAATCGGGAGCTGGAGTTGAAATTAGTGGTGGAAAGGAAAGGTAGATACTGGACTTGAAACTAAGGGTAGAATAGCCCATCATTGGGCTATGTTCTAGACAGAAAATTGTTTGAAAATTTATGTTTAAACCTCTAATTAGAATCCTATTCTTTTTTTATTCAAAGAAATTATGAAGCTATATATAAGAGGTATAGTTAGTTTTCTTTTTGCTAAGTTGTTGCTAGTACAGGAAGGCAGCACTTGGTTTAAAGTTTTAAGAACTCATGAAACTTCTTCCATTCTTTTTTTTTTTTTTTTGGGGTATAGCCATACATGTACACAAATGCACAATAGTAAAGTATTCTTTTTGTTGATACAGGGTGCCATATGCCACTTTTAATATCTGTCTAGTGTCGCGACTTGTAATTTCAAATTAAGTGTATGAGGATATGACTAATTATATGACTCTAACCTCTGATAAATGGGTTCAGAATGAAAATTATTACAAATAGGAATTATTGTTGCCATTTAGTGAATTTGAGCTTATTTTTTTTCCCAACCATTTTATTCTAACAAGTTATTAACTTTTTTGGTGCCTTTTTATTATATGTTAAATAGCTAAAATTGTGCCATTTTATTCCAATAAGTGATAAATAAAAGTGATGTACAATCCATTTAGTTGGAAAAAGAAGGTTCAAAGGTTAACCATATTAAACCACCTAAATTCAATACAAATCGAAACTATCAGTTTCAAGTAGTTTTAAATGACCATTTGGTTGAAATCGGTTCTTGTAAATGTTAAATCGAAAGATATGGCCGGTTAAAAATTTTGTGTTAAACCACTTATAACCAAACTGATCCCACCCCTACCTGAAATGGCACTTAACGCCAGCTTGGTTGTTTGCTCAATTGGACTTGATAATTACACAGTTCGATTCAATTCGTAATTTGTTTTTATTGAAACTAAGTGCAAGAGTTTGCTCATTTATTTAAACGAGCTGAACAAAATTTTTCCCTTGCTTACCTTGTTGAACTCTCGAGCAACTCAATTATTTTATTGGATAATTATCAATAAATTCACTATATTGATATTACCCTTCCACTTTTCATGCTCCCATCTATTAAAGCGTTTCCTTCACTCACTAGAAAAATGGCACGTTGCGTACACCGCACCCCAACCTTGGCTTCACTTTGCTCTGCTCTTGCATTTTGGGTAAAAATCCCTTGTTGCTTTTTCACATGTGCACTCTATTTCCCACCCCTAATTAAAATCAGGTCAGTTAAACACACATAAATTTTGTCTTCTTGAAAAATTCACCTAGAAGTAAAGAAACATGACCAAAGCTCACCTATATGCTCTTTTCTACTTCAAGTACTAAGTTCTCAAACTTCCGTTCATAGCTTAACTGTATATTGATAAAAATTTGATTTATTTTGAAATCTGTCATTTTTATATTTGGACATTGATCTCTGAAAATCTCCTTTCGAGGTGTAAAACGTAAAGCTTTGCCTCTCCTGCTCTTTTTGAATTGAAATTTTGGATTTTAATTTTTGAATAACAAAATCCATTAATATTTGAAGCCTAATTTTTGTTCCCAGTTTCTCTTATACCCATTTCAAATTTCAAGATTTGCCCTGAAATTTATTCTATTTCCTTCCTCTCAATCCCTATTGCATTGTGAATACTGCTGTTGATTTACTCTAAACATGTTGCCCTGAGCTCAACAACAAAACCGCCTTAAATCGCAACCATATTTACAAATTTTTGGCTAATTTAGTCAAGTACTTCCATTTTTGTTTCCATTTCTAATGAATGTATCTCATAATAATATAAAGCTAGGGTTAGGCTCCTTGAGCGCCTCTGTTGTAGATTTTTTAGCTTCCTTTTGTCGTCTTCCATTAACATTAGTATGAACAATAAAATGCATGTTACATATTTAATTAAATGCTTCAGAGAGGAATGAATGTGTTATAGCATTATGTTAGGAAAAAGCGGAGTTGAAAATATGGCAGAAATTAACCGTTTTCCTTCTTTGAGTGATTAAAATTAGGCAAGAAAGTAAATAGAAAATAGATAAATAAAAATACATAATTTTAATGCAAAAAATCCTTCAAGTGGGAAAAACCATGGGACTTTGGTTCAATAAAATATTTTGTTATAACAAAAGTAGGATTACAAATTATCTTCTCTAATATAAATTAGAGGCTACTCACAATACCTCAATTAATAGGGATGGAATACCCACTCAAGTTTGAAAGGTTAACAAACTCTTTGTCTTCTCATTTGTTTTAATCCCTCACTAACTTGTTAATTGACCCATAACAAGACCCTATTTATAGGTCTTATAGAAAGCTTTTAGCAAATTTCATTATTGAATGCAATATTCATTTCTTAATCACTAATTGATTTGTACTTATCTATTTTTAATCACTAATTAATTTGTTCTTATTTATTTCAATTGAATCGTATCTTCCAACAACTTTCTACAATATTCTAGATAATTTTAAAGATGGGATTGGCTACTTTAAAAAAAAGGACAAAATATAGGTGCCCATTAAAATTAGGAGCAATAACCACTACTACAAAATTACTAAATTACATTGGATGTTCAATAGATTAGACATCAATTTTGATCCATCATTTTATTGAGCATTATCGTAAATATTTTATAATATTGGGTGGAAAATCATTGTGGAAAATAATTATTGTGTTGATTCTAATAATAAATAAACTATTGTTTCTTGTAAATTATACAACTTGGTAACCAATTATAGTGAAACACATTAATTTTTAGATTGATAAGCTTTGCTGAAAATTGAAATTTAATGTCAACTTATTTAATTAACTAATGTTGTATTACCTTTCACCTAACTAGAAAATGAAAAATCTATTTCTCACATCCTCTCCATTTTATATAGCATTTTAAAACACTTTTCATACACTACCTCTAATCTGAAATACATTCAGAACCCTTAAAACTACGATATTCTAATTGTATAATACATATACGCCCTAAATAGAATAGAAAGTAATGTAGACTTCATGTTAATTATAGTACATAATCTCAAATTTAGCATATATAGTTCATAACAAATAGAAGTTAAATTTCCTACTATATTAATTCCATACCTAACTATTTGCATTGCTTAATGACGTACGTTTAGTGCATTTTTAGACTGCAAATGAACAAAGTAAATAAATAAAAAATTTAATGTTGCAATGATTACAAAGAAAAAGTTTATCATGATAAAAGAAAAATTACCTTCTAATTTGTTATGAATATTATTTTGTTTGAGAATTTTTAATTCATTGTTGATGTGTATCTCTCAAATAGGAGCTACATTAACTAAATATTTTTTATAATATATAAACTAACAATCAAGCAATTATATATGTAAACATAATTTCAAAAATAAGGACATTATTATCTTGAACTTATGATCTATGAAATTTATTTGGTAGAATCATTAATTTATATCCTTTTTCATGATCTTCATGCACATAAAATTTCTCCAAATTATAAGGAAACAAAGTAAGTAAATAAAATTTTGAATATTGCAATAATTACAAAAGAAATGTTTAGCATTGCAAAAGAAAAATTATTACTTTTTAATTTGCTATAGATATCATTCTGTCTAAGCATATTTAATTCATTATTAATGTGCATCTCTTAAATAAAACTTGCAATAATAAAATATTTTTTATACTATATAAACTTACAATCAAGTAATTATGTATGTAAGCATAACTTCAAAAATGACAACATTAATACCTTGAAGTTGTGGTATAGGAAATTTATTTAAAATAATCATCAATCCATATCTCTTCTCTATGATCTTAATTCATATAAAACTCTTCCAAATTTCCTTTATGATTAATCAGAGGTAATTTCGATGAGAAAGGAGGTGTGTCTTCAATATTAGTGACAACATCTTTTTTATTTCCACTACTAATAATTTATCTCTTTTTCTGAAGAATTATAGATCATTTGTTATCAATTGGGTTTGACATATAAAAGACTTATTTTATTTAGGATGTTATTATGGATGACTCCCCCTTATAACCCTATTTACTAAGATCTACCAACATAAATCTTAGCTTATCCACTTGAATGCTATTATTATGTTCCATTCATTTACATAAAAAAAATGTTCATTGAATTGGATATAGTCAAACTTCTATATGTCTTCAATGACTCTAATATAATATTGCAGTATAAATAATGTTTTTATCTTTGGTACTAGAGACATGTATTGTTTGAACCACCAAAATGATCTTACTATTTTGCATGTTGCTCTTCTTACCTTGTCTCTTAGTGTAAAATAAATATCTATTGATGTTATATTCTTGATAAGATATGACATCCATACAAGACCTATTAGCTAACCATCTTATATTTTTTAGAAACAATATTTGGTGTTTTTTCTATCACATTACCTACCTAATGGCAAAACCATTTGATGAATAAGCACTTATATTTAACTTATATCTACTTCTTATTCTTGCTATAATAGAGCTCTTTTATAAAAGTAATATGCTCATTCATGTAAGGTTTAACTTTTTCACTATTTTGTAAGATATAAAGATGTGTTTCTTCCTACGTTTCATGGTTTATATTCTTCACATGGTTCCTTAATATGCTTTTCCCTAAAATTTTTCCCTTATGATAAGGCTTGTGAAACCTTGTAGTGTCTGTGTTTAACAAGTATAGGGTACAAAAATTGATAACCTCCTCAGTAATGTACCCTTTAATGATACTTCCTTTAGGCTTATTCCAGTTGTGGACATACCTTAGGATAATCTTTATGTAACACTCTATTAGGCATGTTTATCTGAAGTAAACTAAATCATATGGTCTTACCTCTATCATTAAATGTACAATTAAATACACCATGATGTTAAAGTATAAAGGTGAAAAATAAATCTCAAGTTAATATAGTATGAGGATAATGTCTTTCTGTAAGTCATTTAAATCTTTTGGGTCAACGACTTTGGCACATATTACATTAAAGAAGAAAAAAAGTTTCATGATAGTTTTTCTCACATATTTAGGCAATATTTCTTGAATTTATTACCGGTATAATTTGTTGCATGAAAATATAATAATCATGAGCCTTTAAGTTCACTACTTTAAATTTTTTTTTATTGAAACAAGGCTTTTGATGTTAAAAGAATAGCTTTGAGGGACTTTGACCACATTTAGAAACTTATAGAAAGTTATTTTCTCATTCCTAGATAACATATGACAAATTAGAGGTAAATAAGTACTTTAACTTCTTTTTTCTAGTGCTAGTTCCTAATGTATAACCATTTTTTGCAAGTCTAGTCAAGCCTCAGTTCCATCCTTTGTCTTGGCCATATGTTTTCTTCATATGCATGACATTATTGTTATGCTTGACATCCAAATCTTTCCAATATGGAAGATCAAAGAATATGGACTTTTTCTTTCTTGGAATGTCACTACTTACCGAAGCATTAGGTTTGTTAAAGATGACATCAATATTTTTTACCTTTTTATAAACCTCCTCCTTAGATAAAGTCTTTAAAGCCATTGCTTCTTCTAGCAAACCACTAAAAGCCTTTCTTAGCCTTTGATAGTTGTAAGAATGAGATAAAAAGCATTTTTTTCCAATACCTAAGTTAATAAAATCATATCCCATCTTTATAAATAATGCATGTTTCATGCCTTTTAATGTTATATACCTAAATAAGTTTTCATAAGTTGGTAAGTGATTAATTATGCTAAAGAGCATTACATGCAACTTGAAAGACTCTTTCTCATATATGTCAAACACGAACACACTTTTATCCTATATAAGTTGTAAGTCTTCAATGATCCATGCTAAGAAGATATTTATGTCATTTTTAGATTACTTGTGCCCTGATTATATTAACAATTTTAACATTATATACTTTCACTTCATGTACAATAAAGAAAGGAGGTAGTAAATCGCCAACATTACAAGTTATATGATATATTTTTTGTTCATGTTACCATGAAGGTTCTTTCCATCAATACATAATGCAAGTCTATCATTTCTTACTTTAGCAAACAATGAGTCCATCATTTTACATTGAGAAGAATTTGCCAAATGATAAAGCTTATTATTAATAACCACTCCCTCTGCATGCTATGTTAAGTTCTTGGCATCTTTTGCATTAATAAACTTGTGTTTAAACCTTAGTATTATAAGAATTTACCATAACACTTTAGCCAAAACCCCTTTTTGATGCTACTATTATGCTTGTTCACTTTGTAAGGAGATATCCCATATTTTGGACACTTATGCAAACTTTTGTACTCTTTTTGATATAATATGGTGTTATTGGGACCATGAATTCTATACATATTAACTACATCATTTTCTTTACCTTATAAGCATAAGTTGGTAGTACTTCACCTTCGAGAAGCATATTTTTTAATAATTGTAGCAATTTCATAAAGCTCTTTTCACTCCACCTATTTCCCACTTTTAAGTTAAACATTCTCAATATGGTAGATAAATATGTGTATTTAGTGCAACTTGAATATAATGGCTTCTCTACATCACTTAATAAGCTATTAAGGACTTATGGCTCAATAAAATTATCTGTAATATCCTGGATTATATCATTTAAATGATCATCAAAACCATCATCTTAATAATTAGTAGACATGCTATTTAATTTATTTTCATTGTGTCTTATCCATTGTGTATGCCATCAATGTTATGTTGCAATAGATGATCTCGTACTTACATAATTATCACTTTATTAACATTACAATTATTAAGGTAAGAACAAAATATAACGTCATCATTAAATTTTTCTTTTTCCTAAGAATTTGCAAATTTGATGAATTCATTAATGTTATTTTCAAATTTAGCTTTACACTGATCAACACGCGTCTATCTTCAAATCATGACACTGTCAATTGAATATGTGATTAACTTGCTTCAAATGAAATATTTATAATATCATATTGAAGGTTACTTTATATTGATGGTTACACTATAAAACTTTGAACCTTATAAAATAAGAATCAACATATATATTATTAATATTTTATATTTAGTAATTAAGTATATAATTCAAGTTTATGCATATATATATTATTGAGGGAAACTTAAGCATGAGCATGTTCGTATATATATGATACTTTAAGTAATAAAAGAACCATGTACAATAAAAGCTATTTATGTTTTGATCCATTAACGAAAGGAGGTTTAAACTTTGAACTTCTAGCATGTTATTTATGTCTCTTACCACAAACCTACCATAAAAAAAAATGAATATTTAGTTAATAGAAAAAAGAATGCCTTAATGGCTTGATTTATTTTTCTAAATAAATCTAAGTCTACAAACCAAAATCATTTCCAAATTTTATAGCGGAAAGATGTGAAACTAACAGGGAATTAGAAATATTTTAATGAGGCATCATAACATTAACACTCAATATTTTAAGTTGAATATATTAAGATAAATCTAAAAAACCTAAACCTACATATCTACACCAAAAATATCAAAACACACAGAGAATGAAAACTTGGGAATATTTGGTAGGTATACCTTATTTGCATAGAAGAGAAGAAGATTAACTTGTACTTCATGATTCTACTAAAGTTCATAAGATAAAACTTCATATTAGAGGAATTTTGAGTTTCTAAAAGGCATCAAAGTGACCTAGTCTTGTATTTTGCACTTCAACCAATGCTTTTGTACCTTTTTTTTTTTTGCACTTTTCACATTGATTTCTAATAATAGCTAATAAGGAAACAAATACCAATTAAACCATAGTGGTTATTAGATGTTGGTTATTTACAATAATTGTTGTGCATATTAAAGCAGCATCATTCTAATTAAATATAGTATAACATTAGTTATAATAGAGAAATTGTTGTTATATAATTTTAGGCAAAGTTTATTTATATACAACTAATATTCTTTTATGGGTAACTTATCCAATATATTTGAATATAACTTAAATACCATGTTAATTTTTACAAAATTACATTGATTAGTAAAAAAACAAACTAACCATTTTACAAACTACTCAAGAGACAGATCTCAAGTGTGAGAAAGTCAAAAAATTTATATAAATAAGATGAGAGATTTACTATATTTTAAAACATTAATTTTTGTAAGTTTGATGAAAAAGAAGGTTATTTTTATCATAAGTTATATATTCATTTTTGTGTATTTTTCTTTCAACAATACAAATAACAATACATTGAACATGAATATACAAAAATATGAGAAAGAATACATTGATATAAGAAAATTTAGTCTATAATTTTATTCATTTTATATAACGTTATATCAATTAATGAAAATTTATAATAATATTACATTAAGAAAAGAAAAAGAACTTTTGTCTTCCATTGTCATAGCCAATCTCGATACCAATTCTTATAAATATTATCTAAGAATCACTCTTTGATGTCTGTTATGTTTGGAAAAATTAACCTTAGTAAATTATAGATTTAGGCAATATATTTGCCTTTATTAAAAATACAAGAGTATTTGAAGAAAAGGAAAGTAGTTCCCTTATCATCTCATCTAATTTATCTATATACTTGCTAATATGTGAAAATAGAGCAAATTAAATTCTCAAATAAAGTATGTTAGATGAAATGGTAGATAAGCTATTTTCTCCATTCTAAAATACCCTAAATTTAGATAATAAAGACTAAGACATCACTAATATAATTTTAAATAGAGATTTAATATGAAATTTATAAGCAATAAATAAAACTATAGATGTTGGTTATTAACTAAAAATTAACATCTAAGGCATTCCCATTTATCAAATAAGTATTGGTTGCATTCATCAAAGAGACTTTTGAAATGGTTTTAGACGTCAATTAATAAAAAAATTAATGTGTAAATATTTTTCATCTTCCTAAGTGACCTTTGAATTACTTTCTAGGTAATGGTTTCTTAAATAATCAATGTCTTATTCGTAAGTTACTTAAGCTTTTGTGCTTTTTTTTAAATCATTACATTTAATTGTATTCCATAAAAAATTCTATAATAGACCGTTAATACAATTTTACAACATAATTACCATGTATTTATATTTACAACATAAAGCAAAATTCTTGTTTCAAATTCTCATCTATTGAAAAAAACTTATTTTTTTCATGTTAAAGTGCTCCTATAAATTTTAAAGATATCAGCCATCTTGCTTAATAAAAATATCTTGTTAAGACTCTAATAGCTCTAAAAAAAATATTCTTCGAGTAAGAGATATTAAAGTCCTAGAGAGGGCACTTCCATAAGATTCAAGCCATTTTAAAAGATAAATCCAAACATAAACACAAAAAATGAGTAAAATTTTTTTAAATAAGTGATGAAAACAATAGATGTTTATTAGTAATATAAATTGATGCCATATGCTTCACCCTTTCAAAGTATAAAGCTAGTAGCCATAACTTTTGACTTTGATTACTTAAAAAATCTATGTGTTAAAATTTTTAATTACCTTTTTGGATGATAATTAAGAAAAAATTGACATCTTAATTTTTATCACAAAAGTTTTGATGTTGGTTATTTCTATATCCTATTTAGTAAATTTAAAAAATACCACCACTTGAACAAAGACATTGGCTACTTTCTTTGTCTATCATCTTAAGTTTTCATATAATTTCAAAAATATCACTACATCGAAATAAACATTGGTCAGAATGTAAATAAACATAAGAGAGTAATTTTGTAGTAATGAGCTTAATAAATCTCCCTTTTCCTGATTTAATTGGGGGATAGAACTATATCAGTGCCTTTACAATAGTTTTCAATTTTCTTGATCAGAATCACTTTTGTTATCATGTCTAACAAGTTGTCACTAGTATGGACTTTGATATGTTGTAAAAAAATTTTCTTCTAGCACATCTCAAATCCAATGGTAGTGATCATCAATATGTGTTTGATCAAGAATGAAAGGCTAAATTCTTAACTAAATAAATAGCACTTTGATTGTTATAATACAGCACATATTTTTCTTGTTTCACATTCTATAGAAACTCCTTACAATCTTTAGTGGTTGCAATATATTTAGCTTCAATGGTAGATAAGACAACACATTTTTGCAACATAAACTGCTAGAATATAGCTCCCTCAACAAAAGTAGTAAAATACCTATAAGTTAATTTCTTAAAATCATCTTATTTGGCTAAATCTACATCTATGTAACCTTTTAAAATGGGTTTTCCTTTACCAAAACACAAACACTTCTTGGTTATTTATTGGAGATATTGAAAAATCAATTTAACAATGGCCTAATGTTTTTTCCTTTGATTGAACAAGAATCTACTCATAATAGTAACGACATAATCAAAATCAAGCCGAGTACATAATGTGGCACATATAAGGCTACCTATTATAAATGAATATAGAATCTTCTTCATTTTAACATTTTCCTTCTTACTTATTAGACTTTGCTTCATACTTAACTTAAAATATCTTGCAAATGGTTTACTTATTAAATTAGCCTTATGCATGTTGAATTTTTGAATCTTTCAATTACTTTTCAATATACCTTACTTGGAAAAACCATAACAACTTCTTTAATCTATCTTGAGCATTTTCATTCCAAGAATTTATCTTACTATAGTCCTAAGTCCTTTATAGTAAAGAACTTGCTCAAAGCTCATTTTAGAGTGATTATTTTCTTAGAATCATGTCCAATAATCAACATATCAACTACATAAAATAAAAGAATAATGAAATCATTATCAAAATATCTCTTCATAAAAACATACTGGTAGGTGAGGTTTTTCTTCAAGTTATACTCTGCCATGAATGAATCAAACTTCTTTAACTATTGTCCTGATGCTTGCTTTGGACCATAAAAACTCTCCTTTAAATGGCATATTGGATTTTCTTTTCCTAGAATTTGGAATCCCTTGGGTTGCTCTATATAGATTTATACCTCTAGGTCACCATACACAAATATCGTATTTACATCAAGTTATTCAATCTCTAAGTTTAGGCTGGTAGCTAGACTAAGTAAAACTTGAATGAATAATATTTTGACTACCAAAAAGAATATTTCTTCAAAATCAATTTTTTTCTAACTAAATCCCTTTACAACTAGTCAAGCCTTATATCTTAGTTTTAGACTATCCTCTTCGATTTAAGCCTATACATATTTATTTTTCAAATTTTTTCTTCCTTTTCATAGTTTTATAGAATTGTAAGTGTGGTTTTTATGCAAGGATTACTTGTCCTCATGCATAGCTTTTTTCCATTATGTCTTTTAAGTATTAGTCATAGCTTTTTCATAATTTTGAGGATCTCGTTCATCAATAATGATCACATACTTATCTGAAGTGTCATTTGTAAAAGGTCATCTTTTTTTAATTGTGGCTTTTTTGAAGTTTTTAGATTAATTAACTTGATTGATGATCACTTTATACTATAGAAAGAGAGATAGGATCATTATTACTTGTATCATTTATTAGGACCTCCCCTAAATTATTACATACCATAAAGTTGGATAAGGATTAGAATGATTAAACTTAGATTTGGTCCTCTCTAATCATTTAATTTCTTTAATAGTTTGCTCTTCGCACAATATAACATTTCAACATCTAACAATCTTTTTGTTAATTGAATCTTACAACCAATAGTCAAATTTATCTTTTAGTAAGCCATGATATATATGCTTTTTAGTATTTACTTTGAGTTTAGCTCACTCATCCTTAAGAATATGGATGAATGCTTAACATCCAAATACCTTCAAATCGTTGTATAAAATATTTTCTTCAAGACTAAACCTCCATTGAAATTTCTCCATCCAAAAGAACTAGAGGTAAAAGGTTGATGATATCAATTATGGCTATAATAGCTTCATCTTAAAACTATTTAGATAACTTAGCATGGGTTTGCATACACTAAATCCATTCCTTAATAGTTTGGTTCATTTTTTGTGGTAACTCCATTAAGTTATAGTGTCTTAGGTAGTATATTCTCAAGTTTGAAACAATCCAGCATCTAGAACTCCAGATATAGCCTAAACCTGAATAGGGTCAAAATATAGCATTATCTAAAATATTTGATTTCATTTTAAATTCAAGATCCATTCACAAAATGCAACTAAATTTATTAAATTTAACAAGATAACATCCAAAAATGCATCATACAAGAAAAAATAAATATGTAAATATTTTACGTATCATTTCACATTCCACCCTAGCAAAAAACTTTTTAAATTCCTTAAGTACTTGATCTTTTGATTTCAATAGAAACACCCAGAATTTCCTCATATGGTAATCAATAAAAGCAATAAAATATAATACACCATTAAATGATTTTTCAATTATAGAGCAAACATCATTGTATACTAAATTAAGAACATGTTTTTCTTCAAATGGGTTGATCAGAATTATGAAATTTAGCTTTGTGTTGTTTACTACTTAAATAATTACTTCAGGGTTTAAGTGATTTGCCTTTAATGTCAAGGAAGAATTATTTACGAGAAGGATTTGTAGCCCTTTCTCACTTTTATGCTTAAGCCTCCTATGCCATAACTCTAAGTTTTCATTGTTATTGATAACATTTACCTCCTCTTTGCATAACTTACCTTACATCAAATAAGATTTAGTTGCATATTTAAGACATGCCTCACATCCTTTAGTATAAGATGATAACTTATACTTGTTGTCAAGACAATGTCACCTATGCCAATGATCTTACTTTTAATTTAATTTTCCATTTTGATAGTACTAAAGTCTCCAATTTAGTAAGATAAGAAGAAACTTCCAAGTTAAGTGACATGGAAAGAGCTACCCAATTCAATGATCTATGAATTGTCATCATAAGCAAAAGTTAGGTAATTATCTTCTCTAATGAGGAAGACATTGCCAATTTTGGTAGTTGCAATGGTGGTATTCTTGTCTTCTCATTTGTTTTACTTGATCTTTTCTAGTTTAACTTTCTCTTCCTTTTGATATATCTAAAGATAATGATAATTAGCTTTCTTATAGCCTAATTTACTATAATAGTAACATATAATCTTGGCATGAGATTTAAATCTCCTTTGGACTTATTGCAACCTTGAACTTTTCCCTTCCTTAAGTTTCATTTCCACTCCGATTCTTAATAACATTAGCCATGGATTACTTGGAGATGCTATATTTTTTTACTAGTTTCTTTATTTAGTAGGTTGTTATTAATGGTATAATGATATCCATGGTAAATTTTCCTTCTAAAGTTAAATTGCTAAGAATGACAACATGTGTGTCCCAAATTTCTAGTAATGAACTCAAAAGTAGTAATACTTGCAATTCATTATTAACTTTCATTTTGGCCTTCAATAGTTAATTCATGATATCTTTGAAATTGTTTAAGTGTTTAATCATATTTTGACATTCTTTATACTCTAGCTTCATCAACTATCTCACTAAATAAGCTTTGTTGCAAGGTGTCTTCTTTTGAATCATCAATTCAAGTTTCATCCATAACTTGTAGACATTTGTATAGGTAGACATGTGCTTAACAAGATTTAGTCAATTTATTTTTGGATCATTGCCACCATTTTCTAATTCAAGAGTGTCCATTTACTGTCACTTTTTTATTTCAGCTTTTCTTTGGTAAGAATCATCTTATCCAGTTCTTTACAATATAAGTGGTCCTCCATTATTAACTTCCAATAAAAACAATTATTCATAATTAGTATGAACATGTCATTATCATAAGTGACAAGACCTTCCACCTTAAATCACATAAAAAGATAACTCCTTTTAATTTATGCTTTGATTTAACCAAAGCTCTAATACCACTATTGGGAAAGTGTAAGGTTGAAGAATGGTACAAGCTAAACCTTTTCCATCTTTGCATGATTTAAAATAGGCAAGAAACTAAATAGAAAATAGATAGATGAAGACAGATAATTTTAATGTGGAAAATCCTTTAAGTCAAAAGGAAAAAATCATATGACCTGACCTTACTCTAACAAAATCTTGCATTATAATGAAAGTACGATTACAAATTATTTTCCTTGGTATAAACTAGAGGCTGTTTACAATACCTTATCCAAGCTTGGAATATTAACAAACTCTTAAGTTCCCTTATTTTTTTAGTAGCTCACTAACTTGTTAATTGTCCCATCACAAGATCCTTATATATATTTCTTGTGGAAAGCTTCTAATTAATTCTATCATTAAAGGCAATATTTGTTTCTTAATAATTGATTTGGTCTTACCTATTTCCAATCATTAATTCATTTATTCTTATCTATTTCAAATGAATTGTATCTCCCAATAACTATCTACAATTTTCTAAATGACTTTCAAGATGGGATAGGTTGCTTTAAAAAAAAGGCCAAAATATAGGTATCCACTAAAATTGAGGGGGATAACCTAACACAATATTAGATAGTTTATTACATATCTAGCATAAGTATTTCATTCCTTGGAAGTGTAAAAATATAAATTTCAAGGCATTTTGATGTACTGATTATTGAGTTCCATCTATTGAATTTCAAGTTATTTTGTTGTTTAATTCACTTTGAAGTTTTGTTCTCCCACATTAAGCAATACACCATACACT
The DNA here is from genome assembly GCA_020226215.1 of Sindora glabra. Taxonomy (NCBI): domain Eukaryota; kingdom Viridiplantae; phylum Streptophyta; class Magnoliopsida; order Fabales; family Fabaceae; genus Sindora; species Sindora glabra. The sequence continues at coordinate 25,788,069 of CM035228.1, forward strand.
TTTTTTTCTCAAAAAAAATTCCATAATCTAACATTATCTCTTTGGAAAACAATCTTACTTTTTTTTTTAAATTTCAAACTTCTCTTTCTATGATGCCTCTGTTCTATATTCTCTAGGCATTCAAAATTGTAGATCTAGGAATGGATGTCTATCCTTTGTAGATAAGGATTTAAATTTATATTCATTCTCTATTATTTTTAATAAATAGTATAATAAATATCTCCAAAAATATTTGCTGGTGGATACTGTCGCTTATTGAGCATCTTTCTTTTATATTCAGGGGAAACGTTTTGGCTATTAGGCTTGGGTTGATTTAGGTTAGGGCATGTTTGGATTTGAGGATTTCAATCTTTTTTAAAGAATATATAATTGTGGAATTCTAACCTCAACCTTCTTATTACTGTTTTGTTCAATTGATTTCATTATTTTTAAGTCATGAGTGATTTCCATGACTTTTGCTTTACTGAAGTAATGAATACCCAGAATCCTTTAAGTCTCCTTTTTTGCAAGCTAATTTTTTCAATGCTCTTTTACATGTTAATAGATGTGATAATCAACTTTTACAAAGTTTAGGGAGGAAGATTAATTTTATCATAACAACCATCAATAGGTTATTTCACAAAATCCACTTAGATATGTTTTAGTCACTTGAGGATTAGTATTGCATTAAGTTATTGATAGCCATTAAGATGGTATCAATTTGATTCTTCAATGTTTCCTCAATAATCTATTTTAGTCTCTCTGTTAAATAGCCATTAAGTTATTGATAGAACTTTGATTTAGACTGGGCTAAAATCCTATTTTAGTCCCTAACTAATTTCACTTGTATCAATTTTGTCCCTTATAAATCTTACATCAATTTCATCATTCATAGATAAAAAAACTTAATTATTTTAGTCCCTTTGCCACAATTCAGATTCACAATTTCATAAGTAAAAGAATCAAAATGAGAGATAAATATTATAAAAAGGATAAAATTAATGCAAAAAATTTTTGTGAGAGATGCAATAATATAACTCACAATTACTTAACTAGTAACAATAATTAATAAAAAATTATAATTCTTTCAAAATGGATTTAACTTGTATTATTAATTGATGTTATTGTTATTATTTACACCAAAAAATTATATAAAAATGAGACTTGTAAGTTTTAAATATATATATATATATATAATACAATTTTTTATAACTAATTGTATACTCAAAAATTTTATTTATGGAAAATATATAAATAAAAGGCATGCTTAAATTTTTATTAGAAATTCATTTTAAATTATTATAAATTAATTTACTGTTAACTTTTCATTTTTTATTATCTGTTTTAGTCAAGTTATATTATTTGCTTCCTCACAAATTTTCTATCAATTTTATCTCTCACATAATATTTGTTTCTTATTTTCCTTCTATCCATTACAATGTCAATGCATTAATGGAAATTTCTAAAAATAATCATTTTTTTATTTGTAAGAGATAAAATTAATACAAAAGAATTATGAGAAATTTAATTGATACAATTTAAAGTAATGAGGAACTAAAATAGGATTGTAAGTCTAACTTCCATTAATAATTTAACAACTAATTTAACTAAGGGACTAAAATGGATTATAGAAGAATATAACAACTTTTTTTAAGGAACTTCATTGATATAGAGTTAATCTTTGAAGGATTAAGACAAATATTTAGTCATCCACTTGAATTATGATTTGGTATCTTTACATGTATCGCTCATTTTCAAGATCTCAACCTTTTCTAATATTTTTGGTACTTCTTTGCTTTGTGAAGTTTTTTTCCATATCACCATTTCATTTTGTTTATTTTTTTTTATCTTTCCTATAGTTGATTTCATATTTCATTTGGTGTTTGCTTCAACCATTTTAACAAAATATTTTACATGAAAATAGCAGGCTCATCATTGAAAAATGAAATCACTCTCACTATCAAGAAGGATGATTTTAAATTAAGAAAAGTGAGACTTTTCTCAAGTTATGTACTTTCTATTTACTACTAATATTATCATCAAATTATCATAAAAAATATATTTTGCTTAAATTACAAAAATAAACCTTTTCCCTTAATGTTGTGTATCATATTTACTCCTTTCTTGGTAGCTTGAAATATTTTGCTAAATTCTAGTGTGAAGTAACTTATTAAATAAGAAATTAAAAAATTACACTACTATAAATTTGCTAATAGACACCAGTTGTTTAAAGGATTATATACCAAGTTTTGAATAATGTTTAGTCAAGTATCATTGTATATAAGTTTTAACATTGATTATATAATTATTGTAAATAATAATATCTATTATTACATAAAAAGTGACATCATTTTGTTTAAAGTATTTTGAGAAATAACATTATACGTAATTTTTTTAATAAATAACCAATGTTTAATGTTAGTAATACCACTTAGGTTTCTACAATAACTAATGTAATATGTTCTACCCCCTCCCAATCATAACCTTATCCTTCTTGTACTCTTCCTTATGAAAAATCCTAACTAGAAATAGAAATTAATATCTCCTATAATATTATAAAATTCCAATGTCAACAATTTTAATAATAAATTAAATAATAAAAGTATAAAAGCAGTGAAAGGTAATATACAATATCCTAATAAGGATTGGTGTTTCATTAAATATGTCTTGACACTCATGGCTCAATATATGAAGTTTGTAAAAGCTCTTGAATCTAATATCTGTAAATGCTATGAACATCTATTACAATTCCATATCTGGTATTACACATTTCATATAAATAAATAGCTAAAAATACAACCAAATGTTAAATAAGATAAATGAAATCAAATTTATTACCAGTATAAACTTGTAAAAGTAGTATTAAAATGAAATGTAACAAAATATAATTGATTATGAAATCAAAAATTAAATTACAAGAATAAATATAAAAAATTAACAAATTTTTACTTTTATATTCTACATTTTTCTAGAGAGTACACAACCATACATATTTAGCAATGGGCTAATAAAGCTTCATTCCTACAAAATAATTAGCAAAGATAAATACAAAATTAAAGAGAATCATATTAAGGTTAAAAGATGAAAATATCTTGTTAGAGAGAGAATCATTTTAGGGTTGGAAGAGTTATAAGATGAAATTTACAATTAGTACCAATATTTTCCTCATTTATTTTCAACTCAGGCCAATGGTAGAAGTTATCAAGATAATATCATTTACATTTAGGCCTTAATTATTAACTACAAAACTAACATTTAAATGATAACAATGACGTCTTACTAATAAAATTTATGACATCGGTTAATTATTAAATAATCGATGTCTTATTAACAAAGAAGTTAATTTTAGGTAAACAACTAACATCTTTTTGCAACATAATTTTTCTTAAAGTCTTTATTTGAAATAACCAATTAACAACAATAGCAGAAAAAGCCTCCACTAAAAGCATAATTTCCTTTTAAAAAAATCCCATCAGAAAAAGCCTTCTATTAGGTTGTTGCATGTGATAATACTCTACTATGCTTGTTTGGGATGTTAGGGATACCAAATACACTTTACAGGAAAAAATACATATGAAAGAATTATATTTGATTATTCAACTGCATATAATTTCATATATCTATAATACAAAGCTCTAAATCAAGTATACATATCAAGATTTCTTCCTAAATGTTATCCTGTAATTCCAAGTAGACATTCCTCCAAAAAGCATAATTTATTGATGTCTTGACTATGCTACCAATCCAATATAACTATCTTATACTACTTTATTTTCTCTATTTGCCTATTCTTTGGCATTGAACTCAACATGTAACTTCGTACCTTCAGCTTGTTTTGTGACAATGGCCCTTTACATTGTAGGAGCTTTTTGTTATTTTAGATGGGAGCAACTACTCTCCATTAGGACCCATATCCTAGCTATTTTAAAAAAAACTAGTGTTAATCATGTACAATGATACGTAGATAAAGTTAAAAGTTCCCACCACTCAATGATGAACAAGATAGCATATATACAATTTATCTTGACAATAAATTATGTAAAGTGTGCATGGCAAAATATATAACTTACAGGACAAGTAACTGAACTACAATTACATCAATTGCCATGCTTTATAGACTCTCCCACTAATTTACATAAGTAGGAAGCAAACAAGAATTATTGCATTATATAATATATTTGACGTCTTAAAAAGATATAATAGGATACAATAGCAAAGGTAGCAAGTTAAAATAATAGAAGCATCACTAACAAATTTACCATAATCATAACAATATGTCCCAAGGGTGACTAAATTCTAAAAGCATTACCAAACACAACAAATAATATAATTCTAAATTAACAATGAACAAGGCTATCACCATGTCACTGTATATGTATGTATGTATATATATATATGTGCATCCTAACCAAATAAAACCAAATAATCCCAAAAAATAATGAAAATGAGAACAAAAAATGTACTTGAAAATGGCTATGATGATAGGAACAAGCATGAAACTAACTTTGAATGCATAATGTAATGGAGGTTTGGGACTCACTAGAGAAAAGGTGACATCAAAGGTTATTGCTAGAAAAGTAGGTTTCAAAAAGCAAGAGTGATGTTAAATAGAAATTGAAATGAAAGTTATGTAGTCAAAACATTTGCACATCGATTTTTAACTTGAAAAATGACCTCTTAAAGAAATGACATCAGATTAATACAAAATATACCAATAAAATTATGATAATATTTACAAAAACACTATCACATTATCAATTTCAACATTGGTTAAGTAAACAACTAACATCTTGAATATGCTTAGCACTCTCAAACTAACTATTTACGTACACTTTCAATGTTGGTTTAGTGTAAAATTGAAGTTTTAAGTTTTCCAATATTTTCAAATATGAAACTACCTCCAAATAGACATTAGTTATAATTTTAACCTTCATCTTAATTTGTTCATGAAATTTAAAAATATTATTACATCAAAACAAATATTAATTATATTTACCAATTGTTGTCTTATTCATTTCAATAATTTCAAAAATGTCATCGCATTTATATAGATATTAGTTCTGTCTTTAATTGACATCTATCTACTAATGTAGAAAAGTATTCCTACTTCACCGAAATTTTGTTCCAAAATTGTACCAAATAGCAGTTAATTGAACAACAAAGGAAAGATTTAACCTTTATTCTATTGGGCAGTTTGATTTCAAGGAATTGCACCCAACACTTTGGCTCCTTCAACATCAAATTTCGGAACAATTATTGCGAGAAGTTTAGTATTGTTCGACGTGAAATTACAATTTTGTAATATTAACTATAAAAGGAGACAATTATGTTATTTTTCACTTTTTAATTTACACTTTCTCACTTATATTCTTATACAAAAGAAAGTGTACACTATTGTAGCTCTGCACCTTCTGTTAATATGAAAATTTTACATCCAAACTAAACGGTGTTTCAATTTTTTTGAACTTCTCCCATGTCCATGTAAAAACCAACGTCCAACTCACATCTCCTTGGATTACAACGGATTTGAAATCCTTCATTCCCCTGCACTATGAGAGAACGTGAGATATGGATTTAAAAAGAAAATTACTGCACCATTTTTTAGCAACAAAGCTGTATACATTAAAATAGTGGAGTTTGACATTAGATCTCAAATGCAATTAAAAATCGTTAATTAAATATAATATAATGTGATAAATTTATAAAATTTAATTTAATGAACATAAAAAATTCAAATTTTATTTTTAATATATATATAATAATAAATTTATTTTCTTTAGTGAGGTACGTTCATGGATCTCACCTAAAGTCGACCTTCCCCATTTAAAAATTGTAAATCTACGTTACTGAGTAATAATGCATAATAGACACCCCACCGAAAAATGTGAATGTATTTAATTACTCGCTACGAAATGGGCAGCTACTTTCGCCGTATTCAGTTTGAAATTAGGATATGTTTCTTCTTTACAGAAAATTAAAAGAATGCCAACTTTGGTTGGATGGGAGAATAAACTAGTCCTTTTCACAAAAATGTAAAGGTTGGTGGAAGAATAAACTAGTTCTTTTTACCAAAAAAAGTAAGAAGAATCTCAACTTTGGTTGGGCAGGAGAATAATCTAGTCTACGCCACTGTTCACTATCTAGTCTAGAATATATATATTTTTTTAACAAAAAATATAAAGAACGTCAACTTTGGCCGGTAGGAGTCTAGTCTAGATCTAGTTCCCAGTCCAGTGTGCCCATTAGAGTTGCTGTCTGCCTTCCCAAGCTCCAATAAAATAATTTTTTTTAAAAAAATATACATTTAAAAATAATATAATATTTAAATATATAAAATATTTAATTATATCACATTAATTTTTATATTAAATTTAATTAGATATAATTATTTTTAATATTTAATTATATTATTAAAATAAATTAATATAAACAAATGTGTACTAATTAAATCATTAAAAAGTCTAATAAATTTATTAGACCTAAAAAAATTCAAATTTTATATCTTTTCGGATCCAACCTACAGCTCTACCTCCATCCAATTATTCGGGTTGGGAAACTTGGCCCTGTGTGGTTTCGAGAAAGACTCTTTTTGCTCTTGTAAATAAAATTTTTAAAGGAACTTTTAGTATAAATGGTTAAAAGTCTCCATATAAAAATGGCTCAATTAAATACGATTTCAACCCTCGAAAATTCACAATGATCTCTCTCTTTTTAAAATAATTTATTTTAATCCATTTAAAGTTTTAAGTAAAGTAATTTTGGCTCTTCTGTGACTTTCCGTGCAATAATTAATGAAAATACTGATGTAGAAGATATTTGACAATTTACTGTTTATCATTTTAAAAATTTTGAGTTTCCGGTATTTTCAATTAGTTGAATTCATAAATATTAGAGAAATAAAATAAAATTACTCCCAAACTTATGTAGTTATATAAAATTTATTATTTTACTAAAGTGTGATATAGAAAAAATTCAACCCTAAACAAAAGGTGTACAAGCAAGATTTAACCATTAAATCATTGATTATTTTTAATTTTATATGTATAAATTTAATATATATTAAAAATAATAATTCTTATATATATAAATAATCATTTAAACTTTTACTCACATCAAATTTATATAATAAAATTAATATACATTAACCAAAATAAATATTATTGTATTGTATAATTACTTAATGAATTTAAATATTCTTATATTAAAGTAAAATGTAATAAATTAATGTATACATGTATATAATAACCATACTACAATTTTCTTTTCAATTTGTCATTTTGGTTTAATTTTTAAAATATTGTTTAACAAGAGTTCATTTAACATAAAAAATATAAATAGTATAATTATTTGTTTATCAAGTTACGTTTCTATATTAAAAAATATGATGACAAAGAATATATATAATATACTTAGAAGAAAATTAATTTAATAAATAATATATAAAATTTATTCAAGATATAATTAAAGTAAGAATACTCTTAATAAATTTGAAAAAATTCTCATATCACTTATATATTATTTTACATGTAAACAACTAATAATAAAGAGTCTTTATTTTACTAAATATTTTTATTCAAACATCTAATATTATCAATTAAGTCAAATTAGTTAATATAATCAATTATTCTCTAATAGCTAATTGAATTAATTAATCACTAATATAATTAATGTTATTCCTAAATAGAATTTTTTTTTATACCTGCGAAAGATTTCCACCCTAAATATCTGAATTTTTCTTCATTTTTTTCCACTTCTTCTCTTGTGCCAACTTTCTCTACTCTTCCATAAGAAATCTTCACTTAACAATGCAATATTAGTGACGATATTTACCATGGGTAAATACAAAAAAAAATGTTATGATTTTTAGCCGGTGAAATTAGCCAAAGGCATTAGAACATTCCGTTCGCTTGTTTTAAATTTTTTGAATTTTACAACTAAAAATTAAATTCAATCTCTAAATTCCATCAATAAAATTTATTGATGGAATCAAAAAATTTAATTTTAAAGTTACTAACAAATTTAGCAACGGACTCATATATGAAAATTTAAATTTTTGTTTGGTAGTGTAATGAATTTTTTTTGAAAATTAGTAAAAAAATATTTTACAATCCATCATTAATTGGAATGCATCATTTCATTAAAATGGATTAGTGATGGTTAATCCTTCTCTAAATCTAGATTATATACCAAAGCCCAACACTAAACCCCATTTTTCCTTTTTTCCTTTTCTTTCCTCTCCTTTGATGCCATTATTGCCTTTTTATCCATGGTCTTCCACTGCAGTAATCTTCATTACCAACTGCTATATATTTTAATTAGTGAGTTGTTGCATTTGGTTGATTTTTGTTGTTTTTTCATTTTAGCTTAATTTTAGATTTAAAATTCATTATTTATTATATATTCTACTTACTTTGAGTTTGATTTGTATGATTTAGGGTATACAAAAATTCTAGTTCATTGATATGTATGATTTTTAGCTTAATTTGTTGATCTCTTAATTAAGTACTATGTTTTAGTAAATGGGCATTGTGTTTTTGTTGAAAAATTTGTGAAAATTAACTTAATTAGTTTAATTTACATGAGTTAGGCTTTGGGAATATTTAGTTTATTAATTTATATTATTTTTAGCTTAATTTATTAATATCCTAATTAGGTAATGTGTTTTTACTAATTTATGAAAATTAGCTTAATTGATTTAATTTGTATGATTTAGAATTTAGGGACAATCTAGTTTATTGATATGTATGCTTTTTGGTGATTTCTAATTTAATTTTTTAATTAGGAAATTGAATTTACTTCTTAATTAACTTCATACTTGTTAAGTTAGAAAAATAAATTAGTTTTTAATTAAATTATGAAATCAAATTAATTTTTAATTAAATCAAAAAATTAGTTATTTGTATAATTATGTCACTACCTATATTTTGGACCATCGTAATCAACAATAATTGAACAATTTTTCATGTCTTTCAACCAAACCATTTAAGAACTTTACTATTTTATGAAAATATCTTTTATGCATAAAAGATCCAAGATGCAGAAAAATGCATGAATTGAACATTTTCACTAAATTTTTCCCTTCAAATATACAAATAGACACATACATAATACATTCCATCAAGAAACAACGTTTATAAAATCTTGAATAAGACTTGCAAATTGCTTTCTTATAGAAAGTAATTTGTAATTTAAAAATTACTTTTATTAAAATAGAACCTTATCCTTGCACAAATCAGATGTACAACATAAAAGGTTCTTTCCTTTCTTTTAAAAAGGAAAAGGTAATATTTTTTCTTCTGTATGAAAACACCAAAATAAATATTTGAAAACATATATAAATTTTTTAATTTAAAATACTTCAAGAAATCAAATGAATATTTAGTATGAAAATAGGTGAAGAGAACATTTGATTCTTTAAGGAAAATTAAGTTTTCAAACTTATTACAAAAGTTCAAATCATGAAATAAACACAATAAAATAGAACCAAATTAAGAAAAATTCTAGAAATCCAATAATCTTATTCATTTTACAAAAAATATGCTTTTTAGAAATAATATACTCTTTTCAAATAAAGAAATCAAGCACATTTCTTTTTAAAAGACAAGAATGATCATATGTCATTTTTTAAATCTTAACATAATATATAAAACTTTTTTTTTTCTTTTTCCAACTAATGATCATGGGCCATGTATAAATATTTCATAGAACCATCTTTTTAAAACACAAGAATGATCATATGCCATCTTTTAAATCTTAAAATAACATATAAAATTTCTTCTTTCCCTTTATCCAACTAATGGTCATGGGCCATGTATAAATATTTCATAAAACCATCTTTAATAATCAAAAGCATTGTCATAAACATAAAAATAGAAATACCACGACTTTCAAAAGTAGGGGAGAAATAGCGTCAATTTGCATCCATACTTTTGCAATTAAAATATGCATCAATAATTTATAATTATGCATAAGTGAAAATTTTCTGGATTATATATTACTACCCAGTTTTTCTACCTTCTTTTTTTACCTCAGATATAAAATATTTGTTAAAGTAATCATACAATAATCAAGTGCCATAATTATACAAAAGTTTGGAAACTAATCTAATTACAAAGTTTTCAAAAATATTTAAATAAGAGCCTCCCTGATTGCCAATGCCAAATTAGTGGTCCTCTGACTTGAGATCTATTGGAGCTAGTGCTGGTGGAGCCGCAGGAACTGTTGGGGCTGCAAATTGTCGCTCGTCTGGATCGAAAGGCATATGGTCCACGAGGAACTACTTGACATTAAACTAATGATACTAATGATATGACATCCTGTCAATTAGATCGTCCGCGCAAGTCAAGGCATCAGAACATCCAGTGCCACATGAAATCCAGTTGAATATGCAAGTGAGCAAATGGGCAAATAGGCACTTTGACGAGGATGGAGCAGACTTCCACATCCTACTACACATATACCCTAGTCAATACTCCGATCAAATAGGTTGAAAGTAACTGACAGGTGGCAAGAATATTTGCTGCGCGAACACTTAGAGAATCAAATTTGCAATATAGTCCTTTTGTTATTTTAAATCTTTGAATGTAGCGATATGTTGAAAGGAGATTAAACACTTCTTTGGTTGAAAGGAGATTAAACACTTTGTTTAAAAAAAACATATTATTTTGAGAATAAAATGGGAGTAGGTGAAGTACAACTGAGATCAATTATTATGCTCTTTAATTTCAGGGTTTTCATTCAGTTGAGTAGAAAAAGGATGAAAAATGACTAAAAATCATATAAAAAATAATTAAAAATATCAGTACTCCCTAAAAAATGCAACCAATGCTAGGAAGGAGAACATGTTGCTAACAAGCGGGAACAAGCACCTGTAATGTAGCAATTTGTTTTCGAAAGTTCATTTAAAAAATTCCTTTCAGGAACTTCTGAAAAATTGTTTGACTTAGCTAATTTGCTATTGTAAATTCAAAATTTTATTCCAATTAATTAATTTTAAGTATTATACAAAAAATTACATATTAAGTTTATAATCAATTTTAAAGACATAAACCATTCAATTTAGATCTATAATCAATCTCAAATATTCTTTATATAGGCTTAAGATTTCCTTAAATTACCAAAAACATTCTTTATTGTAATTAACAATTAGGACTTATTTGGCAGATTGTATAAAAAATATATGATAGATACATAAATATTATTATATTTTATTAAGTGTTTGAACTTTATACAAAATAATATAATGTAATCCAATAAACTTATTTTATATAATCAACATAGAAAAATTAATCCTCTTCATTTTAAAATAATGGGATTAAAATAAGATTTATCATTTTTAATTTAGTTTAAGCTTCTTGTTATATCACGCGGCCCATTAATAATTATTTTTAATATAATTTAACCTTAAAATATAAAAAAATTGGGCTTAGAAATGTTGATAATTTATTCCAAACAAAATATTTATTATTTTTAATTAATCTTAACCTACTTTAATCTTAAAAAATATTAATAATTATTATTTACATATAAAATAGATAAAATATAATAAATATATCCATTATTATTAATTAAAGTGATTATAAAATATTTAAATTTATAATTATTAAATGCTATAAAATAAGTATAATAGAAACTATTTTTAAGATAAGACTAAATTTGTCCAAATAAAATTTTCAATACTATCATATTATATATATAATTGCTTATCATTCATTTGATGATATTATATACTATCCTTTTATTATCCTTTACTATACTATCATATTTATTTATCATATCCCGTTTTATATATTTATGTCCTCCAAACTGGCCATTATATAAATATAATTAATCTATCATCATTCACGTGTGAAAAATCATTTGAAATTGATAATGAATTCTTTTAATAAAAAATTATTTTAATTGAGTAGTTTTTAATTCCAAAATTGACATATACATGACTTTTTTTTTAACCATTGATGATTTTTTTATTTTTTTCT